>CAADRB010000001.1:948720-971199 GCA_900708905.1 Hymenolepis diminuta | reverse complement strand
GTCATTGATAAGTCTATATCAGTTTACGTCAAATGAAGGTACATCCGGATCTAAATCGACTTCATATTGTCTGAAATTAATTTTTACCTCCCTTCCTATCGGTTTTCCCTAGTTTCTCTGGGTCCATAATAAGATTAATGCCATATAGCTCTGGTCATGTATTCTTGCACGTTACTTTGTCATATATCTATACATACGTTTGCAACCCTTGCAATACATTTTAGCAAGTATTCATTTGCTGGTATTTAAATGAACCCTCTTTTCCTACACAACGCATGTTCCCTTATTCACTATCAAAATTTCTTCAATTGCTGAGGCACTAGGTTAGTTCTCATGGATTTTTATGCAAAAGTTGGGTATTAAAAGAACTTTTTGCTGTCTAATCAAATAAACAAAAATTTAACTTCACTCACCTTGCGTTCATACTGCTTCGAATTTGTCTATGCTTTTCCTCTTGAAGTTCTTGAGATTTTTTCACAGCAAGCCAATGTCTTGCGTGTGCCTGGATAACAATAATAAGTTGCCGAATGTATCGATAATTCCTTCGGACTAGCCAACCGCGAACGTTTTTCTGAATCATCGTAGTAGCTTGTTTGATTCTTGCACTCCGCATTCGCTCAATATGGGCTAGAACCCCGTTGCCGAAAAATATTTTCGTCTTTCCTAGACGATATTTACTGTTTTCCTAAGATCATTTAATCATATTTAGCACTTTGCATCTTCAAGTTTAAATCATCAAATAAGACTAATCAAGAAACATATTTATTGATCACTATATGAAAGCGCTAATTACAATCATAGTACACAATTTGCACTTGCCTCTATAGCATTTTGAATAATGAGTTCCGAACTTTTGACAGGATTGTCCCCTTGAGAAACTCCTTGTGGACAAAGTTGCCAATAACGGCTTAGAAAATCCTCGTAGGAACATCTACAAATAAAGATAAGATTAACAGTATTCGCAATTATATAGGTAAAACCTCACAAAGATTTGATGGTTCAAGATCCAAGCTCATAAATTGAGAAGGGAGAAAATTTGTCAGTCCTCACTGATTACTGGCTAAGTGTCAACCAGTTGTGTGTGAATGAAAAGACAAAATGAATAATCCAATTGATTTCTGGGGGCTATTTTTTGAATACAAACTGAAAGCTGAATATGCCATAATTAAATTGAAGACTGAAGTCAAGCCTAACAGAAAAGCATGGTTAGTCACATTCTGGCTTCCGTTAAAGAGTATCGATGCTATGAGCACAAAGTTCAATTCCAAAAAAAGGTATTAGTCAGAAAAATTCTAACATCATTTTGATTCTAAGATATTAAAGGCAGGAATTTAATAGTTTTCTAAATTGATCAATTATGCAGCATCTGATAGATCTGAAATACCATTTTAACATTGTGCGCTGAATCAAAAGTTTACTCTCAACAGCAGTAATCAAACTCCTTGGTTTAATTAGACCAAGTCCAACGCGGATCAATAGAAGGATCTTTTTAACTAACGCTACACCTCGTTCTGGAATATGTTTGCTTTGACTGAGACCATCTCAGAATAGAGTTCATGGAATCAGAAAAAGGAAAATTTGAATCAAGGGTATACCGATTGCTCCAACGATCAGATGCGTCTCCTCATTTAGAACCTTAAAGTAAGTTAAGGGAACAGCGATCAATCCTGTGACTGTTGATATCTCACTTGCGCATGTTGACCTACACTATTGGTTTAAATTATATTTGATAATAAATTTATGAACTAAACTAGATCTATGCGGAAAGGTCATTTACCTGGTAGGAAAACCAGCGGCACTGATTTTTATGGTCTGAAGAACTCCACAAGCCCGAAGCTGCTGCATTACTCGCTCCGGACAAAATCTAAAGCAGTAAAATACTGAAGTTATGACTGAATCAAGCATTATGATGAAAAATATGCCGGCTTACGTGAAGGGAGCTTTGTCGTCATTTGGTTTGATGCAACGGACATAATGGCACGTCGTGGAGTTGAGGATTTCCATTAAGGATTTCAACGATTCCGAAAACTAAACAAGAGTTATTTATTTCATATTCACTAGATATTTCCCGCATATATAAAAGTGTTTTGTATTGAACCAAATATAGGGTTTGTTTGAGAGATATTAATATTTTAGATAGATCAGATACTGATCTATACATTAATTGCCTGTTTACAAGTGTACTCTACCGTCAATCTTTTTTGCCTTATAAATAACAGAAATTATAATGGTCTGTTTAACTCTTTCACGTATTAATAAATTTGCATAATTATAATTTTGCTTGATTATATATAAAAATTCAAAAGTGAAAAATTACCTGAGTAATTACGGTTGGCTTGGCGAATATCCCCTGATGTTTTCCAACTTCGTTATTCGTGTTTTTAAAATCTTTCATCATTTGCTTTAAAATGGGATTCTTAAAACAGGAAAAGAAATAGCTGTTCAAGATTTTGAAATCAAAGTATCTATAAGGAAGTCGCATATGATTATTAAAATTCAATCGCCTGACTATTCAACTAGTTGATTCATTTGGTCCGCTTGGGGTCTGATCGATCAGTCTTTATCGGACTGGCTTCCGAAAATCGGTACATTTACTTAGTCTAAATGCATGTTGTCAACGCCTCATGCTACACCAAGTGTTGCGAATAATTCGTTTTAATTTAATGTACTTTGGGCAGTACTCCGAATGAAGTTGGGTAGCCTAAAAGGCTACATGAATGTAATCTTGGGAAGTAAATTACAAAATGAAATTTTAGACGGGTAAAAGCATGACCTTCGTTACACAAATAAAATGTGCACTTCATAACAAAAAACACAAATCACTGGTATATCTCATATGAACTGCTTTTTTACATCCACCAGAGCCTACTTTATTTAAATGATATTCGGGAAAAAAATTATTTGCATGACAAACTTACTTCACTATATGTCAAAATATTTTCGTGCTCAGGAATTATACGATCAAGGTTCTTTTCTACAAACCCTTCCACGGTGTATTCGACTGCTTCAGAGAAATGTTGAATGATAAATCGCTCTTGAGCCCATAATTTTGATTGGCTAAAATCGTGACTTCTGCCCAAATGCTCATTGCAAATCCGAGACAACCAATTTTTGTCTTGTGGTTTCAGCAACTAGACAGAAAAAGTTAAGTAATCATAGAGACCTTTCATTAATGTAGTTAGAAGCAGGACTTGAATTATGTTAAGGAACTCACCTTGCATTCATCATTGAGCAAAGCGATCAAACCCATGGGTCCTTCAAATAATTTAATACAAGGTTCGTTGTCATAATAATCTACAAATGCCCACTCCAGGCCTTCACGCATATATTCTTCTTGTTCAAGTTGAAATACATTCTTAAAACAAAAGATAAACGATAAAAAGTTTCACGATTTGATTCGATCGTGTGCAAGCCGGAAACTTGCCTTAACAAACCTCTGCTGTAGTTTCTCATTAGCAAAATTTATGCAAAATTGTTCAAAATTATTTACTTCCATCACTTCAAAGCCATAGATATCTAAGATTCCGATAGAATTCTCCTTCGAATCCCATACCTACATTTAGAATGAATTAATGTTAACTTTTATAACAAGAGAAGTTGTAAATACAAATTTATATATATCAGTATGACTAGTGAAATCTATTTTTCCTACCACTTACTGAGCGAGCATCTAACGCTTCATTGCATCTTTTGACAATCCACCTGAAAAGTTGTTGATAGATAAGTTTAGCAAGGCTATCTCTAGCAGATATAGCTTCTTGAACACTCAAACATTTCTTCATGTCGCCTTCCGTCGTATGGATAATCCGATGACACAGTGCTTCCGCGATATTGCATCCAACTTCTGTTGCATTTTTGCAATTAAGTGCACGCAAGGCGTAAAAGAGTGATTTTTCATTCGCAGTCTTTAAATGTAAGATGCTGCATATTATTATTATGCACAGTTGTTGCACATTAAGTAGTAGTTAAAACTCACAGAAATCTGAGAGCCGTCTTGAGCAGTTTCAATAAATGCCACATTACCCAGATGAAGAACTGCAGCCAGGAGAGCTAATACATTGTCACTTTCCTCTCTGGTAAATCCTACACTTTCAAGGTCACAATAACGAGAAAGGAGATATATTTTTATATACCTAAATTGCGCATTGCTTTCGTAGTTGTATCAAAATCAACTAGATCATCTCTTTCAGAATCCTTTAAATTGGAATAGTAAAAGGTGCTGAAGTCGCCCAAATGTAAATCATGAAAGATTGGAAGGGATTTCTTGACTTCGGGATCGTTTGCGGCGGCCAGAATTTGATAGAATATGTGGTAATTTCTCTCCTGTTCATTCTGTTTAAATAACCAACAAGAGATAATAAGAAAGGGTAAGAAAATAAGAGAATCTACAGAAAGGTATTACCTGGATCACAACGCGGGATTTTTCTAAGAGAAAAGTTTTAATATTAGCTCGAACCAGTCTGTTTGATGACTGACTGAAACCGACTTCAATAAACTTTCCAAAACGACTGCTATTGTCATTCCGTACTGTCTTTGCATTGCCTAGACTCTCCAATAGAGATGAACTGGCTAACACACGTTTTTGCATAGAAGCACCACTTTTAACTGGAGCGCAGCCCCTTTGTGATGTCATGACAGTCAAGTACGTCAACACGTGACCAGCTGCAACTGTTTTTCCCGCTCCAGATTCACCCGATATGATGATAGATTGATTTTGGTGTAGTCTTAATATCAAATTAACACATTGTATACTTAATACCTTAACTAGCTAAGTAGATATACTTGACGAATCGTACCAATGCAAATTGGTTGTAATAGACTGAAATTAAATTAACCGTTGTTCATAACTTAAAAAATGAAAACAACAATACGATCCTATTATCTTGTTAAGTGGAACGATTTACTTAACCTATTTCAAAATGGGTTTCAAAAGGAAGAAATTTTGGAGATCAATGTTAATAATGAATGAAGTAATGAGCAATATTCAGAATGTGAGCTAAAAAGAGGATCAAGCACCTTTTCAAAGAGATCTAGAACACGATTAACATACATCAAGATGCATCAAGACAGGAGAACTGTGAATTTTCTTGACTATTTAGATGAAGGTATTTTTGTATAAAAATTGAGATATTTAAAAGGTTTCTTGTCTATTATAGTGCTAAAACACTGAAAATTGGCACAAGAGATGCAATCAATAACAGAAAATGTATCTATTTTACCTTTAAACTAGTTCTTAATCCACTTCCCCAAAGAAATTTGAAACAGTCAAAATTAGTTTTTCGTTTCATCTAATGAATGGAAAAGTCGATAAAAATTGCACACGTGCGCAGAATACAAATTTATCTCTAAAAGCTTAGGTGCTTAAAAAAAAGAGGCAAAAATTGACGTAGAAGTTTATAAATCTGGTGATTTTCATTGCATGATATACCAATATGTATGATGCTAGTCGGTTTTAACGTTGATTCATTTCTAAATATTTAACTTTGACATAAATTTCAACAATCCAAGTGCGTCTACAGTATTATCGATGAAGTCGATTTAGTAACACTGATGTGGGCAATATATTACACCCATAAATGAAGAGATTGAATAGTTAATTATCAACAACCACTTCCGTACATTTTCATTCGACTTAGGGCTTCGTCAGCAATGGCGAAAATATGCGGATCACGTTTTATTTCCGAGTCGACACTGTTCTGATTGTAAGCACTCATAAAATCAACGCCATATATTGGTAGATCCTTATAAGGGTTTAAAACAACTAATAAGAGTCCTGTAACGATAAAAAAATCGTTTCGGAAAAGATTAATGTTCGGCAATGCTTCATATTATATAAAATATATCATTACCGCAGTAAGTATAAATATCCCCTTGGTTGCAAAAGCGGGTTTTTAAGGTATGCAAAACTAAAAAATATCAATTAAATCAAATATTTACCCTCAGGTTCGTTTATAATATCCATACATGATAAATCTATTTGAGGAAAGTTGTTATAACCGCATTCAAAGATCTCTCCGATTTTATTTCTTAGTGAGTTCAAATCTGTAGTTTCTAAGGAATTATTGTCCAGCCATTTCATATTTGCGGATGAGCCATCTTTTGAAATACTAATTATATGCGCCGGCCTCCACAGCATTTTAGGATAGGGGATCCAAAGAAATGCATCCGATTTCAATAACATATTATTTTTATCCTCGATATGCATTTGGAGATGACTGAAAACATAAAACACTTTAAAAAGCATTATTAATATTTATGCACATTTGCATTTATTTAACATGAATTATGGAAAAGTTTATTCAAAGAATAATGATGAGTTACATAATGACTGATCATAGTAAATATTTTAAATATGTTCCGATATATTGTCATATAATCATCCACAAGAAAATCCCGCATACCTAGCGCTTTCTAACTGAACAAAATTAACCTTCATTAATGGTTGTTGTAAACAAAATAAAGCAATGGTTAATACTGGCAAATAAAATAGTTTATTTATTTTATCTTTAGTAGACATTTAGGTTTTAAGTTGATTCTTGAAATAATTTATATAAAGGAAAGATTTATACGCATAAAATTGCGCATAAATTAATGCGTAATAAATTATCAAATTCGACCCCTCTTTATTTTTTTGCTACTATGCTTTGATATTTCGCATTTTTAGACCCTATACGTTGATATAAACTAGAAGACTTACTTGCATTGCCGTGGTAATGATTGTAATATTCAGTTTGAGATAATCGATTTTAATTCAACAGTTAATTAACATTAGGAAGGAATCCTTAGATACATTGAGATGACTTTATAAGCTGAACTGAAATAATTAAAACACATTTGTTTACTATTTTCTTTAATACGTGATATGAAGAAAGCTAAATCGTAATCTTCCTGTAATATTTCTACTGGATGAACAATTCTTATCCAATAAAAATTTATCGTTAATTGTTTGTCCAAATGAGCCTTCCATAATCTATGAGGCACATAACCATAATTATGGTTAGTGCGTTGTGAGATCGACTGGAAGTTGAAAAAGTATGTCTCTTTACAATAAGTAGTACGCTGTTGAGGAGGAAACAGAGAAAGGATATTCCCTCGGTTTGAGCTATGATTAGAGTAAGAGTTGCACCTGTCAACGGATAGCGGCGACGAAGACGAAGAAATTAGAAAACACTTAGCATAGCACCTGCTCACGGTTTTCTAGCTTGTCTTTGGCATTCAGGCCTTTTCCCATCTCATTTAAGGTTGGCGTCCCTATGGTTGGCTTTTCCTCGGTCACCGTAGCTTGCGAGTGGCAAATAAAAAGAAGAGGTGAAGACGATTGGTTTTTTGCAACTAGTTTCGCCTTCGCCGCCATTAATGGCGGTGCCCTCTGGGGAGGTGTCTTACAGAATATTATTATTGAGTTCTGTAATTTAAGGATATTTTGGGAGACTAATTGGGTTATAACAGTGAGTTTACACTATTTCAACACTATTTAATTTGCAATCTTAGAAATCGTCATTTGGTAAATCTATTTGTATAAATATTAATAGAAAAGAAAAAGAAATATTTCAGTGAATTGAGCTATTAAATCCA
The DNA here is from genome assembly GCA_900708905.1 of Hymenolepis diminuta. NCBI lineage: Eukaryota > Metazoa > Platyhelminthes > Cestoda > Cyclophyllidea > Hymenolepididae > Hymenolepis > Hymenolepis diminuta. The sequence continues at coordinate 963,624 of CAADRB010000001.1, read as the reverse complement.
CTAATGTCCTTAGTATTAATCGTTCACCATTTTCATTGTATTTTATAGATTTGAAAATAGGTTTACACCTAAAAGGGTTTCTTTAGTCGTGTTCTTTTACCATTTGGAATATCGTATTGCTGTTCTAATTATTTTCAGCAAAAAATTCAAAAAGTACTCAAATCGAAAGTATATGAACTTAAATATACTGGAATTTATTAACTTCAAATTTTCTAAATATGTTTTTAAATATGCTTTAAAATTGTATTTGTTGATATGTTCGAATAATCATCTAAAGCAATAAAGCATGTAATTTCAACAATAATTAAATATTCTACACTTAACAACCGTGAAACGTACTACAAGAATTTACGGCAAATTTCAATAATTTTTAAATTCATCTGATTATTTTGCAACTGGCAGAAGAATTGCTTCTCCAGTGACCCCAAAACGCTTAGATAACATAAAATATAATTCGAAGTAATTCGTATAAAAGACCATTACACTTAAGCAATAGACTTTTTCAAATAAGTTTTAACATAGAAATCTCTTTTTCTTCTCTCTTTTTAGAATGAAAATTTATAAACGGACATTTATTGACCTGCCGAATATTTGGTGGAGATTTATTAGAGTGACTGGTCACTTTAATTTAGTCGTAACCACTTCATAGATTTTGGCTGAGTTTAACTGTGAGAGTAAGAGCAACTGTATAAAAAACTCAATGAGCTGCTAGATAAATAACCTCCTCTGGACAGAATATTAATGTCGTTTTGGTAGTGTTAGTTACTACAGCGAGGCAATGAAGTAAATATTAGAAAACCTCATCTGCTCCTTTGCAGATGTAAAGACACAGCTGTGATAGTTATTTATGCTATAAATTGAAATTTAAGCCCATAGAATTTCAACCATTAGGCGTCACATTTGAGATTTTTACCAGTTCAGTCAATATGGATTTTGAAAAATTTAGTGATTTCGCCAATTTGTATCATAAATGACAGTTTTCAAATTTTCATATAAGATGAAGATGAATATATCTATTTCTGCTAGCCTCAAAATATTACAAACAATACGTTTTTACATTAAGGAATGTTTTATTATAAATTATTATATGGTATCGATGGGAACATGAAAATATAAGTTTAACTGTTTTGCTTGCAAGCACATGACAGCTTCATTTGTTTTCTGGCGTTATTTATTGTTCAAAAATCTGTAAATTTTAAGAGTTTACTTGAAAGCACATTTATTGCAAATAATGTTAAGATGTAAATGCATAAATGGTCAATATAAATAACAATTTTATTCAAATAATCTATCTTTAAAATTACAATAAAAGTAGAGTATTAATTGAGATTAAATAAGGAAACCCGCACTCCTGAACAATTTCCAGATAACCTCATAAACAAAGTATTTTGATTTGATGATATGTGATTTTTCCTATAGTTTTGAAATTTTATCTACTGCAAGATTCAAAAAAGTATTTTATACTTCCTCACACTTTTGAAATCATTTGTTTTATTTTGTCAACTGCCGGTAAATTTAGGTTCTCCTCCAACAATTTTCAGGTCTTTTTGCAGCATCGGAAGCATGTCTATTCAGGCCACGAATGTATATAGTACCAACCAAACTGCTGATAATCTTAGCAGACATGACATATTAAATTGGATTAATACATGCTTGGAATCAAATTATGGGAAAATTGAGGAGCTCTGCACTGGTAAATTTTGAAATATTTTATTCAAACTGATATCCTCAATTTTCTAATCTGTGCCTTTTCGTTACTATTTACAGGTGCGGCTTACTGCCAACTTATGGATATGCTATTTCCAGGAACTCTTAATTTTAAGAAAATTAAGTTCAACACCCACTTGGAGCATGAATATATTGCCAATTTCAAGCAGCTTCAAGCAATATTTAAAAAATTGGGTGTTGATAAAGAAGTGCCAATTGAAAAACTTGTGAAAGGCAAATATCAAGATAATTTCGAGTTTGTCCAATGGTTCAAACGATTTTATGATGCTAACTATGCCGGACAGCCTTATGATGCTTTGGCCGCGCGTGGTGGAGAACAAATTGGAGGTTCTGGAAAGCCATCAATGAAACCTCGTGCTGCTCCTGCACGACCTGCTCTTACAACTACTGTCAGAACCACAGTTCCTCGTCCTGGTAGGATCAATATCTCATCATGGTCTTGATAAATTGATAAACCTTGTCAATCTCTTTTTTCATTAAGTACCTTCGAAACCTACTGGTCCAGCTCGTTCAACTGTCTCATCTGCAGGACCTCGTCCTAATCACCAGGCCGCTGGCGACTCAATGCAAATGAGCGCTCTCAAAGCCGAACTTGATAACCTTACCGCTCAAGTAATTAGCAATTTTAAGAATATTCACCTTTTCTCTTTGTTCTCACGGGTCCTGTTTTTGTTTTAAGGCTGAAGAGGACCACAAAACCATTGAAGGACTTATGCAAGAACGTGATTTCTACTTCAGCAAGCTTCGCGATATCGAAGATCTTTGTCGAACGATTGGTGAAAATGAAATGACCAAGAAGTTCCTCGATATCCTCTACGCGACTGAGGTAAGTATATCGTTCGTTGAGTTTCTCTTCTCTGTTTTCGGTTTTGAATTTTTTAATCTTTACTGCTATGTAAGGGAGGAAGTTAACAATCTTGTTGTCTTTCATTCGTTGTAAACAATATAGGATGGTGGGACCAAAGAATCTCTAGACGCTACGCAAGTCAGTGGTTTAATTCCTTTTGTTACTCATCAGTTGCCTGCTTATTTCACCCTTTTTTCCCTCCCCTGTTTGTCTTGAAATTCTTTTGATAATTGCTATTTTGGTGTTCATTCTTTTCTGGGATGATTGCTATAATCCAAATTACCAGGACGAGTGTTTAAGGCCACGATCATACGGAAGCCGAATATACCTTAATTGTTTTTGTGAGTTTTAGGTGTGTGTCTGAAGTCTTTTTTTCTCTGTGTTCGTCTGAGCTAAGTGCAATCGCATTGTATTTCACTTGCTTAAAGAAATCTTTTTTGCTTGCTACATTTTAGGAGGGTTTTGTTCCGCCTGAGGCCGAAGAACCAGAAGAATTTTGAAGCTGGTGATGCTGTCAAAGTGATGGAAAGAAGTTGAAGCAATCGGTCTCACCATTTCGGCCTTTTTGTTCTTTGTATGCGGACGCGTTAGTGTGTTCTTTTTTCCCTCTTAACCGCTTCCAATTTGCATTTCTCATTCTGATGATTCTCTTGCTCTATTTCTTAAACTCTCGCCGTTGCGTTCATACAGCTTCTATGGAGGATGTATGTGTACATATCGTTGTTTCACTTCTCTTATTCACCTCTTCACAATCGCTCCTTACTCGTTCGACTTCTTTCTCTTATGTTCTCCTCCCTCATCATCATGTGTGCAAACATTCTCTGACGTAGCTGTGCTTTCTTGTGTCTGCTTAGTAGGTTGTTGTAATTTATAGTGTGCTTTCAGTTCAGTCTTAGTGCAGATATGGAATGTCCCTTCATGATTTTAGCTTAATGGAAGGATATCCTATTTCGTGTGTCTAAGGGATAGTTATCGTTATGTTTATATGTTTGAGGACTGTAGAAGCTTTGTTGCTGTGATCGGTGCCACGCTGCACGCTAAACTTCGTCTTAAGTGTACTAATGCACTAGCACATAGTGCCTTCACGAACTTAGAAAGGGCTGCTACAAACATCGGGATCTATGCTTGAACTGGCATTTTGATCGAGTGTCTTGGAGTCTGTAAATATGATACACATCTGTTTATCGCAGATGATCCTGATCCTGATCCTGATCGCCAAATTCCTACACTCATTAACCTAACATTGCAATATACTATTTATTTCACGACCTTAATGTGAGATAAAGTGAATAGCTCCCTTGAATTAAAGGAGATCAAAATCAGGTTCACCTACATGTTGATTCTTGAAGCACAAGATAAATGGTTTTAACGGGGCCTTAATGGAATCATACTTGAAGGAATTTAGTCTTGTGGAATGGAGTTAAGTGAATGCAAACCGAAACGGACTCGGTGTCAAATAGCGGGTGTCAAACCAATTAATTGTTGTCCAATTCACAAAAGATAGTACTGTTAGTTTGTGATCTGCCAAGATTTGGTAGAAGTGGATGTTTCAGAGTATCGATTGCTGAGAAATTGGATGTAATAAGGTATTAGTGGTGAGCATAAGATGTGTCACCTTATTCAGTATAGGGATGACTCGTTTTTCACGACCATATCTAGTTTTGTCCCGTGACCCATTGCTAAAAACGGTCCGACCTATTAAAGTAGAAGAGTTTAGCTTGATGCGGAAATTTCAAAGTAATTTATCGTCGAAACTGCACTTACTAGAAGACATTCATTCTCTTGTCTTGATTGTGGCATTTTTCCTATTAGACACATCGAATGCAAGTCGGTGGATCACTCGTGGATAATTTTAAATGATTATAAGGTAGATGCCAAAATTATTTGACCATCTCTTAGGGGTGCTTGACATTTCCGTTCCTGTGCACATAGTCATTTAGTCAATAGCCTACCTAATGCTGTGCTTCACTTCTTCCCTGAGGCAAAAAACAGATCTTCCCACTAGCTAATATCTGGTCAGCGGAATCTACTATGGACTTATTTCTTCAGGCATATTCTTGCAAAACTATCCACGTGGTAGGCCAATTTCTAATCTATTTGTCACAAAATGAGACGTATGTTAAGCTGTGGATCAGTGGAATGTCATTTGTGTTGCAAATTAGAACCGCTTCCAAAACGCCACATATTTATTGATCGGTTCGCCCTAATAAAATTAGGAGAATGAGAGTCGATTTACATGAGGTCTCTCTTCCCACCAATTTGACTTGGAAGTGTGTTGTGAAACACGTCAAGTGTGGCATTGTTTTGAAGCCTAATGAAACAAGTACTGTATTTGCCGCCATACTCGCAGTTCTGGAAGTATGAGTATGAAGTATGAGAGATTATGGGGATATATACCACAGAGCCTAGGACTGTCATAAAAATATATCATTCTAAGGATGCTTCTATGGCCTAGCGTATTTTTAGCAGTATCATGCTTGACGTTGCCCATCCCCGTGTAAAAGTACTCTACCATTAGTGGTGCACTGAGCGTCAGCGGTCTGCTAAGTCAGGGACCACGAGTTCAATCCACACTGATACACTGATGTGGACGGCCAATCGCACTAGTAATTTGTGTTTGGCAGAATGCAAATTTCTCACCATCCGAATGGCTCCAGAATGCCTTCTACTCAAGCTTGCTCCCAAAATTAGCTAGGCTACGCCCAGAGTAGCGAGAACAAGCAATGTGTTGAGTGGAGAGGGTTCATCGCTCACTTCTATTTATGTGTCGTTGTCAAAAGCCTAGTCATTAAATACAAAACTAAGCTAGGCTACAGGAATCTTGATTGCTGATTGGTTGAGGAGGTCTCTGCGCACGCGTCCGCGCTTGTTCTCCACTCGACCGGTTACATTCCGTTCTTTCCAGAAGTTCTAGCGCACGTGATTCAATCGGCCTTGTTAGCATTGTGCACCCCACAAGCCACAGTATTTTTAGTTCGAGGAATGAAAATGCAATTGGAGTTTAGTTATATGCTCCACCGGTAACCTGCTATGCCACCTTCTATTCATCTAATGACAAATGGTCAGATGCAACGACAAGTGGGTTCTGTTATAACCTGGGCTACTACTACGGCATTGCTCTGTTATATTAGAACCATATTTACTAGTTTCATCGACTTGCTCTAGGCTGTAAGAAGATACAAATGAGTCGAATTGGCATAACCAACCGCTCATAACAAGAACTTACTCAAGAACTCTGGGAGGAAATCAGTTAATTTAAACGTGACGTGCTAAACTATATTCATTAGGAAAATTGATGAATCTTAAGTATGAATGAAGACTCATTTGATTTGTTAACTCTTCTCTGCTTATTCGACTTTTGACTACTTCCCTCCCATTGTTATATGCTTTTCTATTATTATTAAAAATTTCCAAAGTTTTTGCTTTACTTGGAACCTAGATCTCTAGATCAAATGAAGATTCTTTGATACTTTGACGTTGCTCTCGGCATCTTTCCGAACCCTTCTCTCCTCCCACCCCCTTTATCATTTAGTGGACGTTTTGTTGCTCCTCACAATTAAAACTGTAAGATTTCTGTAATACTCTGGGTAATAATGATAAAAAGACTGAGAATATCCAGATAGTAAGGGTAAAATCAACTTAGCTGCATTTAAATGCACACAGAAATATTATCAAAATCATGATGACGTGGCAAATTGCCAAATTTACAATTGAAATTTTAATACTGGTGTAAATTTCACAGCCTTGGGGCAAAATTCAAGCGTATTACATGTTCAAAGTAGTGATTGTGCAACCAAACGATTTAAAGCAGTATTAATATTTTGTCATGTTTTCTTGTGATCATAGCTACAGATATGTGATCTACCATTCTGGATTAATTAACATGGACTTCCATAATTCTTCTCTTTCTCAGTAATTACCAATTGGGACCACAGTTATAACCCTAAGTAGACCTGTCTTAGCTTATGAATAATTAAAATCTAAGTTGTTTCGTCTTGTACAAATATGGTTGCCCTAAGAAATCTTGACCTTCACTTGTCGAAGAAGCCATTGCTATTACTGCAAAGAAACCAGAACTCATTAACACATTCTACCCTCAATACGTAGGTTCTCTCTTTTATCTCACACACAAGGCGCTAGTTTATCATCAGGGAAGATACACAAGTAGGTTTCGAACAAGTATCTTCAAATGAAAAATGCATGAATTTGATCACCACACTATTGTCATGCAGGAGACATTGTGTAATATTCTATTGTGTCCTGGTAGTGTAGCAGCCAACATGTACGCTGGAAGCCATTGGTCATTTATTCTATACCCATCGGCGCACACCCAAGTGAGCAATGGTGAAATCTGACAAGTACAATGGTCGGCAGAATTGGAGTTTATCACCAGAGTGACCCCACGAAGCTATCTTTCTATCCAAAATCAGTGTCGAAAAATGAGCTTGGTTATTATAAAGGTGGTGATAGAGCAACGTAGATGTGTATCGGTGTGACTTGAATGACCCTTCTCTGTTGAATAAGAACCGAACTCCAACCTAATATAGTATGTGCTACATCTCCCAACGATCTTAGATGACAGATATTAACTATATAAGACAGTAAGGGTAAAACGACTTTGCAAAATATGTTGAACTAACAGTAGTAAAGTGGTAATTATTTCGTGAGTATTTATATAATATAACTTTAGCGTGAAAGGAGTTTACGATGCGTGTAAGAAATAAACAAATTAGCGATCATAAATGAAACTATTCTAACAATGTGAGAATGAGTTCATTTCCTTACCAAAAGGTAGATTGTTTACTGCACTTTTGACCCTTGAAGTGTGAGTATTTGAGCACTTGCACCTTTAACCACTTAGTTATTGACAAATATTGAAAATTCAACCGCAGATAAAAGATGTGAGAATGTGAGAAATCGTCTACTTGAATGTTCGATGTCATCGATCCTACGTAGATGTGTGAAACTATAAGACACTAACATATTGACCATGATAAATGCGCAGACAATTTCAGACTCCCTTGCTCTTGGGGTTTCTGTTTTAAGGCCTACCTAATGAGAGGGCCTTAGGTAGATAACATGAAATTGCATCGTCCAGAATTTCAGTACGTTACGGAAAATAGTATATACACATGTACGTATTTTGCAGACAGTCTTAGGATTACAGGATCAAGATGTATTCGAAATTTCCATTCTTTGACTTATCCCATCTTTCTCCTTTCCATAGATTTTCCATGAATTGTTTTCACTGTCCCTTTTGTTAATTTTGTTGCCTAACCATGGATTAAAATAATGACCGTAATTTGCTTTCCATCCGCGTAACAAATAGCCAGAGTTAGTATTTAGTAGAATGTACCTCCTGTTCCTTAACCCAAGTTTAGAATGGTACTTATAAATATTTCACTCGATTTGGGATCTTAATCTGACTGGTATTTTCGGAATTTTATTTGCCACCTTGGGTGAACTGTAGTGAGTCCCATTATTTGAGAATCAGGTTAGCTGATAATCCTGCTAGCGCCTTAACCATTAGGAGACAAAAGTGTATCAGAATTACTTAACTGGTCAATTACCTCTGAAGGCTGCGAACCTGGAGTCACTAAAAGTGAGGAGACAAATCCTGAAATTGTGGTATTGGAATATTAGAAAATTAAGCAGTGGGCTATACCCGAGAGGTAAAAAACTTACGACATGAATGGAAAGGTTAAATTTCGAATGACACATTTGATCTCCAGACTTTACTTTCTACTTCTACTCAATTCCATTACTATAACCTGTCGCGGTACAAGATTAGAGTTTTCTACTTCTTCCAGGATTTCTCCAGTGTTAATCACTAACCGTTAATCCTTGGATGTCTAAAACTCATCATCCCTAGGCCACTAAATTGGCAACTCCATATACCCCAACATCAGAGGACTTACGATTAACTGAATACTTCCTTAAAAAAATAGGGCTGTTTTCGAGAGGGTCTGCTTCATATTGGTTTTGACAGAACTCATAAATAAAGGGGAATTTCTAGAATTCACTCTGTGTCCTGAATGTATGACAGATTGCGAAGGTTTTTTTAATTCGAGGAATTGCCCAAAGTGCGAACAGTGACGCTTCAAGCCCACGTTGGTCTGCTTTAAAGACTGTGTTCAAAGGGTTTCTGCTACGGATAATGGTAACGAAGGAAATAAATAAAATCCTTTAACAGCGAAAGTTTTGTTGGATTGTTGGTGATTTCAAAATCCATGTTAAACGTGTTAGCACTTTAATGGCGTTGTAGAGTCTCTAACTTTCACAAAATGGATTTCCCTTTTGTATAAATTCCGTGGATCAGAGTTAATCATTCGGAGCTCTCAAGAAAAAAGCCTACTTCTGTTATTTTAATCTGGCGTGATTGAAAGATCGCATGTAGGATGATTCATTTCTTTGCGTTTGTGTGTAGCACGATCGCAGTTAATTGTGTGTGATTCGCAGATGAATTAAGTTTGTGGTTGTGCCTTAGTTTCCAAGTGCTATCGAATGCTGTACTATGCGAACTTAGCCTCAAATGTGCATTTTAGGTCAACATCTCACATTTATTCCCTTCCCGTTCATTAAAAGTTATTTATATACCAGATCATTTCTTTTAATTTGCATGAGCGTACATCTTGATTTCGGGCAAAGATCAAATGAGGGGTAAATTGAATAGTTTGGAGATTCCTTTTATACAAAAGACGAAATTGATACCGAATCTTATAGCATTATTATTTATTTTATACTTTTGATTTATTATCATGCAGACAAATTAAAATTTACAGCCTCCACGATATTTCTTTCTTGAATAATACAATTCACTGGCTATACTGGACTTTCAAATCCATGCTCCATTTATACATACAAATTCCAGCCATCTAGAACTACAATGGATTAGAACTAATGGTATTCAAAATGTCCATTGACTTCTAGTAGTTTTAAACGTAATGGATTCCCATTATCATTAGATCAAGCATTCAAAGGATGTGTATTATCTTCAATACCTTATTTACTAAATCACCCACCTTTTATTCCAGTGTCATTTGTTTAGTGTTATCGGCATCTTAAAAATAGGCACCAATTTGAAAGTGTCAGTGTCAAAACAAAAAGCAGGATGAAGGTGGTAGCCGATTTGTTATGTAATGGCCTGCAGCTTATGTTACTTAGGCTGACCGTGTGGTATTGCTAGGTGTCCACTGAGGATACACTATGAAGTAAGGATAAAACTTGTGCTTCAAACGAGGGCTGCTTTATTAGGGAAGTAATTTCACTTTGAATCAGTGCAAAATTAGTCGGGATGTTTAGACTGTGAATTCTGTTCAGGTACATCAAAAATATTAGATTCATCTTCTAAATTATTAACTGAGGAATTAGTGACATTGTTAGTTCTCCTGATATATCATAGAATCATCCCTGATGAGTTCAGGAACATAAGGTAACGCAAATGCACGACCAACTTGGGTATCTCATAGTAAAGTTGTCTGATAACAAATCACATCAAGATAGGAATATAGTATCTATCAGCAGAGATTAGATTAAATCTCTGATGAGACCAATATAGTCAAAGCCCAATTTTTGAATCCTATGAGTTAGTAAAGACTTCAAACACGGCTTAAAATAGCGTCTAAAGATGAAGCCTCATCAATACCAACAGTGCCCAAGTTTCGCCAAATGCAAATATAGACAACACAGTTGATTTAGTGTAATTGTCAGAGGTTGGCACAACCAGGTCATTTCTGTGTGAGATGAAGCAGGTGTGACTTACGTCGAGATTGAATCACCGGTAATCATTGGAACTGATCAGTTGTCTACGCAATAGGAGAAAAACTCTACGAAGATTCTGACATTTACTAAACTGTTTACACTCTTTGAGTATCTTTAAGGTGAAATATGTGAAATTAAAAAAGGATTTAGATGAGTCAGAAGTTTGTTTTCTAAAGTTTTCCTCGATGATCTATTAATAGTTTATTATACATGGAGCTTTTCCTAGTCAAATCAAATCAAATCAAAAGACTAGTCTAGCCAGAAATCTAGTCTAAAACATTGAATATTCCTTTGTAGTTCAATCTCAATCTGAACTTAGGAAAATCTGCAGCTCGTCAATATGAAATAGTATAAATAATTTTAAGATATCAATTTTCTCGCACTAAAAGAGAGAATATAATACTCTTTTCTTAACCTTAGCGAACCTTCCTGATTCCTTCATATTGATTTCGAGCTATTTATAGGAACTCTTCTTTCGAAATATCCCGCATATTTTTTCTGTAACTTTCATTGCATTTTCTTATGACGAACATAATTTATTTTCCATTTCAGTGCCCTCGATCTACCGAACAGATGGAAAAAGCGAAATTTGTGTGAAAAGCTGTGTTTTGATTTTTGAAGTGGATTGAGGTGTAGTAAAGGACCGTTCACTTGATAAAGAGAGCATACATTATACTATTCGGACAACTGGATGCATAGCCACAGGTAGGGGGAAATGGGGTGGGAAAAGAATAGGGAGGTTTGGCCCATGGGCTTCAGGATTTTTACTAATTGAAGTATAATATAATTTTCAATACTATTATGCATATTTGAACTTTAGCCTTCGTCTTGGGTGAAGGTAAGACATCTTGTATAACAACTTCACAAAAACGAAATATGTTACCAGAGGATAAATTGTGTTTCAGTAATAGTATTGGTGTTGACAGTTGAAAGACAAATTACGTTTGCGATCTTTAAGCATGAAGACTAACAACATAATTTAAAAAAGGAGTGAGGAGAGATGAGGGGAATAGGTGAGAGTAGATAATGAAGTCAGAGCATCAGGTGACTCTATTTCAATTTCAGATAAATTGAATTGTCCACTTCTTCATTTCATAAATTTATGATATAACATCCTGCATTTCCAAAGTTTAAATTACAGAATTTGACTTCCAGTTTCCTAGACGAGTTCATTTTGGAGATCCTCAGAACTTATTGACAGGCTGATTTAATTGAGTGGTTTGTCGTGTCATCTCGATAAGTTTGTTTATCTTCCTAGGTAAATGTAAGCAGTTGTGATCTCGTCAACGGCAGAGCTTGCTAGAGTTCATTCAAGGTAAACTCTAATAAAAATAGGCATTCAAATCCATATTTTCAAATTTGCTAGCCATAAATTCCTTTACAGTCCACTTTCCCTTATAATAAGAGGAGAAGTCAATTTCTCTATAACAAAATTGCATAATATTGGGTCATGATCTCGCGAATGTTCTCAAGAGTGTTCACACTCTTGATATTAATATATCAAGCACTTAAAATCGGGTTAATTTAAGCAAAAATAGATCAATTTTGTGCCGTAGATATCTGCATATATAACTTATAGGCTGTAATTAATTTTAATTTAAAGACAAAATACTTACTTCTGAGGAATCAGGATCTGAACCGCTATACCACAAATTTTATCAACTTCCGAGAGTGTTATAATCTACTCTCCTCTGTAGGATATCCTAACTGCATCTTAGATTCCCCTAGACATTGCACTAATCACAAACGCGACCCGACAACACCACAATACAAAACGGCCCAAACCACCATATCAAAATAAGACGCACGTTTTCCTATCGATAGGTCGATTTATATTCTGCGCCATTTACAACCGTGATGTAAATAAATTCGTTCGAATAAATAGGGAGTTAAAAGAAGCGAGAATTAAAGGGCGGAAAATAAAGAATCTCACATATAAGAATTATTTTCTAATACGTAACAGAGAGTGTATATAAACCACCTCCATTCACGTCCTTAAACAAGTGTTTTTTATCAGAAAGTTTGTGAGTACTTAGCATGCGAAATGATCCGAGCCGTATTGTCATAAACAAGGTAGAGTTATGTTACCTCTATACATTACTTATAAATGGTATCGGAAAGAGGAACATTAATTCTCTTCAGTAGTTCGGTCCATAAAGTTTAAATCGTACACAATATGGACTTTCGTACAAGTTTCCACTTTTAGTGTCCTCTGCTGCCATGTTAACTAGATGCTTTGGGGAATAAGATGAAAGATAATTATGAAACGGTTAATGAGTTCTGAACATCGAACACATAAAGCCAGGGATCAGAGCTTCCTAATCAAATCAATCATCTAATGATAAGGAAACAGTGTACGGACTGATGAACCAAAGTTCAAATGGAGCGAAGACATTGATCTCTGCTTATACTCCACACTCTCGCCATCACCCCTTATCGAATTAATAAAATTGATATTTTTCCTTTGCCTTAGGCACTAATGATATGCATTTCGCACTAACTTGTAGTCTGAGATGCAGATAAACTTTTGTTCTCACTCCGAAATCGGGTTTAAAATATCTCATAACAGATATCTCCTTTATATGAGGTATTGATGGGTTTAAGATTGATGGCAAAAAGGACAAAAAGAAGAGGGAAGAAAGTAGAAAGTACTCGTCTCTATCCTCTTTATCAGAAAGAATGGCTAACTTGAATTTATTCACTCTTTTGAAAGGGCCGTCAGAGTAATAAACACGTCCTACTAATGACTTAATAAGTAGCTGAATATATCCAAGAGAGCTCAGGAGAAATGATACTTTATGACAAATTCTAATGACTGTGGGCAGCGGATTAATCAGACAAGCAATAACTTGTGGAAAAGTCGTGGAGAAAGATACCTACTTTGCATAAATCCAGACATTCTTAGTTCAAGATTTCCCGTTTTAATTAATGGTTAAAATGATCTCTTAAATTAGCGCTCTCAGAAATTGCAAACCAGATTATGATTATGATTCTAACTTTGGTACTTTTGTTACACATAGGCATTTAAACATGAATTGGGAGATGTGCGAGTTTTCTGGCTATAAGAAGGCAAGAATAACGAAGACAATCGATAATTACTTATTACTACTATAGAAGAGTGTAATAGTTGAATCTCTGGGTTAGAAGATGACGAAATAGAGAAAATTAACTAAGCTACCCCAAGATCAGTGATACGGAAGTGGTGGTAGATTAACGCAGTGGGGAAAATCAGGGAACGAACAGCAACTTTGTGAGCAGTAAGCTGCAGAAGTAATTAAATGAAGGAGCAAAGCTCGATGAACAGGTTTCAGATAGCCGAGGAAAATGGACAAAGTGTTGAAAAACTAGAGGATGAGGGTCGATAAGCAAATCGTAATAAAAGATAATACAAAAACAAGGTAAAAGAGAAAGGTTTTTGAATACTTCGGCAAAATTAGCATTTCTAGTAAAGGTGAAATTCTCCATGAATTTTACTCTGAACGACAATGGATTATGAGGTTTGTTCTATCACTCGTACACTTAGCATCCTTGTTTGGTGATTACATGGGGCATGACATATCAGGAGTGATATATGAATGAAACTAGCTCTAACTAAAGCATTTCCATACATCCCCCCCCCCTTAAGGAAAGTCAAATTAAGTTTTAAGGTCAAGATCCCAGTAACAGCTTGCAAATTCTGATTGAGATTCTTCGAACTATTTTGTGGAAAATAATATATTAGCTCATCATAAAATTAATACCCTCATTACTCTACTATCATATTTACACATTCATCTACACACTCGTCTACCTTCTCTTGGTTGCAACAACATGCAAATAAATCGAGGTGGCATGACCAACACCTCAGGTAAATCAACTGCTCGATAAGCTCCGAATGTTGAGAACAAAATCCCACCCCTAAATCTGAATGTTAGGTCATGAAATTAGGCCGTACTCCTCATGAGAATATCGGCAAATCAATGATCCCATAATTAAAGCACAGCAAGGCTCCAGACATCTTTACCCGCTTCTTCTTAACGCTCTCCCTCACTTTTCACTCTTTTGCTGTTTCTTTTATTCCGATGCTTCCCCATGATTGAACACTTTAAATAACGATAAGGTTCGCTATTAGTGTCAACGAGGATGCAAACATCCCCATTTTTAATAATGGGGAAGTATCCGGACACTCAATTATAATAGTTCAACAGAGGGGTGGAGAAATAAATAGGGAATAACGTCGAAGCATCCAAATTACCAATCTGCCTTGCCTAATGGAAAAAGTCCACGTTTTTTCTCCTCCTCCTCCTAAACTCAAATTTCTGCATCTATTTAATTATTTATTTATTTATGTTCAAGATACTAAGAGCTAATTGACTCGTCTGTTAAATTAAGTGGTTGGTTATAAACTCTCCATAAACCGACCTCTGCGTATAGCCATGAACAGGTTGTTGTTGCTGGCTAAGGTCTTTAATATAGCAGAGCTCACCAGACTTCATTCAAGATAAACTCGAATAATGACATCTATGCTATTCATTCAACTACAATCCATCTAACAAGTTTTACTACGTGCTAGTCACTTTTTACCACAG
>CAADRB010000001.1:837700-918975 GCA_900708905.1 Hymenolepis diminuta | reverse complement strand
CCCCTCATTCCTTACCGAACTATTTACTACTCTTGCGCCTCGTTGGAACAGTGATAGTATTCGAGCAATAACAATAACGCAATTTCAAGGACAAAACTAAAATGGAAATAAAACTTTGCACAAATAAGTCTGTCATTTTTTCCATCATAACATTATTCATTAATAAGTAGGTCACGTGCACCTTTGAATGAATTTTTCAATGAATTCGGAATGAAGTGACAAAACAAACGAAACTTGATGAACATGTCCGACATCATGGAGGCAACTACCGAAGTCTGCGCACATAAATCTTAGTGGGAGGAACTGAACAAACCAAAATACAGGTGGTTTGAAAAAATGGACGTGGTAGAATCATACTTCATGCACACAAATCTCACTATCCAAGGATAATTTCGTTTTTGTGTTTTAAAGGGAGATCCATACAGCCTTCAAAAGTGTGAAGTCATTCTTTACTATCTTTTGACAAGTGTCGAAACACTACAGAATATAATTCTTGTTACTCTCAAGGTCCTTCAAAGTAAACAAGCTATTGTAGAAAAAACACACAATACTTCGTTTGGATAGAAGAAATCCATGTGCTGATCTTTTGAGGAACAGGAATTTCGCCAAGCCTAATTATTAACCAGACTCGGGAAGTTGGCGATACTCGCCGCTGGGTGCACACAGATAAGTGCACTCATGACCTCCAACTAGTCAGGCTTGCACCATTGCCCACTGCTCCACCAGGAAAACGTTTTAAAATGCTCACCTTGGGTTGAGGATTAGCATCCCGCAGTCTGCATAACGATGAATCCGCGTTATACCGCACAACATTTGTCTGTTTGTCTGTCTGGCTGGTCATTAACGGAATACGTACCAATGGACGTTGAACGTATAAACTCCCACTTGTCAGAGCTTCATTCTGACTCTAACGCCACCAAGACAAATGGATAAACAGTTATTTTGGCAACTAACCGACTCTAACTAAGTCCAGAGTTCATATCTCGTCTTTACCATTTAGCTACTTTAAAGCACATCACAATAATATAATACCTTGCCTTCTTCCTTCTATCTGTCTGGGGCTAATTTTTAAACAAACACACGCAACTAGCAATAGGAGCAATGATATTAGAAATAGACAAACACATAAAGACAAAATGACAGACGTACTGATTGAATGAGCCAAGATAAACGAGCGCCCACATGCTGATGAAACATTCGCACTTTATTTCCGTTAGTTCTTTTACTATCTTTGAGAACCAACTAACGTGACCAAGGAAGCGAAATAAAACGAACGCTGATTCCAAGCGCAATTTTATCCAGAAGTTTAGAATAACTCCTAATGCAGTTTCAAAAAGAATTTCCTACATCATCTTGGTGAAAAGTACTTTAGAGTCGCTCTGCTTGAGAAATTCTCATATAACCATAGTGGAATTGTGGAGGATCATGACCAGGACATATCATAAAAAGAGATTTTCATTAAGAACGGAAAATTTATTTTCAAAATTGTTTATATTATAATAATAAAAGTACTCGGAGAAGATATAGGAATTCAAGGTAAATCTCAACCATCTAAGGACTTTGGATTACTATTAAAATGTGAGTAAAGATGTCCTTATCGGCAAGTGGAAAGCCAAAGTTATCCCAATGACTTGACTGCCACTAATCCAGGGCACTAAAAATCCCAAGCACACTCCCCAACTTTTCTAGACTGTAACACACATTGCTTCTAGGTTAGCTTTGATAGTCAATCTATTCGGGTCAGTTGCCTAAAATTCCTCGTTCTGCAGTCCAAAGGCAAAAGTCCTAGTTTAATTCGAATGTGCGATCATTCTAACTGTTTGTCGGTTTTTCACAATTATCTAATCCGCATTTTGAGCTTTGCCTTTCCACTTGGCCACCATTTTCTAACTCTCAAGCTCATTCAGTAAAACATTTTCTAACAATAATCTTAAGCAGAGGGACAAAAAAACCCAGCTAAGAAACACAAATCCTACAACCTCCTTTACTTGCCAAATTTAACCAGTGCAATTGACCATTGCGTCCACAGGATGAGCGTCAAACCTGTGTTCTTGGACTTTGCACAGTAACCACAGCACCACCTTTTCAAATATCTATCCTCATCTACTAATAAACTATTCAATCTCCGTCTCCGTATTCTTCCTTGGAAGGACCTGTTGGAACGAGTGACAGCTACCAACCAGAATTTCTAGAGTTACAGAAAATAGAGTCGAGGATAAAACAGAATTCATTAAACAGCAACAACTAAACATTAAGAGAGCGTGAGAATCGAGGGTCTGCATCGCTAGTCTGTAACCGACGTTTTGTTGGATTCTACAGGAGAAATCTGCGTTATCGAGAAGTAGACAAGTACAAATCGCTGATCTATATTCTCCAACTGTGTCGTTTGGAAATAGTTCAAGCAAACACAACCTTTCAACAAACTAACGAATCCAATTTAATTCTATTTTAACTCATATGTAATGAGAACTTTATCCATCCTTTCTAACTATTTGTCTTTCAGAATTTCGTGACGTAATATTCAATTGAATCGCATTTACTCAACGTCTTCAATTAATATCACTAATATTAGCTAGGGCACAAAATGGGAAGCAGAATTTGAAAAAATTACTAAACACACTTCTTGCAATAGTACATTTTACCCCTCTGTCGGTATTATCAGTCATTCTATTAGGGCCAATTTCCAGATCCCAGTTTCCACTGTGAAGATCACATGCGAAGGGCGAAGGTTGATTCGGGCATGTGTCAGTCTAGTCAGATATTAAAAAGAGAAGACTATCGGATTTAAGAACAGTTTCTGCTACACATAGTTCAAATCGCGTTTTTCCTCATCTAATTGTCGCATTTATGGCCTCTTAATTGCATACCTTAATGTTAATTTTAACTAATGTCGAATACAGGTAATTGAAAAGTAATTTTCGTTTTTAGGTCTCAGCACGTTTAAATATTCACGAACATGCCAAATTATAGAATAAAAAGATATAATTCGAAAACCCTTTGTTCGAGAACAGAGGTGATAGATCATTTTTATTATTAAATCTACTTGATCAACAAAAATGATCAGATAATGTTTTTATCACCAATTTGTATAGCTTTAAATGTCACTGTTACCAAGTGAAAATGAAGGCAAAATATGAAGACTTCTTTCTTGAAATGAACAGATATGGCGCAAATTGCAACCCGAGCTCCATCATTACAAAATTAGGTGCACAAATCGATACAAGGACCGTAGAGAACAGTCATGCAAAATTCGAGGCCAAAGTTACCCCAGCAACTTATGGGTATATAGAAGAATTCCTCCAACAAAACCTCATGTTATGTGGCTCTTTTCATGCTCCGCCTCATTTTATTTGAGTTACTCTTTAATTTTAAGCCCCAAGGGCAGACTTACCAAATACACGCCAACCAATGAGCAATAAGTACGAAGATGGAAGTGAGGAGAACAAGAATCGCAGTACCATATTCGGAGTATCGGTCCAACTTTCGTACCACGTTGATGAGACGTAACAGGCGGGCAGACTTTAATAATCCTGTGAGCGCTGTTGGTTGCTGTAAAAAAAGAAATGAAGGTAAAATAACTCACACACGAACTGACTGAATAACCCATGGGATTTCTAATATGCCATTTCCTTCCTAAGATACATAATTAAATGTTGACAGTATTGGAAATTTAATGGTCAGAGATGTATCCAAATCCCGGAAAAATTAGCAAATAGCGAATCTGCTCTGCGTCGCTACGATTCAATGGGTCATTTCAAATGTAAAAAACCAGTATGAATAAATACTGATTGTACAGAAAGTCCAATGCTCAGCATTATAGCACACGACAACGAAAAAATGTGCAGTATCCATTGGATGACAGTAAGGAGAACAATAAAGAACATCCGAATGGACTTATTTCATTCGATTTTCGGATTCGAGTCGTACCATGTTTATTTAATAGGTGGCTCACTTTCCAAAACTCAAATTTCATAATTCGTCCCTGCGTTAATAAACGATTTATTGTCCATGACATACAGTGCTTATTGGCCAGTTGATTAGATAGGACGCTCAGTGTTCAATTCTTGCTTTCTTTCGAAGGCCGATAAAATGGGAGGATAGGCTAGGCAGAGCGGGTAGATGACACTAGCAAAGGCATTTTTACATAGATATTTAAATTAACGAAACATAGGCCCTTTATTACAAAAATGTAAATGAATGCAAAATTTCGTTCTCGAAAATCAACATATATTAAAGCTTTCACTCACTTATCTTAAAAGCTAAGCATCAACTGAAAACCCTCAATATCCAAAACGATGATTTTTTTGAGGACAAAGAATTTTGACTACAATTGAGGTTACGTAGAAATATTGTCTTCAAGACTAAAATTCCCTATTAATCTCTCTCATCACCTCGATAAATAGTGTATTGAAGACTAAAAAATCCACGCCTAAATCATATCTAGGATACGACGTTATGTTTAAAAATTTTTACAAGAATACAGAATACTAGTGAGCAAAAACCAAACTCTATACTGGAAAATAAGTTAGCGTTAAAAGAATTATTTTTTAGGCCGGAATTGATTAGGAAATAAAAAATCTTCTCTTCCCTTTCAAGCACCAAACCACACCTATTAAATGAATGCAACCACCGAAATACGAGGCCATTTTCGACAAAAAATAAACGGTTTTCACCGTTCTTGGCGAATTTGAAGAAATATAACTGAAACTCGCCTAAAGACGAGAGCTAAGACAAAACCATGTTAGCTATTACAATCTTTCCAGACCCTTGACTGCTAAAAGAGAAAAATGCATCCGAAGTGATTGACCAATCATTTAAATTAATCAAGAGGCGAATACGCTCTAGGACACAGGAAACAAATCATGACATTTGAAATTCGGAATATAAGTACGAAATGCAAAATCACCTCTGAGTCTAATTTCTAACTTCCGCTCAATCACATTCCATTCTTCAAGGGTTGAAAAATTTAATTGTTATTCATATTCAAAAGCTTTCCCACGATTAAAAATTTCAGTCTTTTGCCTTGGCGTGGGGTAAATAATAACCCAATGAAATGCGAAAAAGTAAATGAGGTATTACGAAGACTACTGAACCACGAAAGCTGAACCATTATTACTTACTAAGTGCAGGGGATTAAGGTATTAATAAGGGAGAAAAATTTACAAAATATTGCAAAAGGAATGCAATTAATGAATAAGAATTAGTTCTAAAAATTGTAAGAGCAATCTAAACGAAACGCAGTGCATAATGAAAAGTACATCCATTAATTAGATCCTTAGCTGTGGGTGTAATAAAGTAATCAAAGCTTAAAAAATGTCTCAGAACCCAAACAAAGAGGTTAGATATCAATTGTATTATGAATCTGTGATCATGGCTAAACAAAAAATAACAATCATGGAAGACATTAGAATGGCCATGAAAAAGGGCTAAAGGAAGATCAAATAAAAGTAGAGAACGAATTTTAGCATCAAGGATTTCGGATTTACTAAGTTCTCCACTTTTTCTTAATAGAAATATATTCAAATGTTCGAATTTGACCCCTAGATTTCTGAATGAGCTCATATCCGCGGGATTAGTAAAATTTAATTGCCAGTCCCACCACCTCAACAAATTTGTATCTTCTGATAACAAAAAAGGTGGTTAGTTCTAACTAAATCTTCTTTTAATTTAGATATTACTTATCATTGTTGAGTAAAGATTTTCCATTCACTAGGCTGAATGGACAGTGTTCTAAATACTACCTGACTCAACAGTTAATCAAAACACTGCATAACATACCTCTAATTTCTCCAAATCGATTTTGATAGCAGAATTCATTCTCATAATGTTTAAATTTGTTGCGTTAACCTTTAATGTGGCTTATTTTATAGAAATGCAACACTACTCCTCCATCTATTACAACTTTTTGGCAGAGCCACTCGGTTTCTAAAGGTGAAAATTTACGCAGTCTGACCTCCAAAGTTCATATCTTTTGGCCTCACAAGCCTACAACCGTGATTTCTAGGAATGTTCTGGACGGTCATAGTACGACAGAGGTCTTTCCCGATTACATTATTAAGATGCAAAAGGGTTCTAAGAATAATTAATAAAATTTTGTAATTGTGGTCGCAAATAATATTGTATGGTGCGTTAAAAAAATCTTAATTGAATCGAATCTTGGCAAAACGGTGTTGCAGTTCTCCGTTTCCACATAATTTCAATTTTCCTTCTTACTCTATTGACATTGATTTTGAGCTTCTAGTTAAGCTTCATCAAAAATAAACAACTTCTTGTCTTTGTACAATCTTATTTCCTTCTTTAGTCAAGGCATTTACTATATGACTTCCCGAGTGCATTAAGGGAACATCAGTAGCACAACTTTGATATAGGGAAGGTATTCCGGAGCCGCTCTTATGAGAAGCTCGTATTCTATCATTCCTCTAATTGATCAGGGCTAACAGGTGTGCTTGACCATCCACGTCACTGGGTATGCATCGATAAGCATTGATTACGTGACCTCTAATTTCTCATTGGCGTTAATCGTTGTACCAATATGGGTAACTTGAGTAAAGATCTACTTACCTCTTCGCCTTGGCTCTTACTCAATGGTATAGTCGTCGCTAGAATAGTGACTTTAAATACTATTGAGCGGCTTACGTTCCGCTTTGGAGAGATGTTAAAGGCTGTTTTCACAAGAGCTTCATTACTATTTAAACAAAAACAATAGAAATCATAAAATTAGTTTAATTGTTTATTTAATAATGATTACGCATTGTATTAAACGAAGATCATGCCAGATAACACACACCCAAACCGGGGTATATATAACGTAAAACCTTATTTAATAGTCTACGCAAATGGTGACTGTTCTCCACACACCCATACATGAATGTCAAATATTCAAAAATTGGGGCAAATAAGAAGAGCACAGACCAACCAACCTGTTTTTCGTACGATTTAGAGATAACAGCATCGAATGGAATGGCTGCAATAAGATCGATTATGAACCAACTCTTAAGATAGTGGAATGCGATCTTTTTGGGTTGGGAAACCACCTCGTCATTCTTATTCACGTAGGTTGTCCGAAAGTTGATTATAATGTCCATAAAGAACATCACATCAACCAACTTATCCACAATACCCAGAATGGTTTGTTGACCAGGAGAGCGTAGTTGAGGATTCGGACACTCGGAAACCTAAAATAAAGAGTAAACAGTGTAAGTGAAAGTAGATTTACCAGGAAAGATTCGAAAATGAAATGATCACTCCCATTTCTCATAAAAAGTCTAGAAGTAGGGTCACTTTATGACTGACAATTGTACTGTTTTTTATTTCATATCTACGATATCCGTTATCGTGATCTGCTTACCGATGCTTATCCATTTGATTGCCGTTTTGCATACTTGTGTGACTCACCTCCCAAACCCTGAAGTAATCCATTGATTTGTTCCGTGGTTTAAAACCTGCCAAGTGCACTTTGTTCTCAATCATTTTTTCAGTCTACTGGTTGCAAGATTGCTGCCTCCTCCCTTTGCCCCTTCCTAATAGAGCATTCTATCATCGACTCATTCCAACCTCGCGGTAACTGGGCTGGGCTGGTCACTAGCTTATTTAGTTTTTCATCTTAAATTGACATTTCCTAAACTAGAAACCCTCCAGTGCTATACCCGCTAGCTCAGAACCACTCAGGAGATAAATACTTGAAGAGCAACAAGAAAACCATATAATTTTTCAGCGGTCAATATTAATAAGGTGATACCATCGAACAGACTTGAAAAAAGTACCTAAACCGAAACATAATGCAAGCTTTTAGAGTTCACTAAGTCCATAAACAACATTTAACTGTAGTAGGGATCTCATAGTCACCGTAGTGAGAAACTCGCACTCTACCAGATTTGCCAAATACAGTTGGCCATCCACATCAGTGGATGAATATCGAACTCATGACCTCTGACTTGACAGAAATGCCCACAAAGCGGAACATAAATAATGTAAACACTTTTAGTAATAAATTGACATAGAATTAAAATGACCTATTATAAAAAAGTTGGACATGGCTAGTTTACTTCATATAATTAGACTACTTCTGAATAAGCTTATACCAGTGTTTACCTCTCGTCTGAAAATAGAACGACCAAGTTAAATCCTTTAACTAAACGCACAACCAGCTTCCTTTTCAAACGATGCCGATTAATATTACTCTATAGTGACGATTATAAATCATGGATGAACGAACAATAATTTCCAGGGCAGAGCAATGGAATCCAAAAGTTACTCTAATTAGATCATATTCATCTACTCTTTTTTTATCATTGTGAAGCAAGACGGCTATTCACAATGTTCACTAAATGGACACCGACGAATATCGAACTAATGATTTCTGATATGACAGATACATATACTATACAACAAAATGTCTAGCTAACATCCGTACAATTTCGTAAAAAATTGTTCGAATAAAACAACTAAAAATTCGTTATCCCAGTTAGCGCCACCGTGTTTTTATAACGCCTTGGTCGTTTCATTTACTTGATAATGGCCGTCAGAAGAGATGAATCACAGTGGTTCGACCAATCGTTCCATTAGATCAAACTTTCAATAAGTGCTGGATACTGGAAACATTAACTCCCTCAGAAACTCAGAGATCAAATAATGAAAATTGGTCTTTGGAACATTTGGACAATTTGAACAGAAAATTATTTCTTAAAAACGATGGATAAAGAGTACTTTTGGAAATTAAACCTTCACATTTCCAACTAATTATATGCTTCTATTTGATCCACCTTCCCCTCACTAAACGAACCATAGAACAATGGATGTCAAATAACACAATTAAACATGACAAAACCACTTTATATCAAATGAACCGCATAAGTAAATCTAATTGAAATTCCCACATTTTAGGACTCTTATTGTTAAAACGATCTCAATTTAGGAAAAAGGAGACATATTGACGAGGATGCATGTATCTACGGCCTTGGAAATTAATATCACTAGAAAAGCAGGAATAGGTGCAGAAATACACCCTTCTGAACGGATTTATTAATACAAACGTAGTGTTAATTAATACTGATTTTTGGAATTCCAAGTGAATGGGAAATTTAGAGACAGGAAATAAACGCATAACACATGAATATGCTCTATCAAATTTTTAAAAATAAATTTTGATTGCTTCCCGAGCATCTCCATATTATTTTTATGATTTGATATATTTACTCATTGGATGGAGGTAATCCACACATCTTCTGAGCGTTGTTTTAGTCCCTGAATTCAAGTTAAAGGAAAAGCCTAACTTCATAAAAATCAACGTAAACAAATTTTTCTGATATCTCCCTCTGAAACATTGCACTGCCGCGTCTAAGCCTTACGGTTAAATATACCGTAAATTGCACTGATTACTTGAGTGAATGGTACGAAACGAAACGCTTCCGATTGAATAAGTTTTTATGAAATCCTAAAGATTTGGAGATAAAGTGTTAAATTACGTCAAAGGAGAATATAATACATTTATAAAGTCAATATACAGGGCGCATTGTGCTAATTACTGGGGGTGACAAATTAAGGTAGTCCCTAATTGATGAATTCAGAAATAAAATGAATTCAAGTTAAGGGGAACCACATTTGTGAGAAACCTACTCATATCTTGGAATGAAGCTTTATATTCCCATCGGTAACTATTACATTTACATACTAAATATTATTGAACATAATGGTCACTTTAGTCAGCGTAGTAAAGTGAGGAAGCTTTCAGTTTAACAACTTTTGTGCAATCTCAGTGATTTAAAATTGAAATGAATTAAAAGAAACTAAAAAGTTTGTGGAAATCAACTAACATAAATCTTCCTTGCATTTTGGTTATGAAACCTCAAATTATTCTTATAGACCAAATGTCTAGGATACTTTGTACAGTTTTCCATTTCACAACTTTGATGAAATCTCAATAACTTTGAAATAAGTTCTAGTAAAAAAATATTTACAAAAATGCAATTTATTACTCTCAGAAGCTGTTGCTTCGTTTGACTGCCATAGATGGCAATAGCAATTCTTGTTCGCTGTTAGCCTACTATTACCGCTCAAAAGTTCACTGCTTATAGCTAAGAGAGGAGGGCACAGAATAGTATAAACACGTACTAAATACTTAAGCGGTCTGCTAAACACCAACACAACTGCGAAGAAGAAAATGAAGGACGCACGTGACATAATTTAAAGGCCTATACGTCGAGTAGGGTTAAAACTCAGTGAGGTGGCGTGCGAAAATAAAACAAACGAGTGCAAACTGACATTATGATTGAGCAAAAAAGCCGCATTGTAAGGTGTGAAAATTGCCGTGTAGATGACCAAAATGAGTATAAACCAATCCCATACGGCTCGAATTGGACTGTAATGCTTGAGAGTATACTTATGCATCTGCTTCGATTCAAGTTTCCTCTTTTCGTGAAGGTCTTTATCTAAGGATAGTATCTATAACGGAAAGAAATTAGTGCTTTAATACACATTTGAGAGTTAAACTATTGAAAACACCTTAAGTCAAAATACCTTAGCAAAGGTGTCAGTAACATGAGACTTCGACTGATCTCCGTGTTTACCAAGCACGACTTGGAGCGTACCAGCGTCACTCAAGACAAGAGATGTTTGAGAAACCGGAGCTGATAAAAGTCTACTTCCCCGAGCAATTAGTGATGGGATAGTGTACCGACTACACCTAGCTCCCAGCACAGCTGATGCTGGCCGAACTCGATCAGTAGTTGATTCGGTTTCAGAGGACTGTAGAACAGGAAATGGGGGGGCATTTGTGCAGGATTTTGGCCGAATTTCTGACCGTTTGACTGGCGGTTCGTTGCCAACAGAAACACGGGAGGTTTGGGCAGAGGAACGAAGTGTGACAGAATTTCCAGTGTCCATGCTACCAGAATCAAAGCGAGTGCACAGCTGGAGAGATTCTGGATAGGGTAGACTACACTTTTTCGTATCGACAGCTTCGGGCGGATTTTTGATATCATTGAGAAAAAGACTGGATACGGACATTCGATTATTGGTTTCGGTAGAAATGTTTTCAGAAGTTCGACGACCAAGGACAACTTCTTTAGGTAGAAGCTCATTTCGAACAGATTGACTCAAATGGTGGGTTCGTTTTAGATTGCTTCTTGGAATCTCTTTACCACTGCGATGAAATATCATGGTGGCAATATTGGAAAGTCGGCGTGAACTAACACGTCTAGTAGGTCTTTTATCCAACTGAACCTTTTCGACAGCTTCAAAAAAGATGATGTGCAATGAAATACGACCCAGTTCATCAGTGAGTGGAGTAACTGTAAGTTCACATTGCCGTACTTCATCTATACAGCATAGGCAAAAGGATAAAGGTAATAAACTCAATTACCTTTGCGAGTGTAAAGGCTTAACAGAATTTTCACCTCTCGATCACAAACTAATCCATCTGATAGAGCCTGTATTGACTCTGAAGTAGTTTTCTCACCAAACAGAAATGAAAGCGAAGATGATTTTAAAAGTAACTGCGCTTTGGTGAAGGAAAATAAGTCACAGAAATCTGCACTGCAATAAATAATTGGATTCAACGCAATTTTTGAATTTGTAATAATAAATGCGGCATCTGAAACAATAAATTAGATCAAAAATAAAAATTTACATTGGTTATCAAACTTCTTAATAAGGATGTCAATGTATGTATTTTTGGGAGCGATGTGACCCCTCCTAACGGGCATGTTCGGAGTGAAAGCATGCGGAGCAGGGTTAAAAATGATTCATACAGTGCCCTTAAATTAAAATGTAAAATTAAAATAAAATGTATAATAGCAAATATAAAAACATTAAAAAATATATAATATAATTTTTTTGTACATTTTTTGTTTTAAATTGGATTTGAAGACTCCGCACTTTTTGCTGTGTGTTTAATGTTACGCTGATAACCGACATGGTTGGCAAAGTTTTTGGTTATTTTAACATAATTGTCTTAAGAACTTAGGATTAGAGATTTATAATCGATCAGGCTCTGACTTCGTGGTCAATGGTAAATGGAAACTTGTTCGAAAGATCGGTAGCGGCTCATTCGGTGAGATATTTCTTGGAATAAACATCGAGACCGGTGAAGAAGTCGCTGTTAAACTAGAAAAAGTGTCGGCCAGACATCCTCAGTTGCAGTTCGAAAGCAAAGTGTACAAAATCCTTGCTGTACGTTTGCCAATTTTGTGATTTTTTTTTCGTTCCAACTAGAGCACACCCGGCCTTCCACACATTCAATACTTCGGTCTTGATGAAGTTAATAATGTTTATAATGCCTTGGTTATGGATCTTCTGGGTCCCAGTCTGGAGGAGCTTTTTAATTTTTGTGGCAGATGTTTCACAATGAAGACAGTGCTGATGTTAGTGGATCAGATACTCTGGCGTCTTGAGTTCATTCACTCTCGTCATTTTATCCATCGTGATATTAAGCCAGATAACTTCCTTATGGGTATTGGCAAGCATTGCAATAAGGTCTTCATTATTGACTTTGGTTTGGCTAAAAAATTCAGGTATTTATTCCGCTTCTGACACATTGATTGACTTATTGCCTTTCTAAACTCTCTTTTGATTTCAAGCAGAGATGGAAGAACACGTCGCCATATACCTTATCGAGAGAACAAAGCTCTTACAGGAACTGCTCGTTACGCGAGTATTAATGCTCATGCTGGGATTGAACAATCTCGTCGTGATGATTTAGAATCCCTTGGATATGTGCTCATGTATTTCCTCTGTGGTTCGCTTCCCTGGCAAGGTCTCAGGGTGAGTTATTATTGTGTCACTCGTACAATTAGTGTGTAATCACTTTTTCCTTTTTTTTTCTTTATTATTGCATTATTAGTACTACTGATCTCAGGTAAAGCAATTGGATCTTTCTTCTATCTGTAAGTTCAATGCAGAATAATGGATTATAAAGAAGAATACTGGAAATAAATTGCAAATATTTCATCGTCGTGATTATTTGTTTGACCATAAGGCAGTGTACTAAATCAGTCATTTATCAAAACCAAAACTTCACACACAATGTTCCTCTAATTCTTGAATCACACGGTCAATTAATTTTGCATTTTAATCTCACGAAATTCGATCAAAGATGATATAAATCTTATTTTGCTACTCGTTGAATTTATTGAGGTTTCTTTAATAGAATCAGAAATTATGATGATTTGAAATCAGACTAATCTAATCTCCATATTAGTCACCTTACCTCTTATGGCAAATCACTTTCCATCTGGAAATATTATTTAATCATCTTAAGATTAATATACAAAAGTAGTATTTGAGTCGGTGATTTAAAGTGTCTTAATATTTCACACTGTGTAAGGTTCCTTTGGATATTTCCTTTTATGCTACTGAAATTTCCTATGTTTGTATCCTATCACTTATTTGCCACCTTGAAAGTAGTTTTGTTTCTGTTTAATTGTTAGAACTCAATTTCATGTTAATATGAACATTTTAAAGGATGATTTTTCGTA
The DNA here is from genome assembly GCA_900708905.1 of Hymenolepis diminuta. NCBI lineage: Eukaryota > Metazoa > Platyhelminthes > Cestoda > Cyclophyllidea > Hymenolepididae > Hymenolepis > Hymenolepis diminuta. The sequence goes on along the minus strand of CAADRB010000001.1, from coordinate 905,503 downwards.
TATCGCAAGTTTAATAATTGCTTTTGACTAATTTTTTCCCATTAAAAAGAAAGTTTACGTTTTCAATAGTAGTTGTTTTCTCTCTTGTATGTCTTTGTTAGCCCAAATGCCATAACTTTAATACGGTTATATTTGTTGGCGAATTCCGCTTTTCTTTCATTCGAAATTCTCGAAGTTGTCTTTAAGTTAATGATGTCTTTATTTTCTATCTATTTTGGTCTATCTTTTTAAGTTAACGCTGCCTTTTCATACTTTCATGAGTACTATAAACTACGTTATAGTCCGGTGATGTTTGAGTTTTTTTAAAAAAACTGTAATGTTTTTGCATTTTCGTATCTTTATTTAAAAAATTTAACTTCCCCCGTTTATTGGCATTCAATAGGTTCAGAGATTAACTCCGCAAACCCTTTTTTTAAAATCTCATTATTCCACATTAAGTATTATAAACACGTAGTTGCTAATGAATTGAAAATAGACTAAGTTAACAACCTCACTATCCAATAAGGAAGTAAACCAACATGGGAGAACAATAGGCCTTGGCTAGAACATGAGATGTACTTAGCGAAAACCTCATGATACGATGAGGGGTAGTCACCATTGTGACAAGGTAATTGTTTCCTCTTGCTCCTGTACCCTTGAATCCCTCGTGTTCCATTCTTCTATCTTTCATACATCTTGTAAATCTTTCGTATTAACTTATCTATAAGATGTTTTCTAATAAATTCCTAGAGTATAACAACATTAATAGCCACATGCTACACTAAATAATCTAGATCACAATGCATTTGCCGCTTTTTCTCAAGGAAAAGTTCCATTTATGCTCGTCTCCACGCATGGCTAGAGATTTCTAGCCGAAACTTGAAGTTGCCTACTTTTGTGTTTGTGAGTGTATTCGTGAATTCATAATTAAATGACACATTGGGTGTTAGGTGTGCATCTTGAGAGATCGTGATTAACTTATGTGATCAATTTTAATTGTGCTTGCGTTGGTGGTAGTTAAAACAGATTATCATATCTTTGACCGCTGTTTATCTAAAGTAACAAGGATAATGCTTGTGTACTTATCTTTCTGATTAACATGCATCTATACCTCTCCTTGTATTGATAAAGTTTAACTTAATTTTGTGAATTCATGTTTTTTTCATCTAGAATTCTGCTAAAAATGCGCATGAAATAATTAAATCTGTGTCCATAAAGTTTATATCAACTGCTCTTTTTAGTATCTATGTCAAATGGTCTTCTTTTAGTTGAATTCATTTTCCATTTTTGAAAATCTTGGATTGAATTTTGAGAAGAAAATTTTAGTTTCGTGTTATGCGCTACATTGTTCATTGCTCTTTTTTTATTTAACGTTTACAGAGAGAGAAGAGGATGTCGCAATGGTGTTTGTGAAATAAATCGGAAAGTGTTCTACTATTATTATCAAGCTAACGAAATGTTATCACACCTTTTCTTCATCTCATCTTAGTAGAATTTGTTTGTTTTTTTTGGGTTTCTTGTTCCTCCGTTAGAAATTATCTATTGTGAAGTGAGGATACTTCTTTTTGGGAAAAATCGAAAACCTCGGTTTTAAATTCTAACAAGTTTGATGGGAAATTACGTTGTCTGGACTTTATTCACGAAGTGTAGAAACAAACATCTGTAACAAACAAAACTATTTACTCTATACAATATATCTGAAAGGATAGTATTTTTATTGTCAGGATAGTGATGAAATAGGCAATCATTGGGATATCTGATGTCCTCCATTATTTAGCAATGTAATTGACCGCTTTTTACACACAGTAATCCGTCTTGAAAATGAGTAAATGTTATAAAATGTAAAGAAATGGGATTTTAATGAATTGAAGAACTTTTTCTGTTGAAGCCCAGTATTTCATTCCAAAGCCTTCCAACGGAAAATATTCCTTAGTACTCTTCTTGGGAATGCTCCCAAGGTTAAATTACTAGCCTATCAATAATGGCTTATTGACATTTAGTGGATTTCGTGCTAAAAATCATTTCTTAATTTTGTGAAAATTATAATAAAAATTCCTTTTGCGTCAATCTGGTCAAAATAGAATTTGAGATCCCTCATTTGCATAAATTATGCATTTGTGGAATTATCTTTTTCTACATTGTCTATTTGCAAGAGAAGTTAATTTTTTTTAGTAGCGATCAAGTGATTGATTATTTCAATTGGATAGCATTACTTTTTGTAGCTATATTGTCAGACGTTTTCTTCTAGATGACCCAATCCTGCAACAATTTCTAACTCTGTTGAAGAAGGTGTTTTGTTTTAATACTCATCTTCGGCAGTAAATTAGGACTTTTGTAGCCTGTCTATTGCATTCCACTTTTCCTCTAGCAATTTCGTTTGTCATTTCTTCTACTTATTATTGAACTTTTGTCCACGTTCGCCGTTAAGCTATAAGTTGTCTATTTCACATATGTTTTTCAAAGTAAATGGGTGGAAAATCTCCTATGTCAAATTCGTATAAGCCAGTATTATTCAGCCATTTCTCCGTTATAATATCTCCCTATCAACAAATTACCCAATCTTTTAAACTCGATCACCTCGTGTATGCGCCTCCTTTAGCAATCAGATGAATTTGAAACGGATAAGAAACTTCAAATCAATACAAACAATGAAATTCCCAATTTGCTTTTCTTCTTCGGTCAATATTGTATTGAGAGCTATTTACGGTATCTAGAATTCGTTGGCAATCATCTTTTCGTTTGTACCTCAGATTAGCCATGACATCATTGATTCGATAGTTAATACAACGGAACTACACTTACATTGGTACTGTTTCGACCAATCCCTTTAGCGAAATATACCGGAATCTCCTGTCTGGGGTTGAGAGTGAGTATTGTCTGCTCTGGGCTAAAATTTAACACAGAGTGATTAGGTCTCTTTTTAATACCTCTATTGTCAATTAATCAAACGTAAGTTCTATTGTTATTATAAAACAGATACCACCTATCGGTTTTCGAAGGTACCTTTTAAATAGTCTTGATTGGAAAATTTGTATCTAGGCATTCTTTTGTTGATCTCTATTGATCGTTACAATTATCCTAACCGGTGGGTTTGCACCAATGGATATTGGATCAGTATCATCTGAAACCATACGCAGGACAGTTCATACCACGTCTAGGTCTGCTAATGAACTCATCGGTTAATCTATAGTCATTTCAATATCAATAGACACATTGTCAAACATGAATTAAATGTATGCCTTTTTTCGTGCATTTACAGGCAAACACAAAGAAGCAGAAGTACGAGCGAATTCACGAGAAGAAAGTGTCGACACCAATCGAAACTCTCTGCCGTGGTTTTCCACCTGAATTCGCTCTCTATCTCACCAACGTTCGGGATCTTCATTTCGATGAGACGCCTGATTACACTTTCTACCGCGGTCAATTCCGCTCGCTCTTCAAAGCCTTGGCCTTTAACTGGGACTTTGTTTTCGACTGGACTCTTTTACGTCAGAAGTCTTCTGCTATGCAACAACACTCAAATGCAGTGGCCCACGTTATGCCAGTTGTTGGCGGTGCAACAGCCGGAGGCGGAGGTGTAGGTGTTAGTGGAGCGACGGGGTCCAAGTTGATGCCCTCGACGAACACAGCTGGAGCTACTTCTGGGGATGACGGTGGTTTTGGAACAGCTGGAAAACTCTAGAGTGAAGGGCCGAAGCTCGCTCTTTTAAACTCCCACTCATTTTCGTGTCTTTCTGATGCATTGCCTCAACCTCTCCGAATCTCGTTTACATATTACTTTAATCCGTGTATATTGTTCCGCTGCTGTTTATTTGTTTGGCGCACATATTCTATCTCTCAACATTCTTCATAAACACGCACAAATGGCCATGTTATGATCTTCATTTTTGCCCTTACCTCCCTCAAGCCTTATATTATTGGAGCACAAGAGCGAATTTCACCTGCAATATGAGAATTGGAATAATCTTTTGCGCTGTGGGGGAGTCGTATTTATTGGGAAACTTATTTGAGATAAAGTGACTTTTTCCTTCCCTAATACAAAGGCTAGTAATATGTAAAATGATGAAATTGTTGATCCTCTGACCAATGGTATTTGCGTTGATTTTGACAAGAGGATGAAATACGGGGGCGGGTTATGTCTATCTTCCATGTCGTAGCTTATTTCTGCAAAATGCGTACCAAGGATGTCAAATTGGTGTCAGTTGTGCAATGATTGTTGTCAGGCTTGTTTTGTAGGCATTGTTGTCTATTTTGGTTAATAGCTTGTTATTTAGGAGGAGGATTTTGGTTTGGTTTCATGAACTACAGTGGTCTAATGAGTGCAACGTTGGTTTGATTGGTAACGAGAAATAGCTTCGAAGAAGAGTGTACAGGATGCAAAAGCAAATGTTTTATGACCATTAGCAACTATACAGCTTGATTGCAGATAGAATAGTCATTAATGGAAATCAAGTTATCCCCTATGACAGTTAAAATATTGCAAATTTTGATCATGAGGAAACATCTGGGTAGATGGAACGATAAACGAGACAATAAAGAGCGAGTCATCAAGTAAGAGACATCAGGAGACTTCCTTTGAGTTGTCCACTTTTAAAATGGATAGTAGTTTGCATTTAAATGTGAAATATTCAGAACTTTTTGACCAGATGATTTAGGTTCGTGGTTGGTTTTGTCACCCGTATTTATTCATGCTGCTGCCAAAGTGGGTAAATGGGACTGGCAATGACACTTAAAAAGCACTGTTCATTAGTATTTATTTTATTTGAGTTATAAAATTCGCTGGTATTTTAAGGTTTATGCTAGGAACATTCAATTCAATAGTTTCCCTGGTTCGAGGAGATAAAGTCTGTGGTGATATGCACTGTGTATTTGATTTTTAAATAAGGGATTAGTCATCTGTTGAAATTTTCCTTCTGAATTACCTGTAAAGAGTTTCTGGGGTTGTATCCATGGAGAAAACTGTAGAATAATGCCGAACTTTAGTATTACCGAGTTTGAATCAAGCATTTATCTACATGAACTGCGGATTCGCATCATCAGAGATTTAGGCCGGTGGAAGGATATCCATAACTGGTTGTTTGGAAAATGCGACTGTACTCTGCAGTCTTGCTGCATGATTTGATGGCGTAAAATAGATCAGCGATTATAAGAAGGTGTTCGACATGCAAAATTACAGCATGACGTTCTGAGCAGACAGCTGGATTTCTGGTCGAAAAAGACTGACTGATATAATAAGAAAAAGACGGATATATACGTCAGAGTTACCAAATACACGTGGATAATAACTCTGTAACTAATAATCAATTACGCGATTAAAAGAAGGAGAGAGAGTCATAATGGGGCAGTAAAAAAGGGAAACCAACCATTGATATGCAGGTTGGGTTTGGTTATAAGGAGGAAACGCGTCGTCTGCTCACGAATGTAATAATCTCCCACATAATAATGGCCCCATATAACAGGCCAGTGGTAACACATGAGTTAACTTATATTCCTAAAGTACTTTTGAAAAGTTTGCAGGAAGCACATCCTCCAGGCCTATAAAGTGCCAAAGGTAGGCGTTCGAATGCACTTTCCTTGAAATGAGATTACTATTTATTATATAAGAAACTAAGAAAGAATCTTCTAAATTAATGAAATGCTCGAAAGAAGGAGATGCATTCGATCAGGTCACTAACAGGCAATTTGATTGCAAAGCAACTCCCTATAAAGATCTTCAGATGTTTAAATTTTAAAGAACGTGCCAGGTTATCGGCATACTATAAAGCTTGGAAATTATTTACTCGATTTATCATTGCGAAGGAACACCCAGAAGTATATATTCAGATAGATGCAAAGACTGTCGTGCAATATTCAAAGTCATTGGTAATATAGTGGAGTTTCGGTAGGTTTAAGAAATTGTAGACAAATGCTTTAAAAAAATTTGGAATAATAGATCATGTAATGTGTGCTCTCTTCATATTTAGTGAATTAATGTTTAAAATTAGGAGTCATGTCTTAGTAACTCTTTCGGAGATCGATTTTATTTCAACTTATTTTACAATACTCTAGACAGATATTGATTTCCTTACATGAGCCCCGATGCTTCGCACTTGTGAAAGTACCACTTGAGCGTAAACAGAGCAGAAGCTTATTCACCGATACTGAAAGTAACCAATGAAATCATTTCATGGGCTATTAAAATCACACGGAAAACAGTAAATGATAATAATAACTACATTTCGATATTTGCCGCTTTTCAAAGCGGCTTTTAATAGGATTAAAAGCGTTAAATAATTGACATTGAAAATAAATTGGTTTAATTATTTAAATCATTTGACCTAAACACGGTATCAGGATATTACACTGGATTTACTGAAATGAAATTTGAAGAGTTTGGCTTTGTAGCTATTGCTATCATCAGGTGTGATTGGTGAGATTTTGTCCACGTGGATTGTTCTGCTTTCAAATATCTGTGAGCATTCTATTGTTTCAACTTAGTTTTGAATGCGATTAATTAATATTTGTACTTGGCGCCACACTTTTAAGAAAGGTTTAGCATTTTCTTAATCCCAAATTTCGAAAAACAAATTCAACTGATTCTGATAGCAGAGAAAATTAAACATCTTAAAGGTTCAAGTCCAAAGTTATTGAGCTGTAATTGGTATGTTATGCATTATCATTACCCGTAGCAGTGGTAAAAGTACAAGTTTTAATCATACAGTAGAATCTGAAAATGTGAAATTAGTCTAGTAAGGAAAGAGATGGAGGGGGTGGGGTTAAATAGGCGTATATTATTCAAGTCAGGGTGTAATGAGTCTCAAAAAATGTATAATTCACTTTGTTTTGTTCAAATGTTCTAACAATCAATTTTCATTATTTGATCCTCGATTTTCTGGGTGAGTCCAAATCAGCGGTACTCAGAACTTGACCAGTTAATTTAATGGAATGGTTTATTTTATCCTCTTCAAGTTATAAGCGAGTAAAAGTGACTGGTAAAGACAACGCATTAGAGCTAATACTTCATGCAGAAATTATCTAAACATTACATAATCACATGTAAAGTATAATGAAAATTTACGCACCTCTACTCCTATGTAAAGTCACTTTTGGAGTCAGACCAAATTAGACTTGATAGCTCCGCATAGAACTAATGATTTACCTAAGGCTAACAAGGTACAAGAGGTTTTCTTGAGTCAGAAGATCAGGAGTTGAATTGAACAAATGTGTATTAGACAACTGGAAATAGATGAGAAGGAAAGGTAGGAAGGAGTGGAAGGAGGAATTAGAGAGAAGAGGAGGCGACAGGACTGAGTGAGGACAAATCGGACTGCGAGAAGCAGGCAGTTGACCGATATCGCGTTCTTTGTTCGTTGAGTCATTTCTTTTCTGCTAAATATCAAACAGAAATTTTAAAACTTATGGAAAATTATTAGATCTGCTGTTCTGTTTGCTTTTATTTTTTGCAACAATCAAAATTTTTTTGAGAATTTACTTATTAATTATCATATGTGGAATTTAAATTAAGCTATGCCATTTGAGAACGCAAATGTATCGCAAACAAATGCTGCAACCTTGTAGATACAAAATCCCGAAATATTTCACAATTCAACGAATTTGCTGTAATAATTTCATAAATTTGCAGGCTACAAAATTCGCAAAAGATAATTGTGAACGATTAACAATCAGATTCTCTGCCGATTCTGGATTTGATGAAAATATCGGATCAAGGTCAATATACCCCCCGTAATATGCATCAAGGTCAATATATATTAGATAAGTAAATAACCATAACCAAATCCTAACCATACTCAGTCATCATAATGAGTTTCAACTAATCTTGTTTAGATCTGACTACATATATATTCAGGTGAATATTTTTAGCAATGTAAACATTGGGGAGTAATTATTATTCAGGTGGATTGATAAAGCCTTGGTAAAATTGACATGTACACATTTACACTTTTGAGAGGCGGCGACATAAAAGTTCATTTACGAATAATACAATATTGTGATTTCATTGTTTACTTTGTGCTAAACATAATCGAAAAGTAGCGAAGGCATGATAATGCTTGCAGCAGTGGCATTAATGCGCTTTAGTATTGGCTACAACAACAGGGAAATCCAGGGATGTATCAAACGTACGTGAGAAGATCCTCTATGCATTTCCAGAATTACATTTTATTCGCATTCTATATAACAAAAATTCGGTTTTTCAACCACGATGCAAGAGTGACGTCATTTGTATTCCTATGACGCATAACCCCTATCTGCCACGTCTAAACACGCCCATCGATTTCCTACTTTCCATAACAGCCTCGTTTCACCTAAAAAGCACATCTGCGCTCATGTTCTCGCGTGTTCTTACCTAAGTGACTCATATAGCCACCCTTGTTTTCCACATAATAATAACGCATGCAGGCTCCTACGCTTCCTGCACATCTCCACTCTTCCTCATCTCGCTCCCCTCTCTATCTCTCTCATCCGTTTCAAACCCGTTGCGGATACCCTGGATACATTTTGGTGTAATCAACTCTTGTTGTTCTGTTCCACGATTGTTGTTAGCTCTTGCTCAAACAGCTAGGAATTATTGACTCTTGTTGCTGTTGTAATTTTTTAGTTGTAAAGCGCTAGTTGATACCTTAACTCCACCACCATATTTGGGCAAAGAGAAATTAGTTTAAATTGAAGTAATACATAATAACAAAATTACTACTAGATTTAATGTTCTTAATTTTCCAGAAGAGGTTGAAGGATTTGGTCTTTGTAAGTCTAAATCTTAATTTATTTACAATTTAGCTCTCCTCAGAGAATATGTGGTGGTATTTTTTATTTATTCGGATTATCATTACACTTTCCTTGAGTGAACTCTAGCGGGTTTTGTTGTGTTAAAAATACCCTGGATAGTCTATTCTAGCTGCTCTACCTATCAGTAGGAATGCAATTTGATATCATATAAATTAGTGTTATCCTGTTTTTCTTATTTAACGAAAAAATAAGTTAAATTTATTAGATCGGGTATTTTAATAAATCAACCGGCAGATAAGTAGTAATTCAGTGGCCGAATCATGGTACCTGAATTTTGGGACATGAACTTACCATTAAGTAAGAAACCAGAATCCGAAAATCACGTGAAGTATGACCCTTCTGATGCTGCGACTTTAGTCTCAGCAAGATTTCGATCTCCTTCTCTCTATCCCTTATTGAAATTTACCCAATTTCAACTGCTGATCCACGATGAAAATGTTTACTATTTTCACCTTGTCATAAATTATGCTACTAAAATAATTTATTCGTTATCATAATGTCTGGGGGCCCTAGAATATAGATAAATACCGCATTTAATGTCAGGACATTCCGACGGTTGGTCGCTTGTCGTCTACAAAACCAATAACATCCAGAATTTAGGCATTTGAAGTCGTTGTTGATCGTTTTATTTGTGGAACAGTGATCCTGGGGATAGCGTAAAATCCTCACTTTATTTTTCTACGAGGAATCGAATACAGTTGATGACCTGATTTTGCATGAATTTCACTGACGCGGTGGTTATATCTTGAAAAATAGGACTTTCTTGGATGGTTCATCCACGATAGATCGGCCACCCTAGAGATTTCCTTGGCATCTTGTTTGGTATCCCGTAATTAGTAATAATAAAACTTATCATAGTAGTAAAAAGGTAAAGTTTTCTTTGTTGAAACTCAATTGTGATATTTTCCACAGACATTCACTGAGAAAGCTCTTCACATGATATAGGTTTGCGAATGCGTCATCCCAAGATTAGTATTTTTGTGGTATTCAGAATAGATACGTCACTTGTTATCAGCTTCTTCCCACATTTTATTAAAGCAATCCAAAACATAGCCATTTTTCGTATGTTCTAATTTAATAAGCAAAAATTATTACTAGGCAAGGAGGCAGTCAGTCTTTGCAATTTTAAGTTAGGTACACGACGGAATAGCAACGTTTTAACAATTAGTATGTGATTTTAAATGCAATCAAAAGTGCATTTCTGAAGGTCAGTTTCGGCCTTAATTAATTAGCAGAAAAAAATGGAAAAGAATTTCTGCATTATGCAGCTTTTCAAGTAAAAATAATCAATTCCTCTTGAACCAAGTATAAAGAGACGCCATTGATTACTAAAAACTAAGATTTTACTGAAAGCTAAACGTAATGATTTTAATACTATATGTTTAAAAATTTATATTATTGTATTTTAATAATCGCTTTTTGTCAGAATTGACCTAAATTCACAGGTTGATTGTAAAATGACTCCCCGTAGTGATCTCCAGGTATTTTAATGTTTAAGAACCATTCAAAATATTTCCATATGATGCATTTCAGGAAGTAGTTATTCCAGTGAAGAGATGGTTATAGATAGTTCCGGAAGTATCCCCTAAAATCGATGCGAAGACCGCCTTGAACTATCCTGAAAAATCGGGACTCAAGCGAACCTAGAGGTATTTTGAATTTTAAACCGTCGTTGACAATAACAATAAACAGATTAAAAATTAAGCTATTTAATTTTTAAAATAGGAGCTACTTCTTGAAAATTTCATTAATAACTTAAAATTAAATTGCATTAGTGTTAAAGTTAGTTGAGAAAAGATATAAAGCGTAAATCGTCATCTTATTTCTAATTCACTAAATTATTTAAGTAAATTAGTATATAAATGCATTTTAATTCCAGTGCCTTAATAATATTAACTTAATCAACTTCGTAATTTATTATAAAATATAAAGCTAATAAAAAAACATGATTTTTTACCACGCATACAATTTAATTTCACTCATTCTGCCCTCCCCTCCTCTCGGTCCTATAGATTTCCCTCTTTAGATTGTAAAAAATATTACCATTATGCAAATTAGAAATAAATACACATACACGCTTGTTATTATTAAACAGAAATATAAATAGAACCTTAATCTACAAATAAGGCTTATTTTTCTGAGGGATTTATTTGAAGGAAAGAAGCTGCTCGAAGGAGAAGAAATACTTTTGAAACAGTCTATTTTCGTCCTTTCTACCAAAATCTTCCTAATACCACACTTACATTTTTCCTCATTGATGACGGAATTATGGGTGAATCGATCACGAGAAGATGAATTTGCCGGAATTCTTCGCATGAACAACTTGTTTCACATTATTCTTGTCACAATCTTTCCAAACTTGTTATAGATATATTGTAATACATTCGAGTTAAATTTATTTATTCAATCTGAAGTATAGTCCATGTTCGTATAAGTGTTTCTTCACCAATATTTTGAAAACGAACTATTTTTTTAATTCTGGTCAGAAGTATATGCTTGAATTTAGATCTCAGTCACCTAACCTATCTTTTGTGGTTTTTACAACGCAGTTAATTTGCGAGAATTTTTTCACCTTAAAAGACTCCCGTGAATACTGAATTTCTTTCGGAACACACTGATTAAATTTTGGTGACCTTGAGACATACCCATCATAGCTTTTTAATCTAATCCAGTTTTCTACCTCCTTCGTTCCACTTTGCCCTTGTGTCTTTAGGTCATTTAATGATTTGACTTAATAACATCTGCTTTATTATTATTATTATTATACTTTTATCCAACATACGCAAAACAAATTTTACAGGTTTTAATCACGAGATTGTGATAGGAAAGCTAAACAATGCTTTATCGTGTACCAGAGGCGCAATACCGATGCCATGTGATCATCATGCCACTTCCACCTCATGACCATGGCAGATCACGTTATGATGGAGTCAATCATTCTTCATCGGTCGGTCCGTTGGCAGACCACTCATATTTTGCTGCATTCCGATAATGAGGTCTACTGATTGATTCAAGTTTCTTCGGCCACTTACACTCCAACCAAACTCAATTCCAATGTATAATAGGATTCTTAATTGTATCAACAAAGTTGGTCTGATCTGGTGTCGTCTAGTAAATAGACTTGTCTGATCTAGTCTGTCCCTCTTCTCTTTCCGGAGTTTGAGTAACCGTCATATACCTCATAACAGAGATCTTGGCTGCATTTTGCAACAGATAGCATCTGGAAGTATTTAACTTCCACTTTCTCTTAAGGGTTAGCATTCACTTTGCAATATCTAAATGTTCCAAAGCTCAGTTTTCATGAGTCGATTCCTAAATTTCTTGATGATTTCCTGCTTGCTGTACTCAGAGATGGTCGACTAATTGATTTGATTTATTTATATTTTTGGACTTGGTCAGATGTATGAGAATGGTAAAGACATTTTAAACATTGAAGGGGTCATTTGAGTTCACTCAATTTTTTCATTATGTAAATTATTATTATTCGGTCTAACAGAAAATTAACCGTTTTTAAGTTTATAGAAAGAAATATTTAAAATTGGGAAATAAATTTTCCTACAATAGATCAGCCTCGAGCAGCATATGAAATGTAATTCAGAAAATAACAGAACTGTCTAATTTCCAGCCTAAATGTCTAGACACAGTGGATTATCGGATTTTCTCAAGTTCACAACAAATAGTAAACGGTTGGAGTGGAATTTGGAGTTTAAACGGTTTAATGGTGGTTTCAGAAGTTTCACTGAGTCTAGCGGTTAGTGATTTTGTTTACTACTATTCCCTAATCTTTTTTAATATTCTGAGACATGTTATTTGAATTCATCTGATTTACCACAACAACCATCTGAAATGAAGGGTAACATCTGAGACACACATCGAGTCCTGAATTTGGAACAGAATACATAAATTTAGAAGGCAGTTATATATGTTGCATGTGTAGGAGCAGCTATGTTGACGATCTGTGCTTATGATTTCACCAGCCAATGAGAGTGGCTGTATTATTTAATTACCCTGTACGAGTATTCGGCACAGAAGATGAGCCAACCGGAGTCCGGGGGTCTGTATATACTATCGAAATGTCCAATTGAACGGCCAACACGTTTTCTGATTGGGATTTCTGTTATATTCGTACTTCTCTTGCTATTTACGCCTAGACACTAGCATTGCATTACATTGTGTACATTTTTTCTCTAGAATACTCTTAATCTACTCAGGCAACTTACAGTTTAGATGATTGACACCCAAATATCATTAGTTGGAAAAAAATCCTTTTTCCCAATAGATTCAAACATGTCTTAGCGTCTCAGATTAGAATCGGACTTTTCGCAGACTAACATTAGTTAGTAGTAGATTGAATAATTCATTTTAAAAGGAGGCAAACAATGCTTCAACCCACGCATTATATATTTGAATTTTTTCACCCCATTCTATTGTCTAACTTATGTGCTTCTTAATGCATTGCGTAATGTAGAATAGGTTCTTTTTGATATTTATGTTTGAGTCCTTTGAAACAGTCTTTTGGAAAGTGTGAGCCACCCTACGAAATGGAATTCACTTGGCGATTACTAGGAACGTTCTTATTCAGTAAGTTATTAAAAAGAAGAATACTTTCAGATAGTATATTAGACGAATATAAATATAGCCTTGAATATGTGGAGAGCACCCGAATTGTTTGAAAAATGTAAAAATATTAAAACTTATGATTTAGAGTAGCCCTAATCCCAGTAGAACCTCTTTAAAATCTAATAATCTGATAGGCTAACAGGAGACAACAACTTTTCCTAAATCAGAGGAACGAGAGTTAAAATAGACAATAGTATATTATAGGATAACAAAGAAAAAAGAGAGAGGAAAGAAAAAGTTGTGAGAAATTAGATACGTGAAATTTGCATTGTGTGAGGAGGCTAAACAGGTACGCTCTGGGAGGCTGTCTTTTTTAATCGCTCTGTGGCTGCCTAGGCTGAGCATACGTATGAGTCACATTATGGCGCCGAAGATGTCCTCATAATTACCAGCAAATACGAGTCCTCCTTTGTGATAAATTAAATTAGAAAGCGTATTCTTGTGCATTTGTATAGTTAAACCAGAGAAGCACTAGGACCGACGATTTTAACATATGATAAATCTCGAGCAAATACTACGCCTGATATTCAAAGAATTTCAAGTTTTCAATACTTTAATAGCATAAAACTTGTATTAAAATTTCTAAAAAGTTAATTCCACCAGATTATGACTGTTATAAAACAGTCCACTTCCAGAAATGGTGAACGAAGGAATTTTAACTAAATACTGCTTTGAAAGCCATAATAAGACTTATTAATTTTAATCGAAGTCGATAAGAGACAAAAAGTACAGACTGAAGTTAGTCTAAATTCGTAGTTTGAAATGTGCGCAATTAAGATTAAATTGACTTCATGTAAATGGTTTAAAATAACAAAAGTTAGACCAAACTAATGATCAAAAAATGACTGAATTTATTGCCATCCACATTTACCACATCATTGATCGCTAGACCAAGATTTGCATATGCATATTCAGCGATTAGAGTGATGAAAACAATTGTGTAAGTCAAAGTGACACAGTGGTCAAAGAGCATGTGTGTCAAATCATAGGTCACAAAATCTATACTCAGTAGTGGATATCAAGTGATTTGGATGGCCAGCTATGCAGAAATGGTAATTCTGATCGATTAGAATTCTGTTGGAGTTAACAACAACCAACGGTTTGCAGTTAACAAATTACGACAACCAATTCGTAGCTGTTTGAGTAAGAGCTAATAGCAATTGTAAAGCAGAACACCAAGAGTTGAGTAGACCCAAAATGTAGTCAAAGAAGCCACAACGAGTAACAGAGAGAGAGAGAGAGAGATTAAGAGAGAGCAGAGAGGAGATAAACAGGACGTGTGGGAGTGCGCACTGACCAGCGTGTCGTTGTCTGGAAAACCAAGGATAGCTTTATATGAGTCACTTGAGTAAGGCCACGCCAGAGCATGAGCGCAGATGTCCCTTTTATGTGAAGCGAGGCGGTTGTAGAAAAGAGGGAAAATTGATGAACGCGTTTAGACATGTCAGACAGGAGTTATGCGTCATAGGGACATAAATGAAGTCGCTCCATCTTCGTGGGCGGAAAAACTGAGGTATTATCGTGGAGAACGCGAATAAAAGGTAATTCTGGAAAATGCATAGAGAGTTATCCTTCAATTCCTAGTAGGAGTAGTCTCTGGGATACTTTCTTTTTATTCACAATGAATGTTATTAAAACGTCCGTTAATAGGTGTAGAAATATTTAAACGTGCTATTGTAGTTGGTTAAAGTGGAATGATAGATTTTGAGATTTTAGTCTCCTTGGTGCATCTCTCATCTCAAGTTGAAAAGCGAAAAACACTGACTTACTAAGGACGTGGAAAGTGCCATAATAGATGATTCGAACGCATTTCGTCTAAATAAGATTTAGAAACCGGTTGCTCACGTCCAAAAAGAGAACTGAAATAAATGCTCACTTCGATACGTCTACCATCAAGTCTCGATCAGGTTAAGAAACCTTTTGCTATCAGTATACTTCTAATATAAAATAAATTTTTCGGTGATTCAAATAAGGTATTGTGCATTCCTAACATATTTTTTAAATCTTTTATTATTTTACTATTTTTTGAAATATTATTATTATTTAAAATTTTGGAAATAATTGACTCATGAGTAATAAGGCATTTTCCTTCATTAAATGAATCCTACTAGCATTTTAGGCTCACTCACGCAATGACCAAGTTGTAATCTCATTTACATTCAGCAAAAAATACTCAGAACGAAAACATCACCAGTAGACTGCAAATGCGTCACATAACAACATCTTGTGTGTGATACAATTTAAAAAAACTGAAATTGAAAAATGAGTTTGAACTTTTAAATCCGAAAATTTTGAATGACACAAAAAATCTACACAATTATTAACCAAGTACAGCAAAAGTCTAATTCTATTTATAATTTATTCAAAGGAGGGAATATTTAAATCCACAAATGAAAAACTTTTATCGATTGTTCTAAATTACGGAGAACCTTTATTGGTTCGTTTCTGTAATAAAATGCTTGTGCTGCAAGCAAAATGCCCATCAGTTTGACATTGAAATTCACCATATGCTGAAATTAAGCAATTTTCATCTCATTGTAGATTGAAAAAAGGAGTTTCGATTGAAATCAAATGCAGAATCCATGGTTCAGAAATTACAAAAATGGTTTCCCAGACTGTTATAAAATTTATGATTTAACTAGATATATCTCCGTACAAAACAAACTGTTTCGTAATCTTTACCATAAGACAATTGCAATTTATGATGAGATTGACAAATTCATTCAAACCTTACACGTCCATACATAGATCATAAGAATACACTGTACCGCTTGACGTTCCACAGTTAAATCCTCAATTTATTCAACCTCGCATTTTTCCAAACTAAATTTGCCACGTCAAATAATTTTTCTTAATTTAAAAAATAAAATAAAATAATTTAGAGATAAATGATCAAGTTGCGACGTACCAGACATGCCCTATTTCCGGATAGGTCGTAGGTCAATAGGACAAACCCGAAATATATGCTCAATTCCCTTACCAGCTACTTATATGTTTGATGATCGACGTCCACCTACTATAGGGTCTTAAATGACAATAAAATTCAATTTGAACTTAGCTAGACATTCATTCTAACTCTTCATTACATGTAATGGCAGAGTTAGATGGATATCTTAATCGATATGATTTGCATTAGTCGAATTAGAGCTTCTAGATTCAATCTGTTGTCCCGATAAATCAGCGATTAAAGTGCACGTCAGCTGTCGTGGGTCACGAGACCGATGTCCATCAGTGCACATCCGATGAGGTGGGAAAGTCAACCGCGCTAATCAACAGAAATGTTAGAAGGCAAGTTTCTCATGAGGTTGGCTCCAGGATACTACAATTCTACTCAGAGTTGATAACACTTCCTCAAATACTAATGGATTTCGAACAGGAGTTTTATGAAAAGCACTCTTAAAATGAGAAGTACTAGATTCTTTTGAGATTGACTCTTCAAAAATCAAAAATATTAACCCCCAACAAATGAATGGGTCTAAGATGGCTTCGACACAGATATTTCCCATGGTAATGCTAAATTTTATTCATAGGGTTGTATCCGAACACATAAAAAAGTTTAATTTGGGGTGTAAAAGGAAACCGGAATATTAAGGTTCTTACTTTACATGATTTCTGGAAGCATTAAGTCGTCTATTTTCTCATAAGGGGCATAATTCACTTTTTTATGACCAAATGTCCCAAAGCTCTATCTTCTAGGTCAGATTCCTGAATCCCCGGGTGAATTCATGTCCTTGGCATTCAGAACTCGTTGATCAGTTGATTTTATTAAGTGATTTGTCATGGCGCTTCGATTCATTTATATCTTCTAACAGCCACGTCAAGTAGATCAGCAAGAGCATTTTAAAAATAGTCGAATGCACTAGATTTCACTAGCATAGTAAAGTAATAACCAAATTGCACGTAATTTGCTTCATATGCACGTCAGAATGAAAGCAAAATAAGTGGGTTTGAAGTGCAAATCATCACATTTACTATAATTTCTCAAATTAATATGCATTCTTTGCTTCTGTTTTTGGGAACTGTATTTTAGCATAAATCTAAGATATTCCCATTCTGATCAGATAGTCATTATGAATTGTCTGTTGAAATTGTTGCAAACAGACCCCATTAGCACGATGTTACTTTGTAAATGTCAACTGTTCAGTGAGTAAATTCTGCTTCTCTTTCAATTTTTGATTTTGCGATCCATTGGGACTGGTAGTTAAACGACTTTAGGGTGGACCTCTAGGCATCCT
The DNA here is from genome assembly GCA_900708905.1 of Hymenolepis diminuta. Taxonomy (NCBI): domain Eukaryota; kingdom Metazoa; phylum Platyhelminthes; class Cestoda; order Cyclophyllidea; family Hymenolepididae; genus Hymenolepis; species Hymenolepis diminuta. The sequence goes on along the minus strand of CAADRB010000001.1, from coordinate 887,885 downwards.
AAGGATTTATCGTTCGCAGAAGGAAGTGTAAATTACATATATGTCATAAAATCATTATATTATAGATTTAAATATATTAGGACCTAGAAGGGCGACGGTTTATCAACTCTCAACTTTTACAATTTTTGAAACATCTCGAAATAAGACTTGCATTTCATTTGAAATACAGTTCTTTCTCCTCTATAGCGTAAAAACTTAGCTTTCTATTCTAAAATGTAATAACTTCATGAATCCATTCGTCCGATTAAAACCATTGAAGCTATTTTTAAACAAAATATTGGGCAGTTTTTGCGGCATGAACTTTAATAATGTGCACTTGATCTGTACAGACTATTAATCAAATGATCAAGGTTTATTGATGTTCACACAAATTAAAGTTTTATCTAATAATTATATACTATTTATCGGAGCATTATTTCACGAGCCTACTGGGAGTCGAACGGGGAACAATTAGAATGAGAGGCAAATTTTATAGAGTTAAAAAGTTTAATAGTAATCGTAAAATTTCCGCGTCTTATAACAGAAAGTCATTTTCAGTATTCTTCCCAGACGGAAGAACCTATTTGATTATGAAATATGCACTTTGCACCAGCATGAATCAACGTCATTGGTCACCCTGACTATTGGATATGCCCAAATGCGTTTTGATCCCGAAGTCTCTAACTATGATCGTCGATAAGTATAGAAAGTAAATACCGTCATTAGGAGTTCACATAATATAAATGCTAAAAATAGCTTAGCAATCCGAATTTTTGCATCATTCCTTAAATACTAAAATCGATAATAATCTGTCCTCCGATAGTGTTTGGGAAGTATATTTAATTTTGAGGTGAATAACCCAATAAACTTAAGAGATTTCCGAAGTCAAAAAGAAGACATTAGTGCATTTTCCAATCTGAAAAATTTTGCGAGGGAAAAATTCCACACTTCCTTTTCCAAATGAAATAAAGGATCAATCATTAATAAAACGGGATAGAAAAGAATCATTTGAACGTGCGAAATTAATCCTGAATGGAGAAGCACTACCGCTCGAATAAAATTCTCGAGAATTACTTATTGACAAGCATTTTAACGAAAGAAAAATAAGTGAATTAAAGATGAATATTAATGTTGAGTACAACAGTAACTGTGAAGAAAATTGGCAAAACTCTCAAATAGGGCATTTTTCAAGGAATATTCTGAGTATGAAATACATAAATGTAAATAGGTTTCCCCACATTCAAACTATGTTAATTCAACATCCTTAAGCGTACCATTTTCTGTTTCACCTAGAGTAAATTGAGAAATTAGCCTTTCAGTGGTGTAAGCCGACTTCATTTTTACACCACTGCAATGAATTTTACTGAAATTAAAGTAATTGTAACTTATTTATTAACATTGAAAATATTATACTTAAATGAAAATTAGAGTTTATACCCCTTATCAAAGCACATAAACTCTCAGCGAATTTTAAACTTGCGAAAATGGCAATTTCAGTTTTTAGCACTACTAAAATGTACCTTAAAATTGACGTGGACAGGAATTTCTTTGATTTCAACATGAGCAAAGGCCTCTACTTTAAGAGACGCGACAGATTCTGCGATATTGACTGAAGCACTAATATTAAGGTTACTTTCTTCGGCTATTTAATTAAAATATTCTAAAAATAAATCTGATCAGAAGGAATAAGTGAATGAATCGGCTTGAAGACGTCGTTAATGCATGGCGACGAAGTGGAGATAAACGTAAATAGACTTGTAATGAAAAAAAATGGCGATTAATATTGACTTATAATATTTATAATAAAAGTGGATCTTACTAATAAGGCAAATGAATAAAATTTAGGCAATTTCTTTCTGTGGGGCAAAAGGCGAAAACGTTCGGTTATCTCAGTATCCAAAAATATTCTCAAAAACTTAACATATCGTTTTGATACATATTTAATGGAATTTTTAATATGGATTTCATCATTTTAATTTTAATTTTAATTTTGCTACCTTTAATATTTACAATAAACTTTTAAATCACAGAAAATGTGTGTAACATTTATAAATGTTGACCGTGAGAAGTTGACAGATTCCTCGGTTGGTTCCTGTGAGGTTGATGCTCGTGAATGTTAATACAAAGTTCTTCTTCGGTTACGTTATCTTATTTCTAGTATGTGGGTTGGAAAATGTTGAAATAGTTAGAACGAGAGCTGTACTATGTAGACTCACATTAAAAACAAACTGAAATATTCAATTTCACTCTCCCCTTACCCAGAAATTGTGATACTGCCATATATATCCCATCCCAGATGTACCTTTGTTACAAGGTGAAAAGAATCGTTATTAATTAAATTATATGACCAAAGAAGGTGAGGCTATCTTATCCTAAATACTCTTATAAATTATAAGACTACAGGCAATCGCCTCTTCCAAATAGGAGGCAAAGTTTGATGGATTAGACGCCAGTAATTAGAATGTTAGAAGGGGTAACACGAAAAGAGAGAGGTATTGGGAGAACAAGGAACAAGCGTCAGTGCCTGGTATGCTAAATATTACATCTTCGTACATCCTGTGAGCGGAATGGCTAATCACACTGTTTAAGTCCGGCTAACATAGAAGGTGGTCGAGTTTGGGTCTCTCTTCTAAACGGGAACCATATGTGTGACACAGGTAAATGAGCTCGGTGATGACGTAACAGTGGCAGGAAAATATCTTATCATATGTTTGGACTGCAGAGTCAAATGTGTTGGATGGAAACTGATAATCGACGTATAGATGCACTGTGAGGACAAAGGAGGACATGCTGCGACGGAACGAATGGAAAGATTAATTCAACATACTGCTTTGTCAAGCGATAGTCGATAAAAAGTCATATTCAAGAATTCGACAAAATTCAGCATATGGTTTTAACATTATGGCCTTCATTTTTATTTCTTACGGTCATTAAATCATTAATTCTGCACGTTAACTGGAGAAAGTCGGGTTCATTAAGTCCCGACCGATGATGATTAAGAACATATTTACTCTGTGTGTGGGTGGTACAGTTGTCAAAGGGGACGTCCGTCAGGTGAGAGGTCACCAGATCGATGATGTGGTTTCCCAATCTCACTGGTTAATTCCAGTCAGCAATGGAGTGGTAGGGAGCGAATCAAGTGAGGAGCTATTAACATTTTATGAATTTGAATCTGAAGGTGAATTAGAAGTATCCCAGAACTTAGAACCCTTAATGTTAGCATAAATTTTCAATTCTCTAGCGAGGCTCTTGTCAATCAAGAAAATAACTGAAAGCGAATTTAAAATTGACAAAATATAAATGTGTATGCACAAAGAATCTAAATCATAAATTTAAATCAATAAAAAACCATCTTTTTATTAAACCTTGTCAGAAATTACAATAATAATTTGAAAGGAGACTGTTTCATTACCTACATACCGTAATTGCTAAAATAGATTATTTGTTAACCAATAGGTAATTTATACCAAAAGCACAAAGATGGAAAGGATTTTATTGCCGGTTTATAGCTGAAACTTCTCTTTGCACTTTTAGACAGGCACGTCCTCGTGCTTCCGACTTGCTGAATTCTGGACTCTTTTAAACTCAAATTCTACTGCTTATTTTATTTTTTAACTTTTAAAGTCGAATTCACTATTCACTGTAATATTCTATTGATATGAAGTCTTGCTTGCTTTTGCCTAAAATTAGAAAGAAATGAATTTTCTTTTTTTAAAAACAAAAAATGTACTTCCATCATATCTTGCCAGAGTTTTCATATATCAATTAATAACGCCGTTTCCGTTGATTTCCTTGATTCTAGCGTCCTTTACAGATCTGAAGTTTTAAAATGGGAAATTAATTAGTGATGATCAAGTGAAATGAACGCGAATGAAGAAAAAGACAACGTTCTTATAAAATTAATAAATGGGGATTGATATATCCTTGATTAGAATGGTATAAGATTCAGTATATTACTCTCTGATTTGGAGTACTATCTGCGTCCGTCATGGTTCCACCAACCCCACTGAGTCAGTTGCAGATACGGTGAACTAAATACCCTGAGATTAGATTGGCTATAGTTTGCTTCGTTATATCATCTATTGTAAGCCACCAAGCACGCTGGTACCGGAGGATTGGAAGTATACTTAGATAGTAATCTCGGCTGCCAGTACGAAAAAACATGCCTGAGTACAGACCAACATGGGAACATAGTGAACCTGAGATTTAATCACTCATATTTCTATCTTGCCACAATGGCCGCTCCCTCTCACCCGTGAATCTTTAAGTGTTTTTTTGGTACATCTTTTACTTTTATAGACCTTTATATCCCTTCATTATATCATCAAATCATAAAAAATTTAGCCATCTCATCTCTGATATGTTAAAACAGCAACCTTCAGAACTTTATGTCAACGTAAATAATCACTTTAAGCTTTTTTCTGCTATTTTTCTCTGAAAACGAAACAATTCGTGGTTAATTTTATGGAAATTTTAATAAATGAATGACATTGAAGATTATTTTTGTAGTCCCAGACTTTCAGTATTCAAAATTTCCAGAAACATGATGTAAAACTGTATAACTTATTAGGGACTACGTTTAAAGATCCAGATCTCAAAGAGAACGCCTCTTTACTATATCACATCGCATTGACTGGTTCAATTACGACTGTTTAGAAAGACATGAGATACTCTTGACGACAGTGAAAAGTCAATCATACTTAAATCGCTGTGTCTCAGAAGAGTTCGTGACGTCGTCCAATACTGAGAGCTGGGATACCTCAGACTGCTAGCAATTCAATATATGGAGTAGTACCATTTAATCCTCGTTTCTCCAATTTCTGAGTTTTGTTTAGATTATGCAGGAATCATCACTCCTAAGCACATTGTTTCCGTCACACATCCACTGGCTGGGTAGTTACTAGTAAGTCCAATAAATGATCAAGAGTAAGAGTTTTGATTAGTATGTCCTTTTACTTCGAGTTGACCAATTCAAACCCGTAATTCAACCTTCATGAACCGTCTTTAATTACTGAGGTAATTCTTGTTTGCCATATCCAGTGCTTTTATAACCTGCTCAGTTGTCCACTTTATAGAGCTACAACTACTCAGACTCTAGGAGGAGGAAGGAAGGAGACTTGTGGCTTAAACAATGGTTCACTATTGACAAAATAAATGCACTTACAAAGAATTGAATATGAGACAAATAATTAGCTGACTGATTTTCCAATATGGCAGGGGTGGATTCTTCACCGATTGTCCAATGAGGGATGAGCTTATGAGTGCACCAAGTGCATTATATGTGTGCTCGATCGAACGCACCGAAAATATCAAATTTGGCATCCTAACAGGTGCCTCTTGACCGTTTGATAGATTATGTGATGGTCCGCCTTAACGCTTAAATTAATTTTTTCCCCTAGGTAGAGAACGCAGAACGATGTTACATAATAATAAGCAGCTTACGTGCTCCTACCATAGCAAAGCTGAAGGAGCTATGATATTTCCAGTTATTTGAAATTCAGGAACATGGCAAGTTGAGTAAGGATTTCTACAAAAATAAAAGTTTAGGCAGATGAAACAAAAATCGAATAATCATGCAAAATTCAAGGCAACGTGTTGGATAATGAAGTTCGAAGCGATGTGAGAAACACAAGGCAAACGTTAATGTATGAACACTAATTAAACGTCTCTTCTTTTTATGATCCTTTTAAAAATGATCATTAAAATTAAATCAAAATCAAAATTTCGATTTTGAAAAGAGAGCTGGTTCTAAAATCATTCCGTGGTTTTAACTAGAACGATTTGCGAGTGACTAACTTTCCTCCTCTTTGCCGATAATTTGGGCATTTGTAAGTTGGTCTAGGATCATATATGCGGAAATGTCTTGTGATCAGTTAATTTGCAATTATTATTATTATTAATAGAAGAGGAATATTTTTTTCTATCAAGAGTATTTCATTAAGGATTTCTTCTAAATATGAACACCTTTGCGTGCCATATGTAAAAGAACTGACTTGTCCATGCTGATTTCCTATTAGTTGATATTATTCCTTTTACACTAAAATATTGGTTCTCATCCCATATTTTTCATAGAATAGTTTGACTACATGTCCTACCACTCATAAAGTTTTCTTTTATTTATTTAATTGAGCTACATATGTGTGTGGTTTTCATTCTATTTGATGCATTATTTAATTTTCTTCATTCTTTACCAAATCGTTTACCGTAAAGAAATTTAGTTTACCATTACGTCATTCTAAAATTTATCCGATTACAGGTTTAGTCACTTTGCCGCGTTCGTTATTGGTCAATTTAAGGGCCACGCCTTGTTGATCATCATTATTTATTTTCAATAATGGGAGCAGTTACCCTGCCATTTGGGGGCAATTCACCTTCTTGGTCATCATATCCAATATTAAGCGTACATAATCGTTGTTAGTATTCCTACTTGTCGCACACTTTAACAACGGTACCAGTGTGTAATTTATGCAATACATTCTTCGTGCTATTCAATTTTTCGCCATAGTTTATTCAATTCGTGGTTACTGTGATGTTACTACTGAAGCTTTGGCTGTTAAAATTTAAGATACGAAATTGACCATATAGTGAATTTAAGAAATTTCAACAGTTGTGGAATAAAGTGTCCACAAAAACTCTTTATTTTAGATAATTTTTCCTTTTACAAATTGTAAAAGTTAATGACTGTTTATATTTAATGGTGTCAGAAGGGATATTAATCTTTAATAGAGACGTTCATTGACTTCGACCATGAAATACGCATGAAATTCAGGAAGTTAACTTTGTTTGAAAAATATGTTAGGTATATATCATTATGTTGGCGAAATTTTTAATTTGATGCACATTATTCATAATGAACGCTCCTGATACAGGTCCATTTACCATCAAAATATATCATGGTCATTATCTCACCGCGTAAACACTGATCATACATGCATATTTCGTTATTCCATAAAATTATTGCCAGTTTACTTTTAATACTATCACGCAATATATTAGTCAGACAAGTAGATAGGTAGCTTTATGAAAAAGATTAAAGTAGTCCTTATTCAAAATAAAGCAGCTTTAGGGGTCAACCAGATTATGCCTAAGGCTAAAAGGTGACAACAACCTTGAACAGGTGAAAAGACCAAGAGTTGAGTTGAATAAACGTATATTGGATAATTGTGGATAAATGTGGGGATAAAAGAGGAAGGAGCAGGAAGAGGAACTGGGAGAAAGAGGAAGGCATAAGTACTGAGGAAGAATAAGCTGGTTATTCGAGTACCAGGAAAAGTATGGTAAGATAGGGTGGTTGACAGATTTCGCGTTCGTTCTCCATTGAGTTGGTAGGTGAACAATATATAGAAAGACTGAGCAAACCTATGAGTCAGCGTCCACAGGTACAGCAAAATCCTTATGGCATTAATATAATATCATTTCCTTTTTTATTAAATATCAAATGGAAATCTTAAAACTTATCGAATATTATTAAATCTGTTTTTTCCATCTTCATAGTTTATTATTTGCTAGGAAACTTAATCGGATCGTTTCGTTTCATGCGAGAGAAACTCACAGACTTTATCTCTCACGGGCTGGATTATCGATTACTGGAGTTCCACGCTCGCACCTGAATGTGCAAGACCACCAATGGAGAAGCTGTCATTGCAATTATTGGCTAACCAGCCAGCTGGTCATTCATTATGTATTCAAGCCTATGTAAGTAAATTAATTTTCTTAAATAAATACACCGTCGCTTGAGCTAAAAGCCTTCTCTTTTCTCTTCTTTGGGTCTAAGTAGCTGTGACTTTAATGAAGGGTGACTGGGAGGTTATAAAATTAGTCAACGTTTTTATACGACATGTGTTTTACCAAATTTCAGTATCCGTTATTATTGCGTGAGAGGTAAAACACTGCTTTCGACATTTGACATTTTCATTCTGCATCATTCAGTATTTTATTAGAAAATATTTTGTGCTCTTTAACTTTCACTTAAATAAAACAACAAAATCGATAAAAACACAGATAACTTCATGAAATTAAGGTTGATTTAAATAAACCTTAAAATGTATTTTGGATGTTTAAAATAAAACTTTTTATTTATGCTTTAGTGAAATAGTTATGAATATTTATATCTGCGGAATAAGCGAAAAAAGTTTTCTAAGCTAACCATTGAACATCCAGTACATGGAATGATGGTTCCCATAGGATAACACCATTCACTAGAACAATCATCATAATGCTTGATGAAAGCCTTTGATTAAATTTAAACGCTTGTGGACGAAATATCACACCAAAAAAATCGCATTTGAATAGTGATTTCCCAATAACGTTAACGTCCTCACAGCAAATAAATTTGTGAACTTAATACATCTTTTCTATTTCAAGAGAGACGCTTTAAAAATTTTATTTTGATTTGGCTCTTAAAGCCACAGCGACCTTGAGATTTGTTCATAATCTTCATTTTTTTTCTACTTAGTTTATCGATTTGACCCATTTTTATATTTTACCGAGTGTTAGGCTGCCCTACTTTCTGCCCATGATTCACTCCTCAGTCCCAGAGGTATTTATTGATTTCCACACTTCGCCTGAGTACTGTTTAAGAGACAGTACTCTAAAGTCAGTCTACTGACTACAAAACTAATGCCATCTGCTTTTTTATCTTACTATAAATATTCTGTTACTGTTGTCTTCCTACCTTTGGTATTGACGTTAATAAAGCTTCGATGGCCAATAGCTTCACAAGTTCTCGTAGTCTTTAAGTCATTGTTTTTCCTTAATGAGTCGACAAAGGCTTTAAAACTCATCCAAAAGTCGTAAATTTTGATTGTAAAAGTTTATCTGATTGGCGATTTTTGTATTTAATTCAGAACGTATCAAAGTGAGCATTCTTTTCTTAAAAATTCAGGAAAAATTTGGATACCAGTATTAATAAATAATATTTTAAAATACGTCATCTTTAATTTTCAGTATGTGTAATGATAAAGCAAAAACATTCTTTTGCATTATTTCAACTCTATTACTGTTTAACTTTCCAAATCCATGTGTTCACGACACTTGATTTGAGTACAGAGAGGGTATAATGAATCGCTCATACGAAGAACCCACATTCCATCACCTCCCTTGCTGACCAGGCTTAACCAGGGTGGTTGGTCACCCACACCACTGGAAGTACACCGCCAAGTATTGATCTCATGAATATTGACGTCTCAGACGTTCATGTTGACCACTGCACGTCTAGAACTTTCGATCGCCTTTAAAGCAACTTCCAACTTAAATGCAAATGGTTTCGTTATAATACAACACATATATTACAAGCAAGTACGCTTAATGTCCAAAACATTTATTCAAGGAAATTTTCAGCAGAAGGTTCGTGTCAGTTCTTAAGGGACAGTCAGCTTGGCTTCAAATATTGACTATCTTAATTATGAAAACACTTAAGTGAAAATCTTATTGAGCTGGTAATATACTCTTAAATGCCTGTTTAAATATGACCTTAATTCGAGATAATATTGTCGTTTAATGTGTAGCAACCCCTCCCAGTTAAAATTTAAATCCTATTTGAATGAACGCAAAAGGACTTTAGCGGCAGAACTCGGCAATAACTTCAAACATTCTCCGTTTCTAAATAATGCAATATGACAGTTCATATGTATGTTTGTCAAATTTTAGACATTGTAATTATAACAACAATTGTTGGGAGGGGAGAGGTCAATGTGGAAGTAGAGGGAGACATTATAGAGACGTTTGGTTGAAGAATGAAAGTGTCTGATGAAGGTAACTAAAGCAGAGGCCAAATGTTATAGTCACAGTGATCTTGTGCGCAGTTAGATAGCTATAGAATATATTATTAAACACACATCCAAGGAGTAGTAGCAGTCAATACAACATTCACATTACAGGATGTCGCAAGGAACTCTCTAAACAACTCTGCACAACACCAAAATGGTATGGAGGTGGGCAAATAAAGGTAATGTAGGAGAGCTTATTTAGAATGTAACAACGGATTTTGTGAGGGTGGTGGAAGTTCAGCATGACGCATGGATCGATATTGATGCTGATTCCAAGATGGCGGTGCCATGGGCTGAGGAACTGAGTTCACTGGGAAGTAGTGTGAATCTTGCTGATAGTAGTGCCGTGGAATGCGTGGCTGTGCCTCCATCGGTGGTAGAGATTGACTGGGAATTGTCGGAACGACACTACGATTTCGTAAAGCATTTCGACGGTGTTGTCCGGAATTCATGCGAGCTTTGGAATAAATAGGACTTTCGTCCATGATATCACATTTTCCGCGCTCTTGACGAATGGCAAAACGAGTTAGACGACGGCGCCAACTCTCAGACCATGGAAGAATTGTGCTCTTTTGATCCAGTAGTAACTCACTCCTGTCGTGGTAAGGTATCTAAAAACAAAGTGAACAAGTTAAAATGGTCTGTAATTGCTATCAGAACTAATTTTAGCTAACCGTTAATGTTAGGACGCCATATCGGATATTTTCAGTGCATTCAAACGAAAATCATTAGTTTCATGTCTCTTGCACTGGATTATTGATTATTGGATTTCTACGCTCGTACCTAGATATGTAAGACCACTGATGAAGTAACTATCCTTGTTATTACTGACTAAACGGGCAGCCAATAATTAACTACATGTTCTATTCTTCATAAGCAAATTTATTTTGTTTTAGAAAAAAAGTGTTGTTTTGTGCTACAAGTATTCTCTATTCTTCTCGTGGTCAGATTAGTGTTGCTCTATAAAGTGGCAACTCTAAATAGAAAAAGAGATGAGTTAACTAGCGAGTGCTGAAATAAGATGGGCTGAAATTAATAAATCTCTCCCCACATTGAAAGTACTGGAGCGAGTAAAAGATCATTTGAGAATTATCCGCTACATTATCACTTCGGAAGAGCATTTATAGGCAGGCTTTTTCTTTTCGTAATATGACAAAACCAGTTGTCATTTGTAAATATTTTATCAATTAAACAGTCAATTAGAAACAGATGAGCTTATCATTGTATTAATTTTTGTCATAATATAACAAGGTAATTGATGCCTTATGTGTTTATCTATTAATAAACTATAGATTCTGATTATGAATGAAAATAGTTAATCCTACGCTCTTAAACACCCAGATGAATTTTTCTGCTTTATTATAGACTGAGCCTAATATTCAATTGTCATTATAGTGGTAAAAAAGTTAAAAATTTTAAATTTACTATTAATTATTACTTTCATTTGATAAAAAGGATTGTATTAAAGCTACAACTAGACAGAGAACTTCATAGAACTCGAAATAAAATCTGCCGAGGAACGATAAAGGTGAAATTTAGATACTCTGGTGCTTCTATAATAGACCCACGTGGCCCGAAATATTTGAAAGTTGCAGGGGACCAGATATCAAGTTAATTCAATTAATGATAGTTGGTTTGTCCCAGTGAAGAGTAATATGATTTTCAGATTCTAAGATTCCTTTATAGCAGTACTCTGTTTTAAAACCCAGAGAGAAAGTGGGCTCTTTGTATAGTTCTAATGAAGGAATTTGTTCTGATTTCTTAGTGAGACAATATGTTGGAGGCAGAGATTGGTAGAATATAAGAAAAATATAATAGTAATATAGATCGGCAATGATAAGAACTAAACTTTAAGTGGTCAAATGCTTATATGTAATTAAATATTCCACTGAATTGATGTGGTGAATAGAATATCAAATCTAATCTTTAATTTTTGAAGGAGGGGGAAAATTGATACTGAATTAAGATAACCGTCACTCAAATCATTTCAATTCTGAGTAAACAATGGAGAAAAATTTATAAGCATAAACATTTTACCATCCTTAATGCAGGCATTTGCAATTATGTGAACAACTAGTATACCTACTAGTTTACAGTCAATGAAGAAGGTCGAGACAAGTTATATTCACACCTCGGATCTGAAGATTTAAGTACAAATACTGCAAAGCTTCCCATGTGATCGATCCTCTGATTCTAATACGAAAGATTTCTAAGCTTCGGAGAAAAACGTTCGTTTAATTAGACTGAGAATTAACAAAAGACCAGAGATAGATGACCTCATTAATATTAAATCATCAAGATGGTAATGTTTAATGTGTGCTTGACAACCTTTTATTGTAAAATCAAGATTCGAAATAAATTTGATTTGCATGGAATGTGCATCTCGTCAATAAGTAATAAAGTTGTTTATAATAATTAATGGATTATGATTTTTATAACTTGCTGAATGATTTTTTTTTCGAAACATTGTCTACTTGCACCATCTCCAGAGAATAAAACCGATCAAATGATTAGTTCCTGTATTTCTTCATACTTTAGCTTTATTTACTCATTGGTAACTTCGTTTAACATGAAATGATAAATAAAAAGTTTTATTCTCAAAAGGCAGTGATGAAAATTCATATTTTCCATCTCCCTCATTGACTACTATTATTCACAGTGATTAAATACAGTTTCGCAACTTGATATTCATCGACAAGTATCTATCTCAAAATATCTGACTAACAGATCTATACCAACCTCACTTTCATCTCTTTGAAGACTTTCTAGGTTATTGACAAGCACTTTATCTAGAAAATAACAACGCTAAAGTCACGTGATCGTTAGCAAATAAAGGAAAAATTATAGGGTCCTAAACGGGGAACACTCATTTGCTTCATATTCCAAATGTTATAGATTTGTTAACTACCAATGGCTAAAGAAATAATAAAGATTATAAAAATAGACGTAAAAAATGTGAAAAAATCTAATTAACTTTAATGTTTCCTGTATATTCGAGCCCTTAGCAAGATAAATGACTACTGTAATAAATTACGAGTGTTCATGTCAAACGACTTGGTACATATGTGAAATCTGCTCGCTTTTATCACTTCAAACACATTTGAAACTCGCCATTTGTCGAAAATTTGGGTCTATCAAAAAATATATTATCAGGATTTTTATGACATTTCGTGGCGAATAATTAATATCCGTAAGAGTTTCCCATTATAGAGAGATAATTTTGTGAAAATGTCTTTAACAGTCAAATTCTTATGGTTTTTGATACAGTTTATTGGCTCCTTTGAATATAAGATGTAAAATTATATGCTACTTAAAAGTTATCAATAGCGATTGTAACTACCTCATATGCTTGAGAGATGAACAGATAAGACTGGTCAAGTTTGAAGCGAGGGCATACGCACATTACGTTGCCAATTTTCTGTTGTTTCGCAAACGGAACCCAAACAGGGATCATGGGTGCTAGGTTGTGGCGTATGTGTGAAGGAAGGTAACGCTGCGCTACCCCACCTATGTTACGCCACACGTCGTGTACCTGCACTCCCAATCTCACCAGTTCTCCCCTCACCTCTTGGGATACCACTGTTCCACGGAAAACTGAAATCAAGGAATTAGAACATGTAATTTGCTCAAAACGAAATATTTTTGAATTCTGATTAAAGTAAATGTTAGCGAAGACTTTGCACTTTGCAGCATCTCACTATATCCTCCGGCACATTTCTAACTGGGTCTCCCAATTTTTTAATGCCCAAATGTTTTAATTTTAGTGTCTATGAAATTTCCATCTAAATATACAGATTAATATTTTATTCATAGCTCTTTCACTCCATATTTTGTTTTGAAATTCCTATCAGCACACTTTAGAGCTATCATTTTGGTTAGAGCGTAGTTGCTCCTTTTATGATTGATTGAGTTATTAGGACCTGATTTAAAGAGAACGATTTGCCCAGACATTTAACGCCTAATTAAGTGCTCTGGCCACCCGATATAACCTCAGGGATGGAGAGTGACCTGAAAGTATGCACAACCATAGAACTCCAATCATCTTCACATTTACAATACCTTTGCCTCATAGAGAACTTATGCCAAAGCTACCCATATTTCACATCTCCCAATATCAATTTTTTAACAGACTTTATTCAAAACAAGTCTTCTCATTTTTAACTTTAAGCAATGAATATCGTGAAGAATTTATCCAGAATTTGGATAGTTTAGCAGACCCTCCGAAACTATGCATTGGATCCCCAAACATTTGACAACCGTTCAGTTAATAGTTCAAAATAAATTTAATTATCTCAGCGTTGTTGTGTTAAGATAGTGACCTATAAGATTATTCTGTTTTCTCAACTTTTGCAAGGAAATAAATGAACTGGAGTGGTAATACTGATAACCACGGGTCAATAGGCATTAGCTAAAGTGGATGAGAATTCATTCAGTGATCTAAATGACGAGCTGTAAAAGCTGAATTTCGAAAGTCGAAATACACAATAGTAAATATTGTACAAGCCGATTCCGAAAATCAACTGAAGCAAGATTCCCGTTATTCTGATTGTACTTGCAACATATCAATTATCCTCCCCCTTTATTAATTACTGAACTTATTGTTCACTTAATCACTTGCTTTCTCGCCATGAAAAAATTGCAAATTTTTTGCATTACAGTGGATTATTACCCTAATAAAACATTAATATGGAATGAAAGATGCTTTTCCACTTATCTGCGTATGGTTTGGGAAACTGTAGGTGAATGCTTATGCATAAATCGAATTTTAAGTTAAAAGTTCGTTCCATTTTTAATGAAAAAACTTTTAATATTGTGGATATTTGATTATTAAATAGGGAATCGCCTTTCCGTTACCCTTTGGATCAATATGAGCTCCGGCACTGATCGCTTAAGATTTTCTATCCAATTTGCTACCTCCTTAATTCCATTAACAGACTTGGCACTTAAATGTAGATGTAGAAGTTAGTGTAAGTGGAAAGGATGTGCTTTCTTTGAAAAAGAAGTGTAAAGCTTTGCGTTTTTTCGGAATAGAGACGACTATTTCACTTTACCTGCTTGTCGGCGACAGAACTTTTTGAAGCGAAAACGTTTGCTGTTCTTCTCTTCACAGGGTGGGCAATACCCATCTGAAAGATAAAAAGGATAGATATTAACAAAATAAGCACTTCGAAGAAATAGTTTTCGAATGATTTGAGGCAGACAAATCGATCGTCGAAAGCAAACATCTATGGTCGCCAATGGAATTACGGCCTTCAAATATACAGTTTTAATGTTAACTTATGTTACTTGTTTGTAAGTCGGTTAGATAGATAAACCAGGCTAAAAATTCTTACTTAATATACATTTTATTACCTATTTAAATAGATAATAACGGATAAATCAATAAAAGAATTTTAAAAAGATAAGGCTGCATTTGATAATAGCTTAAAATCTGCTCCAAATTCGTAAACCTACGTACTTTCTCAAGGCTTTTTGTCATGCCTATTTTTAATTTTTGCATTTAAAAAAGCACTTTATTTATATATCCAACATTTACAGATATCAGACTGATTAATTATTTCGGATAATATTTGTTAATATTTGATTTTATAAGGGGGTGATTAGTGAAAATAGAGAAGAAATCGAAATGAAAGACAATAACATCGATGACAGAATCAGCAAGTCATGCAACTTAACCAAATATGATTGTCAAAATTATGCAATAAATGACACAGTTTATGAAAAATAACAAATTTCGAAATATTTAACGCTGTTTTAAATAGAAAGTAAATAACTATTACAAAACATTAAAGCTGTGACAACCAAATGTTAATGGGCTTTATCCTTTCCAGTTAGATGCAGAGGTCATTTACGTAAATAATATATTTTGAATTGAATCCCTTCTAATCGAGAAAATTAATCAAAGAGATTCGTTTCTCATAAATCCCATAAATTTAATGATAGTACATATAAATTTACCATTTTTTATTCTCTTTCACAATTTTATAAGGCCACTGAAAGCGCGGTTCCCCCCTTCCACCCCTCCCATTTTGGTTTAACGACATTAAATTGTATATTTTTGTTGTTTACGCGGAGCAATCAGTCAATATGGTTTTCGATATACTTAGTTCCCATGACACAGGCGCAGTGTAAACAAAGATGTATTATCTCTGTCTGTCTACAAAACGGTGGAATGGTTATTAAACCAAACTATCCCCGATACTTTTGCATAATTTTCCGCATTTGCAAGTAGGTGTGAAAAGTGGGGAGGGTGGGAGTGGCAAACGTAAAAGTAGTAGTTTTATAGCAGCCATAAAGACCGACCAGCTGTAACCAACCCTACCGCAGTGCGAGCGAAGGAACACGAGAAAACGCAAACGGGAGCGTGTGTTTGTGGGTTTCTTAATTTATATCATATACCTTTTAAACGCGGTTCTCTTACCCCTTGCATAGCTTATATCCCTCCTCTCCCCTGTTCCACTTTACAACATTGGTAACAGCGGTTCAACAGCAAAGGAAGGCGGGAAGGAGGGGAATGAGTGTATGTGGACACAAGCGTAATTGATAGCGTCAGGCGGGGAAATTTTCACACCTTTGCCAGACACTCTGGCACCATCACACTTCTTTCCCCTCAGAAGGACCACAGTCGCGATTTCTGTGGGCACGCACGTTTTGAAAACCCCCACACGCACACAGGAATGTCAGATACAAAACACACTAATTCGAAACTAGCGCTTTTCAGCAATTCCTATCTTTTTGCAGAAGGACACTCTGAATTGCAGAATAAGCTTATCTGTAGTATCATTTGGGGCTTAGCAGCTCTGTAGCTTATCCAATATGATTTTACCGTGCACTGAAGGTAAAGATCCACGTTAAGTAATAGAGCGAAAGGCTGATTGAATTTTGAAGTAAATTATATACCGGAAAGTTTATAAAAATAATGCAAAATTTAATCTTCTAATATCATCTAACTACTCCTGACTGTAAAAAAATTAAGCGCACTGATCAGGCATGACCTTTCACTCAGTTAAATCAACTAAATACAAAGCCCCAAACATGGGAGACGAGATCAAAGAAGTGAAACTAGGAAAATTATCAAATACCTTATGAGAAAGTAGACAACTCAATGCGTCAAGGTTTATAATTAATGACAAACTTCGTTATCTACTTCTAATCAACCCTAATTCTGATTCATTTCATATTGAATTACCTTGTTGTTGCTTGTGTTCATATGCTTCTCCATGATTAAAACGTCAAGATTCTTGTTTTGTCATGGGTAGTATTAAACATTTCATAATCCTTTCTTAACACCCTTTCTCATTCATACTTTTAACATATGATATCAGCACCGTTTTATAAAATTATGTCTCCTTTATCCAATCATGATATGAAATAAAAAGGAAAAACGCATTTGATTAAAATGAAGATATTCGAGTCTGATATAATTTATCGTTTAAAACTCCGTAACTGTAAGGTCGTAATTCTTCCTCATGAATCGTATAGTTTAATACTGTTTCAACTGGGAAGACCAAAATAATTTATTACAGACAAGTATAATGGTGAGTAGCCAGCGATATAGCCTTATACGTCTTTTGAATATCCCTAAGTGCTCACTAAGTTTACACTATGGCTAAAGGAGCTCAGACTTAGAATGAAGCAGGGAGAAGATCTGGAGCTCAAACGACTGCACTTTACCAAATTTATTGAGAATGTGCAACAGTTTATATATACCTGTGGGGTATGGGATTAATTGGTAGTCTGGTTGCAAGTAAAGAGACATGAGAATGCTTACACCTGATGAAGGAACTCCGTAATGGAATTGTACGAATTCTGCTCTCTGCTGCCTATTCAAGGCCAACGGGGTTGCTACCAGATGTTATTCAGTATCATTAGCCGCTAGTCTGTGCTACGGGATTATAACTAGACAGAAGATTGCAAAAAGTATTCAATTAGATACCCATTGATGAGGCTGTGTTTAAAAGAGATCAACGAAACGATTATTGATCAAATGTCCACACCAGAAATACGTAAAGTACTTTTAATTTCGTCATTTGTTTAAATGTATCTTGAATAGATTTGCAATCTCTGAATGCCATAAAAGTAATTCATTGTTTTTATATAAAAGATCTAATGGAGAGACGAAAAATTCTTCCCATAAAAGACTTTTTTTCTGTCAAAAATGCTCCATTAGTGAGATTCATTGTCAAGTCGTCTTTTGCCGATATTTGGGTTGCGCTCTAATTTGATAACTACGCAGTTCCATGGTTTGCAGAAGTAGAAGTGATTTAAACAACGTTTTATTAATTAAGTACACGAATGAATCAGTTTGAGCTTTATTTTCGTTGCTCGGTGAAGTCATCAAAATCTAGAATAAAAGATGTTATAAATTAAAGAAGTTAATATCTGTGAGTTTCTTGAGAATCTTAAATCCATTGTGACTGTGTAATTCTTAAATATGCTTTGCCAGCTTAACAATTCTAACTGTGCCTGCTCTGTTATGTAAGCTGCATAATATCACCGAAGAGCACTTTTTTCTCAACTTTGGAAGAAAAACTGAATTGAAGCGGCAAAACCGACCCTTTTAGAATAAAAAACATATTCAACAAGCACTGAATGTCGTAGACAAGCACTGCTGCAATCCAGGACTCTTTGATACTTTGACCTTATTCTCAATATCTTTTCGATCGCCTCCCATTTATCATTCATTCCACCTACTCTCACCCTTTTCAACTGCTTCTGACAAGTAGAAATTGTAAATATTTTGCATTACTGTCGGCAATAAAAATAAGTTCAATCAAGCACTATCATACTAGAGACATTTTAAATTCTCTGCAGAGATATGAATTCGATAAAGTAAACAGGGGCTTCACCGTCTATACTTCCAGAAAATGGTAAGATTCGAGGTCCCGATGTCTGTTACTGATTTCATTCAAGATCCAAAATGCTATCGTTTATTAGTATTGATTAAGTTAGGACAAACGTTTATTATATTTATTTCTCAGTTATTTTATTGTCTGAAAGTAATGATATTTTAATCATGAGTTCTCCTGAAAAATCTTGAATGGGAAAACGCAAGATCTTCCCTGTTGATTTTGGAATAAAATGAGTTAGTGTTAGGACGCCAAATTTAATACATGTGATGCACCTAAGCGATGTTCATATTCTTCATCCTACGTGAAATGGATACTCGATTATTGATTTTACACGCTCGATTGTGGATAGGCAAATTTAAAAACTGTTGTAATTATTGACCAATCAGGCAGCCACTGATTTCATTCACTTCTCAATCTATGCATGTAAATGAATTTTCTTTTCATGGAAATCATTGCTTCAGCTGTAGGTCTTCTTGCTTCTTCCTAGAGATGTGAGAAACTGTAGCCATAGCGTATACTCAATTACGCCACGATATCGCGGAGGCAGTCTGGAATTTATTTTCTTATTAATATATCACTGCTCTGTATTGTTTGGTAAATGTTTAATTTGATATTTATTATTAATGTGTTTTCGTAATTGTTGGTGTTAGTGACAAAACCATAATCCTAACCAGAGGCAAAAATTTTCACCAAACAGGTAAGCTGCTGAAAACACATAAAGTGAGTCACTTGGCCAGAGTTGAGGAGTCTCGACTTGGGTAAAAAGAGAGCGCGCAATGAAGGCTGCTCAGACTCATAGCAAAATTGACAGTTACCAATTAAAGGCCATTCGCATATTTTGTTTCATATGGGAAGTGTCAGGAGAGCGAGAGATAGCAGAGGGATGTGACTCATTTATAGCGTGCCGGATTTTTTTCTTATTGATATTATTTGGGGAGGGAAAAACTCAAAAACGTCATTGACATATTTATTGACATAAATACTCACCATCTATCGGCGATTTTACCGCTGTCGAACGAGAAGAAGCTAAAACATCAAAAATTGAACTTATCAGTTACTGGGTTATTTATTCTCCACTTCTAGTAGTTTTTAAATACAGCATTCCATAGAAATATGCTACAAACATACAAAACTAAAGGTCAACATGCATGCCTTTCAAGTCAGAAGTCATGAGATCGATGTTCATTAGCGCATGTCAAGTGATATGGATGTCCAACCGCACTAGTTAATTCACTGGTCCATTGGAGGGGTGATTAAAATCGAGTTTCTCAAAAGGGTAATTTTAGAATACATTATCTCCATCCAAATTCAGATTTTCTGAATGAGGTTAGGGAGTTTCTCTTATTTACTTAAAATGGTGTAGAAAGTAGATTTGGAAAATTTCTTATCCCAATAACCACTGCCGTAATATTGTTTAATTAATATGCTTATATTTGACGAAAGGAAATTATCGGACGGTGACAGAGGAGTATAATTTGACAATTTACAAATGAATATTCGACATATCCTTTTGCTTTAATTTATCTCTTATTTTAAATAAGTAATAGGTTACAAAACTTTTGATCTCTAAAAACGTCATATTGGTTTAGTTATAATGCATGAATTTCAGCTAGTACAGTATATAAAGAAAATAGTTCGACTTCCCTCTTGGTAGCATATGTGCCAGAAAATTCTGCTTGAAAATATTTTTCTTCAATTATCTTTCCATTTAATGTTAGTGACTGACGTTATAATATCATATTGCTCATACATTCTGTCACATTTGTTGAGATGGGTAATTTCGATTCCGGGTAAATGTGAAAAATTTTGAAAAATCAATCCCACTGTATGGTGATTAAAAAATAACTCCCTAAAAACTCTCTGGGCGTTTAAACGTTCAAGAACGTGCCCGGCTATCGGTACACTGTGAAATTCGGAAATTAATTGTTTTTTGTGAAAAGATTGGATTGTATCATTAGTTATTCATATCAATTCAAAGACCATCAAGAACTATCTAACAAGGCTCAGTATGAGAATTCCTTTATAATCAAGTCCTGAATATTCAAAGAATCCGCAGTCAAATGCGTATTAAAAGATCAAATTTTGAATGTAGTCTCATAATATGTTTATTCTTATGTTTGTTTTTTTAAAAAGAGCGAAATAAGAATAGAATTTTCTTATATTCTTAAAATGGGGGTAAATTTTTTATCCTTTCAACACCCAAAGTCAGATTTCTACGTACGCACGACTGCAACCAGTTTAATTGTATTTTATCTCAAAAGAGAGCAATTTTAAGAGCATCTGCCTTCACTTAACTTCTGATATCGGCAAGCTTAACAGGAATGGCTGTGTGAAAAAGAGGTTTACCCCAAAACGCGAATGCGGGATACACGTTAGTCGAGTTAGTTTGTGTGAACTTTTGAGCCTTCACCATTCATTCGCAAACCGCAAACCTTCTCGTACTCTCTCCCATATCCATTAACTAGACCATTTCATCGAATGTGTTACCGTCGATTCGGCTACTGTCGCAATCTTTTCCATTGCTGTTACTACTGTTGCCTTTTCCGTCCTGCATAGTGCGAATGTTTGCGTGGAAAAAGAAGCGAGAGAAAAAGAACATGACTTGCAGACCAACTGGACACTTAGTCACACTGCATGGGAGTTTGTTACGAGAAGAGGAAAAGGGCAGTAGAGCTATGAAATGGGGCAACGATTTGGTTAATGTCGGATATCTTCTCTCGAGCTCTAACTTGTTAGACTTTCTGACTGTACAGTTTGAAGTTACATATAGGAAGACTTATACTTTTGCTTATCAAGCTAAAAGCAGTTGAAAACCACCGGCATCTTGTTTACATTTTATAAGAGATGTATTATAGTCTCATCTTAATAAATCCAGTTATTAAACATGGTGCGACTCATTAATTAAAAGTTAAACAATAAACAGTAAATAGACGAGTTAATCTAAGGATGAAATCTCTTTAGATGTTTTGCTTCCGTATTGAAAATAAAACTGAGTAACCTATATCAAGGTGGAAATTTCTTACAATACATTCGGCAAAATAAAATTCTTGCGGTAGATTTTTCCTTAGTCAAGCAGATTTCGCGCATGTAGCATTGTTGCTTTCAACACAGCTTTTTCAATCGCGTAATGATTCAAATATGTCTTGTCAAGTTGCTTTCTAGATGACAAGGTCTTTTTCACAACTGTCAAAAGAAAGTCTTCCAACAAATTGGATGGGCTATACCTGGGTAGAGGTGAATAAATAGAAGATATATAAATGATCTTCTCAAAAATTTCAATTAACATTATTAAAAGGGAGAAGTTATTGTTATTGAAACCGGTGCGATTAAGTACTGAAGAAGTTTTCGATTGGAATAGAATTAAAATCTGGTTCAGATTAAAATCGTTGAAGAAATAACTGGGATAATTTGAAGACATCAAAACTAAGAAGGTGGGGGTCGATAAAATATGCATTCATCCCTCGAATTTGTAAGATTAACTTGATGAAATAAAATTTTTTTCTTGTCTAAATATGAGAGTTAACGATTTCTTTAAAAGATTTCTACATATTTGCTTAAAATATGGTTGTGATAAAGAGTACAATAATTTAACAAATATCATCAGTGATTATTTGCTAATAATTTCAGATAATATATATTAACTCAAGCTACAAATTGTACACTTGTAAGAGTTGATTATTAAATGTCTTCCCTAATAGGAAACAAGTTGAAAAATGAAAGATTTAATGGCAAAAAATTAATTTCAGAAACCTGCTACTTGTATAAATGTCTACGACGGTTGTTAGTATTATTTTATCGAAATACGATGAGAGGTGGATTTAAGGACAGCGATTTGTGAGTAAATCTAAAATTTAAAAGTTTATAAGGTAAATTAAATCGGATTTTGGCATTATTCTTGATGTAATGCTAATATTAGTTCAGATAAATTGATCAGGATTAACTTTTTATATGGCACAACTCAGATAGTAAATATTTTTGTTAAAATCATGATTCAAAGCTTGTTTAATCTTTATTCCATTAAAAAAGAAAATTATTATTGTTGTACAAATCTACAATAGTAAAGTTATTGTAGGACAAACGAAAATTAGCACAGGAAGATAAGAAGTTCTTAAAGAAATGTACATGCTCCATTAAATTTGTCTGTCTTCAAGAATGAGCTTCAATTTATGGGATAATTAAGCTTCATTTTAAGTTAACTATCAACTGAATGAACCGTCACTGCAGAGGAAAAGTGCCATGAATTTATTTGCAATTTAAGTATAAAATATAAAAAGATTGTTTCAGAATCTGCATAGCTTTTTTATGTAACGTACTATGAGAGAAAGAATCTCTGCCCTGCTAATATTTTAACTTTTCGTCCAAATAACCAGAAAGGTAGATAAATGAAATCATTTTCATGGATTTATTAGTAATATATTTTCTTTAACTGGATTACCTTTGAAGCTCAAATTATGACTTCTGATACTCAAATAAAAAACATATTATAAGATCTGAAGGGCATTGAATTTAATAGTATTTCTGTGGAGGAGATCTCTTTAAGAAGCGGAGAAAAACAGTTGCACTTTTTCTACTGGTCAATGGTAATGTCTTAACCAACGTGACCAAAAGTAACGATAAAACGCTATAACTATGTTCATGAAAACCTACATTCCGAAAAATTTTTCATCTAAGCACCTTTAAAACTAATCTCCAACCGAAATTAATTTTTTCATGTGTTTTGAAGCGGTATCAGTCATCACTAGCACTTCCGAGAAATTTTTTCCTCTCAAGAGCACATTTTCCTTTCCACTTTCTTCAAGAAATGCAATGCTGAAAACACTAAACCAAATCGTGGTTTTTATATAAGTGATCAATTCATGACAAAGTGATCTAGATATAAATGGTATTGAAAAAAACCCGAGTAATATATTGATAACATTAATTAATTAAGAGGGAGGCGACATTGAAAATTTAAATCTTCAAAATAAGTAACATACATTTGAACTCTAGGACTATATCATTGTTTTTAAAGCAAGATTTCGGGTTAGAAAGAAAAAAATATAATTTTGTGCATAATTAAAAATAATTAATGCAGACAATGCCTCAGGACGTTGTCTCGTGCTAAAATAGCAAGAAAATAATAGAAACCTACGAAGAAATCTTAATTTGAGCTGTTTAAGAGAGCTTTCCTAGAAAAGCCGCAATGGATAAGTTAATATTAAACCGCATTAAAATTATTGTATCGTAATGATTATTCGATTGAAACAACTCTATAAATACACGACGTAATGAATAAGTAGTTTGATTATGAATAGTTTTTTTCACGAAATGTTTAACTTGGGGATGCTATTTTCTCTATTTGGAAAGATAAGTCACCTCAAGTCCTTTCGTATTCAGGCCAAAAGGACAAAGTATATATTTCATCCAGCAATGAGAGTTCAGGCAAATAAATAAGCTGGACAAGTTCTCCCAACATACATTGTCACATGACAGAGGAGGAAACAAAATACTCACATCTTGTTGCTGATCCCGAGAAAATCAGAGAGTCGACAGCTGCGAATGAAAAAAAGAAGTAAAAATAATGATATTGAGAGCAAAGTAAGAAAATGTATTTAAATGACATAGGGATACTAGAAAACTTTATTTCTTGTAGGAATCTCGGGTTTCAATTTTTCGATTGGTTAAGTCATGCATCATAATTATTCGAGGTACTACTCATAAGAAGGTTAACCGGCCTTGTTAAAACGAATCAATAATTCACAAAGTCATTTAGGAAAGCGCTTTCCAAGCATCATGGAGCCTCACTAGTAGTGAGAAACCCAAATAAGCCGTGCGAATCCAATCTGATTCTTATAGATGCTCCTCTTTAATAAAATACAGATAATTTTATTAAGGTTAAACTGTATCAGAGTCTTTAGTCATTATGGACGAGATTATACATCTAAGACCCAATTCACTTCCCGTTAACTTTGAAGCATATCAAATGGGAGTATTTTTTTTATTACTAATTATTTGCCTTGTCAAAAATAAATAAATAAAAACGCCTATAAAATATCTTTTTAATTGTTTTAACTCTTATTTTCGTGACTTTTACAGAATAATTTTATTTGATATAGCCAGTATGTTCAAATTTTCCCTTAGTAATGAACACGAAATTATAGGTTCCCTAAGAAAGGATTTGAAACAATTTGCAGCCTTTGATTCAACCTTATATTTATGGAAAGAAATAAGTAAAATGTAAACGCATTCAGCTCAATTATGCATTTCAAAAGCAGATAGAGGATGAACTGTGGTGTCTTACCTTTAACGCAGGGTGTAATTTTCGACCTTGTCTGTTTGTAGCCCTCCAGGCACCGATTGCAGTTTTGACCCGTCACACCGGGTTTGCAGTGACATTGACCAGTCTTACGGTCACAGGGCCGATTTCCAATTGATCCAATCGAATGACACTGACACTCTAAACAAGCACAAAAAATATATTTTAGCTCCTCAATATCTAAATTAAAAAAGTACAAATCACGACAATTAAGCACAACATCTATAGCATGGTGGATGCAGTTTCGGGAGATCTAAAAACGAAGGAACAAATTTTCCATGAAATAAATTATAAAAAGGTTTATATCAGGCGGTGAGTTTTTTCAAAGGGAATTATTAATGGTCTGAGCGATAAAGCGCTAAATGTCTTCACATTAAAAAAATCCGAAAATATAAATGCTGGTCTATTAAGCAAAACAGTGTTTAGTTAGAACTTACTAAGACAGACTCGGGGGTGGCTGACAGGCTTTGTCCAATCTCGATAATATCCCTCCATACATTGATGACATTTTTCTCCTGTTGTATGATGTCGACAATCCTCGCAAACTCCACCACTGGTCTTCTTTGAAAGAAGGAATAAGTGTTGGGAGAAGGTACAAGTATTTGAGTGGAGGTTGCATTCACAAGCTGGAAGAGAAATGTTATAGACAACATTGAATCTGTACACAACATCGAAACAAGAGAGGGAAAGACAACACCACTACAGTCAATACAACAGTTAGTTACAACGCCGAGGGTGGTAATTTCAACCTTGACAAGCGTTAGGAGAGAATATGGGATATTCGGAGCGTCTAGTGTAACCGGCAATACATTCTTGACAGTGGACACCTTCAGTGTTGTGTCCACAACTCAAACAGACACCACCAGAGCGCCCTCCTGATTTGCGATAGAGATTGATGTCGAACATGCATGTCGAAGTGTGATTATTGCATTGGCAAGCTGAAGAATTCAGGACATTTAATAATAATGCTAAATAAAAATACTCAGTCTTGTTAAATGAGAATATAATAGAGGACTTTGATGTTTAAGAATCCATCGCATTTGGGTTATCGTATTTACTAATTAAGGGAGCAATGGAGTCTTTCACGATCTTAAAAATAAATACCCCAAGGATTACAAAGATATTTAGATGAAGTGTATGGAAATGAAATTTATTAAATCCTATTTGATAAGTAGCATCTCAGTCACTTTCAACCAATCAAATTTAAACAAGAAATATTAATTTATTAGTTTGGCGATTGCCTTGCTGGAAAATCTTTAATGTTTTAAAAGTGTTTATCAAGCGAAATGAAATTCTTAGGTCTGAAGCAAAAGATTTGTCTCTGTGCATCGGTCTCATTTATCTCGCTTGTAGTCTACGCTATTTAAGAAATAGTTTATAGGATACTATTTTTAGCAATAAACGTTCAAATAAAGCGTATCTCATTCTAATTACTGGTTGTTTAAATAATTAAATGAAAAAATTAATTTAATTTATTTGAACCACTATTTCTACTTTCATAATAGATCTTGATATTTTTAATTTTAAATAAATTGGCGGTGGTTTTTGGAATACTCGTTTTCAACCATTAAAATCGATTTTTCTATTTAAGTTTACACTCAAACTCCTTTTGGACTAAACTTTCAACAAATTTATCGACTTTAAATATCCCAATCAAAAACGACCACATAAGAAACTTCACTCTTCTTCATATCTCTAAATTTCACAATAACTATATTGCGGGTTGTGTATCTCCTTATTTATCTCATAGCATTGTCCGGTGAAACAAACCGAATAATCAATCATAATAATGCACAAAATGAAGAGCATGAGCGATTTCTTGGTTTCTTAAATCGTGTTAGCCGGCTTGGAAGATATTAGGCATTTATTATCTCCCCATTTCGCCCAGATTTTAGGGTGTCGGAAACCTTGCCGCTAATTGATGCTGAAGACTGACTTATCCGATGGGGTGGGGTGGAGCGTAAAGCCTGTAAAACGAGGCGTAGTAAACCACCACCACCACTACCCACCAAGGTGGATGGATCATAAACGTGCAGGTCAAACATGATAAATCAGCCCCACTTCCTTCGCCCCTCCCCCTCCTACAGTCCATCGCATAAGACAGGTGTGAAGTTGACAGCTGTCAAAGCTTGGATGTGTGTGAATGGCAACTGGAGGATGGATAAATTCGTCCGCAAACGAGATGTTGGATATGAGCGTCGTCGTTGTTGTTACTGCAGCTGACACAACGCGCATTCTGTCAACATAATTTCTGATCGTTTAAAGTGATGCCATTTGAATAGCCTCACAGGGTTTTAAAATTTGAATATATTTGAGTAAAAATTTGAATTAGCTGCGGATGCGCAAAATACTGAGGTTCAGTTTACACTTATAGAAATTCCAGTATCGTTTTATGGGTATAGATATGTACTAGATTGACAGTGAAATATAAAGGTGGCGTTGTTGAATTTCAAACAAAAGTCATACGTTATCGTATACTACGAAGGTATATGATAAATACTCCTCTCTTCTGACATTTTCAATCTACATTTTTATGCAAAAGGACATATATTTGAAGGCTCAATAATTTATATATTAGATAGAGGCAATACTTCACGTTCCTCCTCAATTATAATTTTGCGTTGTCGTTTCCATATGCTGGAGAAAGATTTTAAACGAAAGTCTAAAATTACATAGTTATCATTAATCATGAAAGAAATTTTTATCTGGATGGTGTGGAAGTGCAACAAAGATTACTTTCTGAGTCCAATTTTACCGATTTAACGACTTTTTGAATTTTGAATTTTGAACTCATGTTCTGAAATGAGTCGAATTGGACTATTACTGGTACAACACAAGTTCTTCTATGTTACAACTGGTAAAAAGATCACGTCAAAGTGTTACTGCTCTTTTCGTATGAGAATTCAAGCTATTTCATTTCGAAAACTCAAAATGATCGCAGGCCTAGCTGACAATAGCTATTAAATGCATCTATGGAGCAATGGTCGACATGCACTTTTGTCAAGGCAGTGACTCATTGAGACCGATCCTCATCTATACACACTCAGTGACGTGAATAGCTAACCGCACTGAAATTTCCATTCTGGGATGACAGAATGTTATTCATAGGTTTGAACCTTTATAATATTATTTATAGACTGGATTTAATATGTCCAGTGCTATCTACTTTGTCTTATCCTCTGTGATTTGAACTTATAACAATTGCAATTAAATAATATTTTAAATTCATTGGCTAAATATTGTAAAGATATGACAGTGAATGTCTCAATTAAAGTATTTATTTCACAAGAAGCTTTGTTTGATATAAAAGCCGCGAAGCGAAATTGGCATATATCCGCTTTCGAATACCTTAAAATTTAATGAATAAAATGTGTGGGAAGTAAAGATCTAAATTTTATCATTTTTTGCAAAATCAATCTTTATTATAATGATACGAATTTACATCAAATTCTCATCTATTTTAAGCCGTGGTTTCATCTAGTAACAAGACTGCTATTCGACATGGTCTGTTAAAACTACTCATTATTCTAAATAACAAATGTTTGAAATTTTATCAAATTTTGAGAAGGATAGTACAAATGGAATATTTTATTAATGAAAATATATTTTTGAGCTAAAGTAATCAATATTTTTTATATATGAAAGTTGACCAAACCAGTAGTACTACTCATTTAAGTAAGAGCACAAAATTGATAATTCTAACACCTAAGAAAGCAATTTGTTTAAAGTGTCAGCTTTCCACTTTCAGTTCCTTTACAAAGATGTGATTCGGAAATTAAAAAAGAGGAATTCTACGTCTTCGGATTGAAACGCCAAAGCATTCATACACCGCTTGCGAAACGGGAAGAAATTGAAAGACTTTTTGCCCTTTTCCCTCCAACGTAGTAGCGAAATAGCAAAAGTGTGTGTGCCAGCACCTCTTTAGCGTATTGACCGCTGCTGTGACAGGTGAAAAAGTAGGGTCGCTCTCACGGGTAATATGAGGAAGAACTAGGAGTGGAAATCAAACGGTGTGTTAGAAGGAAATTCTAAGGATATTTGCTTCCCCTATGCGTATATATGTATGATGGATAAAAGTTGTTGTTGCAGTTCGGTTTCGATGAAGAAGCATTACAGACGTACTTGTTTTGATAGATCCAAAGACCCTTTCAGAACGTATCTAGAAAACTCAAGAGCATAGGCTCAATAATAGAAGCTACAGACGATTACTAATGAGTATTTGGAATTTCGTTTCCAACTTCAGATGTGTGTTATCCTCGGGTTCCTTTTACCTAACAAATAAAATTATTTATTTTCATTCTTAAATAGGAAGTTATTTCCCAGCCATTCTATAGACTCTGTGATCTAAATCTTTAAATAGAGACGAGAAGAGTAAGCTAATTTTAAATGTATGTGCTGGCCATTTAAAATAGCGTAAATTTTCAGGGCGAAAAATCTGAAAATTTGTTCTTATTTAGCAATTTCGGAACTTTTATGTGTTTAATTCTCATCGTATAATTAACGAGCTCTGCCATGATTAAAAGTCTTTACTCATCCCATCCACCTGCTCATGGCGGTCAGTATATATTAATAAATCAAATCTGAAGTGAATAAATTATAAATAAATCAAATCGTTCGATGAAATTATCACATTCCAAATATCACAAATACGAACTCAAAGATTAAATTTTGAAAATTTGGACTTTGAAACATGTGATTATTACAATATAAATTGTACCCTCTAAGAGAAAGTGCTTCTAAACCGTACGTATAAATTCTTACCCGATCCCTTTTTTATCCCTCATTATACTATTTCGCTATTTCACACATTCAGACACCAGTCCGTGATATAAGCTTTTAAAAGATCCTCTCTGTATTTTTAGGGTATTAAAAAATTTCAACTTCTCCATTATTGATGTTTACCAACTTCAAAATGATCTCAAGTATTTGAAATTTTCGGGGGTTTTATAATAAGTAATCAAACATTAAAGCAAACTATTTTCATGACTTGTCTATCATATTTTAGCTTACGTTAAGAAACACAGGCAGAACGTAAGATAATTGTGCAATGGTTTATTTTCGTTAATTGAATTGTCCAGGAGATGATCACCATTTTTACCGAAGGTGGCAATATTAATTAAGAGACTTTATTGTCTCCTTATCTCCACTCAATTGTGAATAGATACAAATTAATTAACCCTAAATGGAGGATTTCTTTTTCTGTCACTATTGTTTTATAGACACTCTCTGATTTCATTGTTTTAGTAGTAAAATTCCCACAAATGTTGCAAAATTTCCCATGCACTTTGTTTGAATAAATATTGCTG
This sequence comes from Hymenolepis diminuta, assembly GCA_900708905.1. NCBI lineage: Eukaryota > Metazoa > Platyhelminthes > Cestoda > Cyclophyllidea > Hymenolepididae > Hymenolepis > Hymenolepis diminuta. The sequence continues at coordinate 857,686 of CAADRB010000001.1, read as the reverse complement.
AAAATCGGAAAATAATCTGTTTAAAATGCAGAGAATTTGCAATAAAATTTAAAATAGATTGGAGAAAAGGAGTAGTTATTAGTATTGGAGTATATTCACCAAAATTTGGTGTTTTGAAAATATAAGAAAGACTAAATGCCAGTTACTCATGAGTGAACTCTGAAGTTTAAAATGCCCTTATTAGCTTCATCTACCCGCTCATTTCTATAAAAAAACGCAGAGGAATCTGATTAGTATGACCAGTCTCTTAATTAAACTAACTGATCAACAAACACCACATTTTGCCGGTCTGAAATGATCCAGAAATCTGGGGTTCCAATCATGAAAATTGCGCTTTGGAACATTCGGATATTGCATAGCAAATTATATGCTTGATTAGAGAGTGGGCAACTTCTGATATCCCTATTCGTCTCCTTGTTTCATTCCTTACGGAATTTTTGTTCAGATACTATCTAATGACTAAAAATTGAAATAGTTTTTCCGTGCTATCATGGATAATAATAACCACCTAGTTCGAAGAACGTAGCGAATCTGGACCACTGACCGCTGAAAATCTTACTTGCACTGCTAATAATGTGTTTCTTATCCTAGTAAAAATAACGCGTTTGTTAGTATATCACCATTTATTCTCCTTACAAAAGTGTCCCTTCTCTTCTCTTTCGTAAAAAACGAGTATCTTACCCTGATTATGTTTCAAAGAAACATCCATTTCTCAATGGTATATACACTATACACAGTGTTGCATATAATATGGTTTTCTTTCGCATTTACCTACAGTACACACTATAGAAACTACCTTGCAGATAATATCTTCCTATCGTTATTATTACATAATAAAAACTATTTTATTACTAGAGCCCTTAAATTATATTTAATTTGATTGAAACTGATGAGTGTGAGTAATATTGTTTTCTTAGGTTATTAAATTTGAGGAAATGAAGGTGGACACAAATAAAATCATGTTAAAAAATAATATTATTCTTAAAATATAAATGATTAGATATTTTTCACATTTGTAAAAGAATCAAAATAAAATAATGTTTAGTTTACTTATCGGTCGCGAATATTTAATGCATCGATTTCTAAACCCATTGGATGGAAGCATTCAAACATTCATCTTAGATTCTGAAACGCACTTATTCGACCTAGCAAAGATGCACGCTTCTTTCCGCTTGAAAATGATAGAAATACATTAAAGTTAAGCGAACTAACTCGGAAGTTCAAATAAAAAACAGTTATTGTGCATATATATGGTCTTCCTGGGAGGACATTGATTCTGATGGCACGTACAATCACTTTCATTGTAATACTGACTTAAGTAGAGGATACATATACGTCTATCTTGGGTGAAGTCTAGTGAGCTTTGTCAAGATAAAAGTTTACTCTTATCAAGCTACTAGTGCACTGGGCATTAGAAGCACATTTTATCCGAGGCGGTTGAACAATCGCCTGTATTACTTAACTAGTCATTAAACTCTGACCAGATCTAATATGCGTTTATTCAAGAAACAATGAACAAGTCCTAAACTAAGCCCAAGAAGTAAAAAGCGCACATTCCGCTTCAAAATTTTAAATTTTGTATAAATCATTTGATGCTCTGAATTAATCTTCTACGTCTCTTTGATGCCCTTCTCCTAATCCATATTGGACAGTTTTAATTTTCCCTGTGCTCAACTACTTTCCGCGAGGAAAAAATGTTAAATGTAATTTCGGCCTTATCGTGAAAATAAACGAATTGTATCGTCAGGTGCAAGACAGTCTTTGATCCGTTATAAATAGGTAAACTATAAACCGTGTATTAGAATGACTTGGGCATGAAAAAATGATCATGAAAAAATACAATCTTCTAAAAATGTTAGCAACTTGCGTTAATCATGATTTTATAATGTACATATCGAGCCGCACGTCCCAATGAAAAATTTGCTAATCTACTCAAAATTATAATATTATATTAGTATTTTGAAAATCGCATAAATAATCTAGGGAACTATAACCACACCAAGATCAAACGCGGTTTTGATTAGCGTGAGTGTGCCTTATCTAGCGTTGCGATCATTTTTATTCCCTTCAGCCACGAATTCTGCCAAGTGCAACTAGCGGTGGGTGAAATTGTCTTGTGAAAAGCTCAACTTTTCCCATAAAAGCAAAAAAGAGCGGTGAAAAGAGGAACCTCTCGACGGGATAGAGAAAAACATGTCGCAAGTGGAGATTGCGTGTTGAACCTGTAAATAAAAAGGTCCCAAAATATAACTTTAGATACGGGGCTAAATCGCCGTGACACGCAAACCCGGTTAAATTCAAACTTCCGTCAACTAGTGGCCATTATCTAGGATGATTTTGACAAAAGAATAGACGCTGTTGCACGTCAAATATATTCCATAAACAGACAACACATTCTCTCTATTGTTTGTTAAATCTAAGAATAGCTTACTCGCCTCAAAACAACACTTGTTTCTTCTGTTTATTTGGGAAATGATTAGGAATGATGTGTTGTGGGACGATTTAGTCATCGGTAATAATGCGACAAATTTTCTTATCACAAGAAATTGAGGTATACCGGGGGAGATGAGCATCAAGATATTATCGCGCAAAAACTAGCCGTTCTCTTGTGGCTATCTCACTCAGCTTTTTGCAATTCCCGCCCAAGGGGAGAATTTTATTATTTTTTAAGAATAGTTGTCGAAGGTATTTTGGCAGCCTTCTAACACGAGACCTCTGCCGGGATAATATCTTGAGACCGCATCAGTGACCAATCACTATGTGCTCAGCTCACTGTCAGCAAAATTAATAAATCCGCAATTTCTAACTACTCGTAACATCTCTGACAATGACAAATCAAATGAGATCATTTGTTATTTTTTCTGAGGGGAACTACATAAATCTGACTTTTCTTGTTGTTTGGCATATTTGATTTTTAAATTCCAAAAATTTCATGATATCAATGGTCATGATGTAGATTTAAATTACTCTATTTTAAAAAAACGAATATTTATTTGTGCCTTGATTAATTTTGATAAATTTAATCACGCAATCTTATTTATTTGATTAAATTAGGCCTGAAAATTGGCATTTATTTCGAATTTGTGTCTCTATCAGTAGCCAAATTAGTGACTTGCATTTTCCGCAAATAAAAAACAAAAATGAAAAATTTTTCCACTTTTTTTCTGAGAAAATAATTTGATTTAGTACCAAATTATTTCACCTTAAAAAAATTAGAAACAAATATTCTTACCCTTGCAGACATTTGCATCCTCATTAGTAGCTCTAGCCCATGGTCGATCAAGATATCCTGGAGCACATCGTTCGCAGTCGGCGCCAACGGTATTGTGTTGACAATCACAACGAAGGGGTCCCCAGGTAACCACCTCCTCACCGCTGGGATCCTTCTTTACTATTCGATCCCGAATGCACCGATTTGCATGTCCATTACACTTGCATCTTCCACCGACTGTAATATCCGAGAAGGCGAAGTAGACAGCTTCTCCATCATCTACTTTATTCATTCTCTCTTCCTCCGACTTCTCATGACTCCACTTTGAAGAAGAATTGAAGGTATCCCCATCAGATAGCATTCTATCATAGAGTCGTCCATTGGCGCTTATTCCACCTCCACCAAGTCTGAAAACTGGGGACTTATGAGAGACTCTTCGCTGGCTACTACTGCGATCTCGTCTGTTTAAAATAGCAGGAGCATCCGTGGAACTCTTTTCACCTTCCCCACTGCCTCCGCTTTTTTTCTTCGATGGAAAACGTGACAAGCTAACCTGAAGGTCTGTCATTGTCATCCAGTCAATGAGAGCTGGGCTCCAGGATTGAAGAGTAGATCTGCCGATAGTGGTACTGAAAGCGATTACATTGGAAACTTGTCCACCCTGAGAGTTATACTTGGAAGGAGGCTTCAGTGCAACACAGAGTACCTCCTGAATATTTGCTGAAGAGATTTGTGCACTGTGCTCACTACTTGTGGGCAATCCGAAGGCTCGATAACAGTCGATTGAGAAATATTGCCAGGGTTTCCAAGTTCTTCCAAAATCTGAAGATTTGTAGAGTGCAATTGAATCAGGGAGGGGACCACAGGGTTGAAGAGAGATGTAGAAAATTTCGAACCGTTTTCCCAAGGAGAGAGTTAGATTCACAGTTCCACCGGGAGGTACACGTCCCGAAACCCAACAAGTCTGATTTGAAGTGATATGCCTGTCTGTCAGCCGCTCAGGTCCACGACTTGTGGTGGTTTTTCTCGCGTCACAAATCTCGCATGGACCGTGTCTCTGTTGGCCATCGGCTAGATTTTGACAAATCTTTTCAGGACGTCCATTTTGCCCACAAGTCGAAGTTGCAACCACAGGGACACCTTCTGCAATATTGGTAAAGGGAGGAGTACACAGGTATGCCCGATTATCAGCATAGCACACTGAGCTGGGGGATTCGTAGACAACTTTAAAATTGGGAGATGTTGAAGTTGTGGAAGGGATTGGAGTATGATTATGGGTAGCCTTAGTCAGAAAAACCACAAAAAGGAGGGTTATGTGGAGTACGATAGTAGGGCTTCGAAGTAGCATGCTCATGTAATTAATAGACTAAATCCAAGCGCCGTGTAGGCCGTGTAAGTAGAAGTGGGGAGAAAGCATTTAGATCGCGCACGTTAGTTTCTTCTTGTCGGACAGAAACGAGCGAATTCTGCGCGCGTACGAGAGCTCGCTACTGTCTTGATCTTCTGACCACTCCGGCCACCCAATCAGAGACTGTTGATCGCGTGCGGGTGCGGTGTGCGTCCCAACACATGCCTGCACGAAAGAACCATCAAGTTCTATCCAGAAGCGATCTTCCACAGAATTGCCCTCCATCGAAACACGCTGAATCGCCTACTTTAACTTATCACACTGCGTCATTAAAATATTACTTTTAGTAGATATTTTACAGTATAAGTTGATCAAATAGTAAAATTATCTCAATACAACGACGAAATGTCTAAAATCATCTCCGTTGTTACTCAAACTCGTACATATTTGTTTAAACTATAAATCAGATCAGCCATTTTAAGTCGTGATTAATGACCTTTGGCATGGGAATAATGAAATGGCTTAAAAAATAAAATATCAGATATTCCGAATGAATTGGCAAAACGGGAGGTATTCAAGGCGATTGAGAAGTAACTTCCCACTGTAAAATTCGGATAATTGAATTAAGGAATATGGGTATGGCCCAAATAACATTAGGCCTTGCTTGAAATTACCATTTTACATAGGCTTTTGTTTTAAGTTTCATAATTTCTACATACGTACTTATGTAAAGATTCCCAGTCATACTACATCGGAGTGATTTCCGAACTTGATGTAATATTCTGCTTTTGGAAGTTTTTGTAAATAATACTACATATCAAATCTCCTATAATGTTATTCAAAATTCCCTAATATCTTCAGTGAAAAGTGTTAGTTAATAAATAAATTATAGACAGCTAAGCTACAATAAGCTTTGCTATGCCAAAATTGTTTTACTGAGCTGGATATTAGAAGAAAATGCGTAATTACAATTAAATTAACCCTGTAATCCAAAGAGTTAAACCTTGAACTCGAGTTTTGGATCATGAGCAGTGAACTTCTCATTTAGTACGTAATGTACAACCCGAATCCAAAGCTCAAATGAAGTAAACTCTTTTGATATCTTGACTTTAATGAAAATTTCTTCTTCTTTCTGGGATAATTCCTTTATTATTTCAGTTCAGGTGTCTTGGTAATATAAATATATTATAAATTATTGCTGAGTATTATACTAATAATAATTTAATAATTGGCAAGTTTGCGTTAAATCACTCAGGTACTTATATGAAAAATTACGTTATTATTATCGTTATTAACACTCTTAATATCATGTTAAATATTTGAAATAATATATCAGGGGTATTTTTTTTCAAAATGAATACCTATTCATAACTTTACTTCTAATTATTTTAAATTTGCTAAGTATCTACTTAGCGAACTAGGAAATACCATAACCAAACAAACTTTGGTGCATACAACCTTTGCTTAACAAGCTAAGTCATATTGTTTCCGGTTCATTTTTGATTGTTACGTACAGAAGTCCTGATTATAGTGATAGAAAGATTGTCAATAGGACAGTTATTTTTCTATAATCCATTCGTTATTTAATAATTATTACAATATAAATGAATTGAATCTTTGCAGATGAAATCTGATCCCGCATTTTTGTAGGGTGGTTAAAATCTGGTTGGATAGGTTGGCAGGTACCAGAGGTGATACCTTTTCCAAATATTGACAAGGAGGTCAAAAAATCTGAACAAATCAGGGCCTCTGACATCACGTGTTACATTGTAAACCAAGTACATCATTTATATTAGCTTGGCGAAAGAAATTCTTTAAATAATACAAATTTTATGGCGTCATTATTAACGTGTATAGGTAAGTGTTTTGACTGCCTGATCATTCCAGTAACTCAAGGCTCGTTAAGCGGCAAATTGAGCTTTCATGACCTGGCTTAACTGAAATGGATTTGATAGTTAGTCAATTTTATTAATCCAATAATTAATTGTATTTATGTTTATTTATTTAAAATACAGCAGTGTAATTTACGATAAGGATTGTCATTAGTGTCATCTGCCGTATCGTTTGTCTTTATTCTCTTAACGCATATCTTAACTTGCTCTATCTGTGATTGGTTCTCTTTTCTCAATTATTTGCTTTTGTGATCTTATTTCGTTAAATTCGGAAACATTCCTTACTATTTTCCCAAATTTCCTTTTATTGGTTAGTAGGCCAGTGTTTCCTCTCTCCTTTCCCCCTTAGACATGGCATTCAAATAATATATCTCTCTCTTTTCAACCTTACCGTTGAAGTTCGTACAGACTTGGAGGAGGTATAGATTTATAATTTTAATCTGTCTAGCTTCGATGCCCTTTAAGGTGTAACTGACAACTCACACATAGAGAGCATTCTTCTATCTTATAGTTTGTTAAAGGTCATAGAAACACGAAATCGAATATTCGTTTCGTATGTTTGTCCTGTCTATACCAGCAGTCAAGATGAAATGTAAAGAATGCACCTGCCTCGAGACGTCCACGTACTCCATGGTGTTAAATCACATTTGTTGGCATTTCTCCAATAAATTTGCGATGTCCCGAACCAACCAATCAAACTCTGAAATAACCCTATCCCTTCAGGTCCCCTTTGTGATATGAGCGTATTTGACTCAAATCCCTGTCTATTGTTATTTTGAGTGACTTCAATAGATGTGTTGGTGTTTTTCTTGCTACCACTTTGGCGCCTAGGGTACATTAAAGATGTGGATAATAATGATAAAGCAGTGATAATGATAAAAATGATGAAATTTGCACCGATCTATTTTCTAGATCTACTTCATCAAAGTTTATGACCATTAGCAATAGGTGAGGGAAGGGCGGGGGAGTCATAACCACGAACCAAATCGAACAAAGAACACTCCCTGCCATCAGTGCAGTGGTTGAATGTGTATTTTGTTAGTCAGTTTGATTTCAAATATAAGAATTTCCGGAAAGAATAGAGTTCCTAATAGCATTTGACGAACACGAATAACTGAACTCAAAGTTAAAGATTTAGCCGGACAGCTGAAGTTTTCATTCAATTATTATGTAACACTAATTGGCAAAGATTTAGCAATACTGTCTTCATTTAATAATAATATTTCCGTTAATCAAATTTTTTGATCCCGTTTATCAAACAGGTTGTTAGTGAATATTAAGATGAAGTAATAAATATTATTAACAAATCTAAAATTATTAAAATGCATCCTGAGGGAGCTGTAGTGAACTGCGCAGCGTTAAGAATGTCGTTGCTATTTTTCTACCTCCTCTTGGCTGTAAAGAGATGCAAAGTAATCGAGATATGATCAACAATGAAATCAAATCAACCAGTCAACAAAATCTGAATATTACATCTTAGCAATAAGTTTAGGAAAAGCAATACATTCTAAATGGATCATACTTATTTGATTAAGGATGGTAATAGGAAGGCCTTAGGGATTGCGTACGGAGTACACTGTTTCACAAATTTTATTATCAGGGATAGAGAAAGTGCTATCTACTTCCGAATCATAATAGTATTATTTAATTATCATAAAAATACAACTTTTATTCACTTAATAATATGAGTAAGGAACGCATCAGGTTATCCACTTTTACCGCCTCAGCACGGTTTACAGTGTCCTGTACTAAAGTTCCAAAGTTCCAATTTCCGAACGTGGTCCCTCCTTCCTTGAGTAATTTCAGATCCGCCATGTTCCGAGATTATTATTCGTATCATGCCGTCTCGAAAAGATTTTAGCCTTTGGTCAAGATACCTTAATGATGAAACCTAGGATCTTTAACTAAGTATCATATGATAATTTCTAAACTGTCATCTTTTTCTCCTTTATCTGCATTTATGTGCCCTATAAGCAGCGTTTTCACTACATTCAGAACGGCTTTTTATACTGAATGTTGTGAACTAAGCTAATGACTTAAGAAATACGATCTTTGCCTGTTTTTTAAATGGCTCATGAGAGCAAATATCAATATATGAATAATATTACTGGAAGTATATTGAAAATGTGTTAACTTTGATCCTCGTCGGTTGGTTTCTTCACAATTTAAGGTAAAATACAATAAAAGTAACAGACCAATCGTCTGACTTAATCAACTGCTTATTTAGCTCGGGAATACTAATTAACTCAGAAACCAGGGGACAAATTCTGAAACATGGAGCAATGGACTAAATTGGTGAAGTAAAAAGCATGCGAATTAATCTGAATATCCTGCTATTTTTTAAAATTTCATTTGGTTCTGTTTTACTGTTCCCAAAGTAGCAATTTTTAATTTCTTTAAATATTAAATATTTAATGAATGTAAATAAATAATTAAATTGCGTATAATCAGGATGACAGTTAATATTTAATCTAGATAAAATTATGAAGAGCATAATTTTACTGTTAGCCAGGAGGTATAAATGGAATCAATACACACTAACATTCTGACAGGCTGTGAATAAATCTTCCTTCGAACATTTTAAGTTTCCCACAGGGAAATGCCAAGCACTTGGGAGAAATGAAACAGTGATTTCAAAAGCTTATTCTGGCTGAAATATAGTTCATACAAAATAGGAATTCGGTTTATAAAATATTAAATTAAACATTAAATAATTAAACGTAACTTATTGTCAGGCACAGCTATGCTGCATGGAAAATAAACCAAAATTTAAGGTTTGTTTCGCTGTTCGATCTGAGGACCAGGTAAAGAAAAGAGGAAAATAGAAAAAAGGAAAAGAAAATATTATTATTATGAAAATAAATGGTGTTGTTATTACCTACATGCTCTTGACTGCAGCAGGATACCAATGACTCGAAGAGATGCAATCAACAATGGAAATAAATCAACCGGTTAGCAAGATTTGAATGCATAAACATAAACTCACCCAAGAATCTAAAAGGGGATTTATAAATATAAATACAAAAGAACATATAAAAGCTGAACCCCTTAGGAGAATAGGGACAACTCAAATAAATTTAAAATCTTGATGTTCATATTTCATTACCGGCGTCCTCTTAACCCTTTCCATGTTCCGTATCTTATTGGACCTGTTTGCTGCTGCTCTTATTCTTATGATCCAAAATAGTGAAACCTTCTTTGTCATGCTCATTTATGATAATGATAAGTATTAAGGATTTCAAGGGAATACATTAATTATGAAATCGAAATGGTTCTGTCTGATGCTTCAAATATGAGTAATCGAGTCACGTATAGATAACTGATAATGTATCAACTTTTGAAAATGAATATTTACAGTCGAAATTAGGTTCATTGACAGATAAATAAATGATCCGAGTTGGTTGATTTATTACATTTGAAATTACTGCTTCGGAACACTAAAAGTTCGCTAGATCTCAACTATGACTCTGTATGCCTGGTCAATAAGCATGTATGCTTTCTTCTACTATTTGATGAATATGAACTGGTTTGTGAAATGCGGAATTTCGAAAACACAAATGAGTGAGAATATTCAAATTCGTAAACCGGTAACGATTTATTATTCACACCCAGAACATTATAGGAAACTTAATTTCAGGATTCAAATATTGAAATTTAATTTTTATTCTCAGTGGTATCCAGATCCGCAATATCTGGCCACATGTTAAACTCTCTTTGAGAGACGGCTATTGGTGTGTTTGACTTCTCCTGTGATTAAGTGTATCTTGCCTGTCAATTAAAAGAGTTACAATATACATACCGCGATACGGTGCTCCAATAGTATATTACGATCTCTTCGAGGCTCATGCTCTTTGGGATCTTTTGTACGAAGTTCTCAATCGGTTATATTTTCCAAATCCTTTCTTCATACTCCCTTCTATTAACTGACTAAAGGAAAAACTATAAACTTCTCATATTCATAATCGTACTACTTTTTCGAAATTTTAACTTTTCGTTCCACCATGCACTCATAAATAATGTTTAAAGGAATTATTTAAAAATCATGCATAAATAATATTATAAATGCATAAACATTTTGACCATGTTTTGTGAACGTGGAGGGCCATAATAAGTAGATTGTAGCAAAAATATAAATGTGGTGTCGAATGTCTCTTACTAATTCAGATATGAAGTTTATCCAAAAAATAAGTCGAAAATTTATTCTGTTTAATCTTTGCCTCAACATATTTTCAGACCCATAAGATTGAATATTAGATTACCCAGCTCACCTCTTAATCAGCGTTAATGTGTGGTGGAGCACACGTCATTATCTTAATTAAATGAATCCATAAAGTCGAATGCTCGCACCTTCAAAAATAAGAGCTGATATTCGATAGTGTGTGCTATTCTTGATGTTGGATTGCAGCCAATGGCCTGATGCATTTCTAGTAGTGTAAGTAGCCAACAAAACAAGTTAGAGTGCCACTGCGATACTTATCAGGTGTTCATTGAAGCATACTATGAAGTAATTATGTCAATAGGTACTCTGACCCAATAGCATGAAGATAGAAAATGTGTACCATAATAACGACTTAACCATTATTAAGACACTGTGAATTATGAAATCGAATATCCGTATGGTCAAACAATAATTCAACAGTTATAAAATCGCATTTTCAAGTACGAGCGTGGCAGAGCGTCAACAAATAGTTCAATGTTTGATACACGATTTAAGTTTGTAGAATTTAATTGTTTCTTTACATCAATTATTTTTCGTCACTATGAGTTTCGTAACACTTGACAAGAAAATGCAAAATATCCTTTGCTATATCCTACTGATATTGTTGGAAAAAGAAACAGAAAAATAACTCTCCTTAAATACCCCCACACGTTTAAATGTTCAGGTAGGCGCCAAGTTATCAGAAAGAAAGTGTTCGTGTGAGATGAGGATAAGGGATCACTAGGGAAGTATATGCTCATATCGAAGTGAAGACGGCTGGGAGTTGTCATCCAAAATTTATGACCGAAGGCTCAATAATGTACTCTGGTACGGTTTAAGAAACTTCAAAAGATAAATTTAAAAAGGGAACGAATTTCAAAAGTTTAACTAGTGTAAATATACATCATTATGCTAATTCTTACGATATTGTACAAATCACAGCTTTTGTCAACTAATGGCCCTATAAAATGGAAGCTCCACCACCCAATCTCTTAAAATGGGTGAATTGAGGTGTATGCTTTTTTAATGGCATAAAAACGTAAGCCGACTTTTGAAATGGGAGATTGTACAAATTCGAATTCTCACTCTTGAAAGCCAATATCTGAAAATGCCATATAGTTGCCATTATGGTTAAGTTTTTAACTGAAACGAATGCCCCCAAAGACTGACGACATGAAAACCCTATGATTTTAGATTCAAGTGATCGCATTTTCACAATTTGCTTCCCTTTCCTCCATGAATACATTAGAGAAAGCAATATAAGCTTTGTCCAAATCGCATCTTTGAAACGAACTCTTAAAGTGGTGGACTTAAAATAACAAATGTTTACGTATAATTCATGTCATAGGAGACCTTAGAATGTCGTTTTTCATGAAAAAAAGGTTATTACTTGGTTTGCAGAATGAGAAGTTACTTCTCCTTTATTTTGCTTTTACTTTAAGTTGTCAAAATCTGAAATTAAGCTAAGTGGACAACCGGAAGTACACGACCATTTTTACTTAGGTATTTCATAATGAAATCTGGTGTAAGAATAAAACCCGATCCTACTCAATGTAGAATGTAATTTGGATGAGATGACTGGAGTTTTTCATCGATATATTTTAAGGAGAAAAAGAATGGTTGGTGCCCATCAAACTGCCATTCAAATCATCATAAAAGATTGAACTTAACCTTTCCAAAATGAATTTCAATGTTCGTATATTTTAAATGACTGCTTGACGAATTAGCAATAGATGTCAGGGCTTTGACAGCTAACCACTCCATTTTTAAGACAGAAGTCATACTGGCTGAGTAGCATATAATAAAGGTAAAAAGATAGAAATGAGACAACTTTCGACAAGCATTCGGTTAGGCACTACGTGAGAACTGATTTAATTTTATTATCATTGATTTCGAGTTTGAAATAAATAATAAATATTGAATTAATAAATGTGAAATTAATGAATTGGCTATTAATTGCACTCTTTTATATCCAGCTTGAATAAAAGCAAATCAAACTGAGATGACTACATACCTGGAAAAAGTGGTACTCCTTAACACTGTTTTAAAATAGAAAGTGGATGCTTCCAAAATTCGCATAAGGAAGCAGTCAAATGATGAAAATATGAGATCATTAGTTTCTAAATCCCTTTGGTATCCAGACTCTCAGGGTCAAACGGCAAGAAAGAGCTCTCTATGAGACGCGGTGACTTGAGTAAGACTGACTTCTGTCGTCAGAGATCTATCCAAACTGTTGTAATTGACACAATACATAATAATTTGATCTAGTAAAGAGGCGTTCTCTTTGGGATTCTCTGAGTAGTTCTCAATACAGCACAATACCTTGGTCTGAGCTATAGATTTTGAATGTCATGCATCTTTAAGCTTTAAATATTATACAGGCAATGGGTCCAGGTCGTTTTATAATTCTTTGTAATCTGTTGGCAAATAGATTGAAGAAGTTTAATTGGGGACAATTAGAATTAACGGCAGCTCTCTTAGTCATTTGACGGGATAATCTATCAAGATGACCAACCACTCAACTTTATCAATGCGATCAGTAAGTTCAGAACATGTTGGATGTGAACTCAATCAGAAACCTAGAAAAAATATCCTGAAGTTGGGATTCTGAAACATAAGCCCATGATGCAGTGAGCTATATCTATTAAATAAAATTCCGAAAATCCGGTAAGTTCAAGGTTAAAGTGGAGTGAGACTCTCGATGCCAACTTTTGCTCAACCTCTTTGTTTAGTCCCTAATGCACTGGATCTTTGATTACTGGATTTCTACGCTTGCAGCAGAATATGCAAGACTACCACTGAAGCAATTATCTATGCGATTATTAGCTAACCAGGCAGCCAATCATCTATCACGTATCTCATATCATATTTTCCATTTTCTTTCTAGGGTCTGAGTAATTATGGCGTGATAAAAGAATTAAAATCTTTTCCCGAATTCTTTACAGGTGCACTCACATAGTAATTAACCTTAATTATAAAATTTGGAAAGTCATAACTTAGTTTATTCGCTTTGGCAGATTTGTTTGGTTTGTTCGTAAAACTTATAATCTTGCTTTCCCGCTAAACGGTCAAACCCTTAGGGACTTACGAGTAATAAGGAGAACCATGTGAAGTGGAAAGTAAAGTACTTCCTTCCCGTGTGATTAAAAAGTAGTCATTTGAATCACCTTAGAGACTATTAATTATTTAGTGCTTCTTGTTCTTCGTGTCAGGAGACAAAAAGCGATTGTCTAAGTTGACGTAAAATTTTTACCCAACATACCCCCTGGGAGCAGTAGATAGAATTTCAACAAAAAATGAGTCATTGTGTAGAAGCAAACAAGCCAGCCGACTTGAGTTAATAAATTGGCTCGAGCCATGTTTGTGCGCGTATGTTTACATAGTACAATGTTCTTTCCAGAGGGCATGTTGATCTGTGTAAAAAGGTGTTGGATGTACGAACCTTTTTTTAGCTAGCGGTAGGAGAATTTTGAGTTTCATCTTATTTAGTTGGAATTACCTCATACTTCCTATTGGTGTAAATTCTAAGGTAGTAGCGACGTTTCATCGAAGAGGTTAAAAGCTCGGTCATTAGAATGTTGTGTTTTAATTTAAAAATGCCGATACATTCATTTAATCAAATAGGTTAAATGGTTGCCTTAAGCCATCCATAAGCCCGATATTCCAGCTAAGAAGTAGAAAAGAAAGAGGTTTCTGGTTTAATAGAGAAAAATTATCACACTTCAATTCCAGCTATGTAAGGCATATCGAAATTCATATTAACTCGTATAAGCGATTTAAATATTAATCAATATTTTAATAATGATAGAAGGACAATATATATTAAATATTAAATGGAAAAAAAATTTAATAGTTCTACATTATTATATTTTCTCCCTGAAATTTGCGCATAGAAACGATTTCGACAATGAGATATGAGAGTTCCATCATAGACAATAGGAAAAAAGTTAGTGCTGCTCTGCTAGCTCATAATTTTTAGCCATCTCACTTCGAATATCTCAAGACTGTAAGTTGCTGAAAATCATGTAAGAAAATTTTGCATTTTCAACTATTGGAAGAAGTGACAGGACCAGACCGGTCGATAAACACTGAACATCGGAGACAAGTACCAGTTGCAATCCAGGTGACGAATCATGAAATTTGAATTGTAGAACTTGAGTTACCAATTTAGTGCATATCGTATAACCTAAGTGCAAAAATGAAATTAAGTAAGACTCTTTGATACCTTGGCGTTGCTCTCAGCACCTTTTTTTCCTTTATCATTTATCAGACATTCTGTTGACCAATTTTGGTCACTTCCCACAATTAAAAATTGCAAACTTTTTGTTATACTGACTGCAATAATATGTAGGGAATATCAGTCTTGAAGAAAATTTCTATGCAGTTTGAAATGATACCTCTTTATTTCAAAGGCCCTCAAGACTTGGGGTATTTGTAAGCGGTCGTTCGGTTGCAGCTTAGTAAGCAATTAGTAAACATTACATTTTAAAATCAAAATCTTGAATCCATTTGAATGTTCAAATAAGCAGTTCGAATTATTCAGAGGGCGGAAGAAAAGATACATCAAACCTGATCGATTTAGCAAAATCCATTTTTAGAGTTGTAGAGCTCCTAATTGGTAAAAACTGAGAGTATTATAAAGATTATTTACAACAGAATATTTCTCAAACTGAATGATAAACCATGTCAATATATTGGGCGATCTTTTAAGTTCAAATTAATGGAAAGGAAATTTACACCCATCGAAAAAAAACCCTTGAAGGCAGCAAATCTTGGTAAGTTTTAATATCTTACATTTTTTCCTTAAATTTGCCGTGAATTTTTTAACTTAATTACTTTAATTCCCTCGAAAAAACTCCTGGGCCGTTAGCAAAGTTGAGATCAGTAAAACAACCCGTTACGCTTAGCTTATGCCCTAATTGCAAATAACTTTCAATGTACTCAGCTTATCAAGCTTTATATCTCCTTTCAGCCACAACTATTAAAATAAAGTGGCTGCTCCGTAAATGTAAGATGGTGGATTTTTTTATTGCCCAGTTAAAAGTTAACAAATTTAATTAATATTAAAAAGTTACGCAAATGCTCGCAATCATGCGTCATATGATCAGTTTATTACTTCTTACCATGCGACTTTCGATAGAGGAAAGTGAAATTGAAATATGTGTTTCTTTAAAGGGTAGATTTCTTAAAAAAACTTCGGTTGTGATTGGTACCGTTTCGGGATATGCAGGTTGAAAATAGTTTTCAAGTCGTATAAGAAGGTTGCTCTAGTCGCCATTGAAAATGGAAGAAGGTCTGTGCTCTTATGGTCTGCCATAATCCCTTATTAAAAAATCAGCTCCGATTTTTAATAAAAGAAAGCTGAAATCTCAAGTTATTTAAGTTTGCAGATTGGATGGTGGTACCGCTACCATTTTCAAAGACGTGAAGGGTTTATATGGCGTCAAATAAGACTTCTATAGGATGTGAAGGAAATAATTAAATCTTCTTTACTAAATATCCATCTGTGATTTGGAGGGTATTTGTCTACAAATTTAACAAAAATTAGGGGGCAGTCATTGTCTAGCATACAAACCTACAATATTCGTTAATAAATATGATTTTTATAACATATTATTTAGCAAGAAGTTTCCTAAGCCACACCAGCGGGATCAAAGAGCCCGTGAACATGAGTTTGGCATGACAGTTCTTGATGGCCTCTGCGATTATGTGGGAATTAATTCTTCCTTTACATTGTGCACAAGAACATACATTTGGTTTCTGAAATTTATAGCTTGTTGAAAACTATTCAATGTTCTTAAACATTTAGTCATCTGAAGATCTTCATAGGAAGTTTCTTTCCCATTAGTCAGTGATAATAAGTGCCTTTGTAGCTTTAAAAATTAGTTATCTTTTCCAGAGAGGATTCTGTTGATGGTACGGCAATTTACTTCGTATCTTCTAAATACACACGGTAAATGAAAATAGTCAACAAACAAGTGAAGAATCACAAATTCCATAATTAATTACATAAGTCACTTTTCTACGCTCTTGCACACCATGAAACTGATTTTGTAAATAATCCCATGGAAGCTTTGCCCTTATCAGTTAGGGATAAAATGCAATGGCAGAAATGTTACCCACCGGCTTAACGACTTACTACTACTGCTGCTGCAGTCAATTTTCGTACTAGTTTCAAGCACAGTCAGGGGATAACTGCATGAAATAGGTTGGAGAGATTGTAACGACTTGTGGGATTAAAAAGTCGCCTTCTTGTCACAGGCACAGTGGGTGCGCATTTTCTTGTCACACAACAGGCACAGTGTGTGTGTGACATTACTCTTTTTGTTCATCTAAAAGCATTCCCTCCCTGAGTCACTTTTTGGTATGGGAAAATTACTTCTTTAGTACCAGTTAAGGACGTTATTTTCCCCTATTGGCCCTCATTTCGGTAATAATAAATCATTTTGTTGTCATATTGGTGTTCAAAATATGAGATAGTAGCGACAAAGATAGCCTAATGATCAATTTCCCATTAAGAACAATCCGTTCATGGAACCACTTGCACTGATTCTATTTCATAACTATCCTAACTGATATCGAAATTCACTAGTCAATACCCATGTCTAGCATGATAGTTAGGAGTAACAAAATTCAACTTTAAAAAATGAAGAAAATAAGACAGAATTTTATCAATTTTTAACTATCCACACACATAGAGATTGAATTATTGTTTATTATTACTTAAGCCATTGGATCAAAATTTTACATCAAATATTTAATCTAAAAATGAGAATGTGAACTTTCAATATAACGTTAACGGGTTAAATTAGGGAGATAGTAAAATTGATTTGTTTAAATTTATTTAGTCAGTTTGAACAAAATTTCGCTTCTGGAATAGGATTTGAGCAGGGAATACATCGCCTTAGATATAACATTTATTGAGGAAAGGTAAAATGGGGATCTCAATCTTGAAATCAATATCCGGTTGTGATTAGGGTCTCTATGTCCTAAAAACTATTTTTTTAATTATTGAAAGCATTCGATGGAAGCCTAGCCTTCGCAGAACTTGATTACCAAGACAAATCGCTTGATTTCCTTTTCTTTTTCCTAATCTTACTCATTTCAAATTTCACTGATTGTAAAACCGAAATGATGACCTTTAAAAGATTGGATAGTGATGCAGTCCCATATTTAAGATTTCAGAGTCGTTAGTTAGCTTAATCTAGCAAGATTTTCCTTCGAATGGTCACTAAAATAACAAGATGACACCAACTATCATGCTTTTAACATAAATTTATAATTGTTAGAGTACAAGTCGTAGTTAGTGTCATTTTATCTTAGATTCTCGTAACCTAAAGTATTTAGAACCTTTCCATTTAGTTGATGTTTAGGTTCAAAGGTGATTGGCTAAGAACGAAGCGCTGTATTTAATTTAATTTTCTTAATCCAACATTTCACAAAGCAGTTCAAATGTGTTTGGTTGCAGCTAATCAAGTTCAAACTATTGATTGGTGGTGCCAATCATGTATATAGAGTTACAGAACTGTTAATTAATATGGACTAGCTAGTTTTGCAGCTGTTAAAAATCGGCTTAACCCATTTCTACTCATTACTTTCATCAAATAATAATTAACCGAAAGTTTGAGTGGACATCAGCTTACCGAACTCTTCTAACTTAAAATTCTTATCTATATCGCCTCTTTTATGCTAAAGCTTTAAACTGCAGAATACCATTTAAAGATCGTCTGCTTTCTCAGTCACTGAAAGAAAATGAATTGAAGAAGCAAGACTGATTCTTCTTGATCGAATAAGCATTGAACATCGCAGACAAGCATTTGCTGCAATCTAGGGGACGAATCATGAACTTCGAATTGTGGAAGGTGAACTTTTTATCTGACCTCAGTTTCTTCCCATAACTAAAATAGGAAATTTTTTCACATTAATAATTAACAATAATACATATTATAAAAGTAACAGTAATTGACCAGATAGCATTTCGCTCTTCAGTTAGAAAAACCGACTCATCTCCTTCGAAATTTAATCACTATAATTTGAGTGAAAATATTTTAGCAAGATAATCTTTTTTCTGTTTTTATAAATCCCATTGGAAACAACACCCATAATAATTATTTTAGTATTTGATTTTACCGTTGGGTGAAATAATCCTCGTTGAATAGATTATTATCGTTAGACCGCGATCCATTAAACCAAAAAGATAAACACTTGATAATGTTGCGTTTAGTGGAAATTTAGAAGGGAAAGACTATTTGAAATAATTGAAGTTCAGCCAGCTCTGGGAACATTGTGTCTGAGGTTAAGTAATTCTTATTTTAATCAAAATAAGTTTATACGAGCGAAATAAGCAAGATCATAACCACCACAAGGTATGAGATATTGAGAGATTGGATGAAAACGAAGTTACGAAATAACCTGTTCTTACGGGTATCAGATACCGAAATCCCTATTCAGATTTTATAATAAATTTGCTCCAACTTAAAAGCCAGCGATCTGCCTCCTATTTAATACCAACAAAGTGTAATGAATTATTGTGTTGCATTACTGGAAGAATAATTTCTTTCATTAAACGGCTAGAATACTTAAAAAACATTAAGAACCGACTTTTCAATTTGTTTCAACTATGTTTGAAGATCACCTTTATTTTTAACAGGGAGGTTGGAAGATAATTTCCCATTTTAAAAAGTCATTTAATTCAAGTATTAATCTTTAGTAAAATTTTAGCATGATAAACGAATAAACGGAATTAGATTGTATATGAAATTCGAATTAGGCATAACCATTCGTCTGTATCATCTTAAATTACTCTGGAGTTCATTATTGAATTCATGGTCGTAATTTTTGCATAGATCTAAGCATGTAGTACCGCAATAACCAATACAAATCTAATTTTTGATTTTTAAATAGTATATTAAAATTGGCACATTTAGAATTTTAAAATTTTGTTGTTGATACAGCCGCTGCATCACCTGTGCAGTCTTCTTGATACTTCAATGTCCCAATTAAAGGGAAATTCATTCTTCGAGAACAAATTGAAGGTGGATGTAAGTTTGTAGTCGGCTTTTATAAGGATAGCTGCGCAGCATTCCGATTTTCGGAAGTCTGCTTTCATTTCGCACATGACCAAAATTTCGCCAACCAATTACCAATGTGGTTAAACATTATTCAAAATGTAAGTAGAACCCTACAAACATAACCATCAATTATTGTGCGTTACTTTAAATAAATGTTTTCTTTGTACTTTATTCCAACTACAAGAGGAGATTAAGTAGAATTGTACTGAGGATAATATCAAAAATCAAAATTCGTTTCGAGCAGAATTAATTGCAAAATATAGGTT
>CAADRB010000001.1:805464-837160 GCA_900708905.1 Hymenolepis diminuta | reverse complement strand
TACCAGGCTCAAATCTACAGGTGATTATGACGAGGAAGGTTTCTCCCTCTTGGAACTATCACCAAGAGCATCAGAGACAGCATTGCGTGTCTGCTGAAGAGTCTCTTCATTTCGCTTCTTCTTTTGCTGATTGGCGTCGGCTCGGTTCTGTAACAATTCCCAGTGCTTTGCAAACGCATACTTATAATATGGTAAGAAGTATGGCAGTTTCCAAAGATCTCTGAATTTTACCTACATTATTAGAAGTGCAACAACAACACGTTAGAAAAATTAAAATAGAAATTACAATTTATAATAGAAAGAAAAAATCCTGATGGCATGTCAACTAAAAAGAGTTTGGGCTTCCCGTATTGACTAATAAATCCAATGTTATTAAGCAGCATTTCACTACCATTTATCTGCAGCAAATAAAGATTTACTGATCGAAGGGGTCAATTACGGTTGCGGACCCTTTTGAGATGCTAAAACCATGGGATCGTAGTCAAATCACATCTCTTCCCGTTCTTAAAATGGACTGGATATCGATTAATTATTTGTACTCGCTACGGCTCCGATATGACCCAGTTCATCTACCCGCCTTTTACACTCCAGCGTAGTCTTCTAATTTCTAATTCTTCTTTCATTTTCTCTTGTCGATGTACAAACATACCCGTGATCCAGACTCAAATTCCGAGCTTATGAGTTTTGAGAAAGTCCGTTTTCTTATTGTAGTCTTCAGAAGATCCATAGCTTTGCAAAAGGATTTATCTTGAGATAACAGAACCACATCCTGATACGGGGACTTAATGACTATTAAAAGACCTTGTCACATCGCCCTTCCCCCCTATTAATTTTTCTATTCCATATTCTTCCATTCGAAGCATTTCGTTTTTTACCCTTTTCCATTTAATTTGATACAGTTTTACGAATTTCATGCACCAAATTTTGTTCCAAAACACATTTAACATTCGTTTTCCATTCCTGGCTGGTATTATAATGGAGATTTCCGCTAAGTTTCAAAATCAGCGTTCTCGTATTATTATATCCCTAAATATACCTAATTGCCAAACACCCCTTCCCATACCGTTCCAATGATTCTCCTATGGGAACGTATCAACAACCTTACACTCTTATTAGTACACTTCAATAAATGAAAAGTTAAGCACTCCACGTAAGATTTCAAGCTAAGGTTTGAGGAGTCTTGACCTATTAGTACACATTCGATGACTCTGATGAATGACTGTAATGATCCAAATCATGATGACCGAACATGAACAGAGGCCTCACAATAGCTTCTGATCCTTCTACCGTTCATTGACTTTGTAATACTATGGAAATTATAATATGTTCTAGATATTCATGCCTGCACAGTCATTATGGACTCATAAGTAGACTCCTCACACAGACAAGCTGCTGTACCCATTGAAGGGATGTACTACTCTCTTCCCAGTCTTCTAATTTGAGTACTTGGGATCGGTAATTAGTGGCCCTAGATTGAATCATACTTTTAACTAGGAGTTTAAAACTGTGGGCATCACAGGTAACAAAAGAAAGTCTTAACTGATACGCACTAAGATAACATTTGTTATGGAAGGCCCAAACGTGATTTTACTAATATCAAAAGTGCCAACCTGCATGAAATCGAATGCCGGTGCGATATCCTCTTGGAAAGTGTCAAAACTCGGCAGCCGAGAGAAGCGCTGGGAGAAGTGTGTCAGAAGAATAAATTTCGCTCGCATCATCCGACCAATTTGGATAGCCTCTCCAGTTGTACTACAAATAAAAACATTCTTAACAGTCAAATTTAAATGCCTGAAAATAGAGTTCGTTAAAGTTGAGCCTGAAATATTCTGACGAAGAGCTTAAACAAACCAGACCCCAATCGTGCAAGGTTATATATGACCGACCCGATTATCTTATCACTCTCAGGAGTTGGTTGAGATTAGTCCTCACAGAATGCGCTTAGTGCTCCGTTCTACCACTTTGACTCACAACAGTGTACTGTATTAATTGACAAGTGATGATTTTTTTAGTGGTTGCTCATCTGAGGAACAAAATATGCAAAATCATTAGGCCCACAACCTAGCTTCCCAATAGGAAGCAAACACGCCTGCACGTAGAGTGAACCGATGGGGAAGACAAACCTGGGAGGTCAGTGTAGCCATTAGCTAGATTAGAACATAAATTGGACATTATGTCTCTCGCTGATGGCGAAGGATTGTGGTCGGGCCGACTTGGCTACTTTATATGATGTGTCTTAACGACGACGCTTCCAAAAAACTCTCTCAACGTAACTTGTTTAAAACAACCCGGATTCTCATCAACCAGGATTAATGCTTGTTCATCCCAAATCCCAATTCCTCCCACTTTTCCTCTCCTTACTTTACGGTTGACCAATACACCCGTAGTCCAACTCAGTGTTTGATCTTCTGATATGGGAACGGCTGTTGTATCCTGATAGGTCTTGGGAAGATCAATACTTCGACAAAGTAACGTATAGCCTGATTTGATCGTTCTTTTAAAATAGCTTAACTAACGGGATTAGGGCTACTTTATGATCAAATATGGAGTAAATAACTACTGAGTTGCCCAATAATGCATGGTATGTTATCTTCATGTACTTACCTATGCCGAGCCTTAACTGCCTGTTCCTCGTATCCATCACCCATCGTCGCCTCATGTATAAGTAGATCGCAGTCGCTTCCCGCCTCAGCTAGCTGTGAACACGGAGGAGTATCTCCAGAATAGACCACCTTCCAAAATGTTCCATCATCACCATCACCATCTTTAGATCTAGATATAACATATCCCCAAGAGGTACCGGTATGTGGCACTTTAACTGGATCCACCTTGAGTTTCAACTGAGAAAGAAGGCTACTCCAAGCTGTCACACAACCGACAGATTGTTTCAACTGCCAGACAGGATTCACCTTAGCACTTGGTGCATCCATTTCACTAACTGATGGTGCAGAAGTGGACACAGGATCTTCATAGACACGATCAATACAGAAGAGACGAACGTGTTTTGTTGATGAGCAGGAGTTAAACAGCTCTGAGTAGTTGCTCACCCATCGCCAGAATGGGGTAGGTGCTAGCACAGCCAAGCCTTCTGTGTTGTGGGTTAGTTCATGTACCTTACGGGCTACAGTCAACACACCCTTAGGCGAAAGGAAAAGATTGACAGTAAAACAGTTTAATGAAAAGGGGAATCTATTTCTGATAACTTACTCCATGATGATCAGCGTGCATATGTGTAATAAGAATGAGTTTGAGACCTCGCAACAGTCTATGAGTCTCTTCGATTCCGTAGAGAAAATAGAATTGATTGAGAGTTCCTTCTGCACAATCCAACAGGATACAATCGTCTGGACTATAATTTAGAAAAAAAACGAATTTCGTTATGATATAAAAGTGGGTGGTAGGTCTGAAGGGTCTGGAGTTAAAGTCCGAAATTGCAAATTATTACATACAAAAAAGGTGTATTACAATTTCACAATTTCTCAAATTTGCATCTCACTCACAAAATACCTCATTTTAAATAGTTGTTTTAAGGTATAACAATTTGATTAGACCCATAATGGTAGCTTAGACTAATTTTACAGACAAATTTATCGAATATTAAAAAAAAACAAACTAACAACAACCGTGGCTCAGCAGTCAATATGCACGACCATCAAGTTAAAGGTTAAGGAATCGGTGGAAATCCAGTGTTGCAGATGGTCAACAGCACTGATAAATTCGAGTTAACAAGAGGGATGGTAGAATAGGAGTTTCGCATCAGAGCAATTCCAAATTATCTTTCAGCTGCTCAAGCCAAGTTTAGTAACTAACAAAAACTATCAATTTGAGGTACTTATTTTCTCCTCAAAAAAATTAAAAATTAAACACATCGGTCTGGCGACTACGAAAATTTAAGTCAAAACTATTCCAAATATAATCATCATTCTAAGCTCTTACTTTGCCATTAAGCTAAAGATACTATATCAACCATAAGTCATACAAAATGGAAATGCTGAGGACTCAACCAGCGTGATATAAGGTCTTCGGAAACGCTCAAATTGAGAGACTAACGAGTAATTTCACTTCCCTCTATTTCAAGACTAGATTGTTTGGGCTTATAGAACGTGAATTTTAGAGCTGGTTAAACTCGGATACCTTAGATTCGAATAAAATTTCTCCAGCATTCATTACTTGGCGAAAAATGCTGAAAAGGTTACAGCTCTCTCCAAAAATAGAAAGTAAACAAATTTAGATTTATAGTAAAAAAATGGTAAGTTTACCTCAAACGAACTAAAATAGCACTTATATTTCGATACTTGCTAGGCGAAGATGAAGCCGTTCCAAGGAAAGTGAATTCTGGCCACTCCAATCCATCCAGAGGCGATATCACGGCATCTGAAAAAATACAACGAAGAAATCGACAAGATGCAAAATATTTCTACTTAATATAAATAAGTAAAAAATCACAAATAAGAACGATATATTACCTTTGGACCGTTTAATAATAGCTGTTTCGACCTCTTCTCTCATTATTTTGCATTTCTCTGCTGCCTCATCTTCAGTAACGTAGAGAGGCTCGAAGGACTGTTGAATCAACTTCTGTTCGTCTAACACTATACAGGTCTCACTAGGAAAGTGTAACAGTGAAGATATCTCCTTCAAAGGATAGTTTAAACCAACTTAACCATACCTGCTAAATCCAGAATGTGGACGAATGTTGTACCTTAACATTGGCTCGGCATATACAACCTTCGAAAAGGGCTCGATTCTTGAAAGATCTGGTCTCTATTGGAAGGAAGAAAGTACTTTTAATTAATTTATTAGGGCTTTTTGCATAAAAAAGAGAATAAAACAGTACGTAGACGCTCAAGAAAGCTGAATACCGTTGTCACTAATGTCAGTCACCAAGATGGTGAAAACTCAGCGTTGATAAGCTATCTAATTACGTAGATTTGAGATTATATATGAGGGTTTCAGACCGTTTACAAACAATAAACTGAGAAGCTGCCCAAACGCGTACAGAAACGCTACGTATACAGTACATTCAGGGATAGTTTTACTTACAAAGACTTGATAGGGTCAATCAACCCATTAGGTACAAAATATCATGAGAGTTCATATTGCGAGAACTATGGGTAACTCCACTAAGTTAAAATCACATTTGCTCTTAGCGTCACTTCTAGAAGAAATGGTGTATCTGGTCATACAAAGATATTTGTTGGCCCTCAAAGTCTGCTCGTCTAGTAATCTCTTGACATTTTATACAATGTTCCAGAGCTCAATAAATATCTTTTATTGCAATGGGGAGTCCGACAAGGTACAAAATAAGGATCTTTGCCCTTCAACCTTACCTTCAACTTATTCCGAAAGAGGTCTATTGTAACTTTACCATCTCAAATTGAAGCTGAGGGTCGAACAGGGGAAAGATTTGAGCTATTGGGCATATTGAGTATGCTGATGACATATGGATGATTGCTAGTCATTTTAGTGTTGTTAGATAAACTCATGCGAATTTCTAGCTAAGTTAGATATGCAAATGGCTACTGATACTGCGTGGATGTATGCTACAGAATTGCTACCTGCTGGGAACAGTTGTCAAAAAGCAAACTTCTTTATATATCTTGGGTCGCAAATTAATGCAGATGAAATAGCCCCTGAAGCTGTAAAATTACAAGCAAGGCTTATCTATTATTACCTTTCCACAATAGTACTAAGGGAACTTGGTAATAACAGACTTAAGACTCTTCTCAATACTGCAAGGAGGCTGATCTTAGGATTACGCTCTCACAGAGCCATGACCTGTGAAGAGCTAGCTCAGCGGATTCCTTTGGGAAATCCTACAGTCAAGCTTTGCCTTTGGGTGGATATGAAGTTCTCCCAGTTATCTTATCCTAAAACTTCTTTTGAGTTATCAGACTTCAAAGAGAATTAAAAAGAAAACTTACATAAAGCCATGGTTAAGGCAGATTGATTAGAATGCCAAGGAAGTCTTCGGTTTGACTGGGCTGTCATAGCTAAAGCAGCCAACGACGCCAATTCCGGTCTAAATCCCATTGTAAGGGAATTTGAACGAAAATAGCGAAATGTGAAGTTCCCAACTGTATGCGAATGTTTGCCAAAAAGAAAACAATGCTCTTACACTATCGACAGAATCACTGTTCCTCAGCCACCATGATCAAAAAGGAATTCCAGTGTCTGATTTCTAATTGTTTTATATAGAGCAACACATCTCAGAATGTCATTCTCAGTGTTGATATCAAATTTAGTGTCCCTTCAAAAGATCATTTGAAAAAGCAGCATATGTTCTGAGAAGAATTATTCCCCTACCCCTTCACAAAACTATTTCCCCTCTACTGTAGCTAAGCTTCCGCTTGTCCGATTAGTATATTGTACACTATCTTTACTGGTAAACGGTTATATATCTGATCATTTGGTATAAGCGATTGGTGAATAAGTCTATTATTAGCCGCAAATCTTAGCCTACATCAGCAGACACGTCTATAACTATAAAGGTGGAAGTAGCGCCACAACGAAATCTCTTATTCTTGGTCAGTTCCTGGTGAATAGCATCTTTTGCAATCAAATAAATGTGAACTAGTTTGTGAAATGCAGAATTTCGAAAACGCCTTCTAATAGAAAGCTTTAGTGAAGCTGTCACCCAGAGGCCATTAAAATTGAGTGTTAATCGAATGAAACACTCTCAAATTCGTAAACTATGAAGACCGCAAGGACAAAGTGGCACAGATCACATCTTGAGTTTTGTAGATATTTTTTACTTTAGAACCGAAATTCCTAATTGCGCAATCCGCTTCTTCTACCTCAATAAATGTTTAGTATAAAGCAATATACCTCCTTCCTAAATATTATCTTAGATAAGGCCTCTTGATTTAATGGACTACATTAAAAGTGAGAATGGATATGAGGAAAGCGCATAAGAATAATAAGCCATCATTTCCTTTGTAAAACCAGCGAAATGTACAAACCTTGGATGAACGAAGGGCATCAAGCTTGGGATAGACCTGCGGGTCAAAGTAGGTGTTAAGGACGGCAGATTGACTGAAAATACCGGTGACAGGAGAGCATGCAGGTCGACAGTTGGAACCATCAAGTACAAGATGATGAAGACCATCTTTGCCAGATTGCTCCTGCGGTCCATCCCCATCCGTTGACTCTGTCTTTTGACTGTATTGGTTGAGGCTAATGAAAAGGAACATAGGCTTACGAATGAGAAAAGGACAGCCTTGATTGTCACCATTCAACCATATAAGTTAGATGAGTTTTCCTTTTTAAAGTGTGCTTTTCCTTGCTGCTGCAATGTTAGGACGTCTGGTTATGTTGTTATGATCTATCTTCCCACTAGATGTCACTAGACTGTAGTTGATTTAGACTGGAGAGAGGAAGTTAAGAAGACAAGTTGTCTCCATGTTGCTGATGTTGGGATATCAAAATACCGCCGGAATGATAACACTTTTAGATTCAAATAACTTTCAAGCTGCCCAAAGCCCAAATGCTGATAAGGGTGATGGGCAAACTAGAGACAACCTTCTGGAATTGCTCATCCCTAGACAAAAAATAAACACTTTTGCGATAAGATTTGTTTTGTCGGTTTTCTATTACGTTCAAATCAAAGTGTTGCTGCGGTATTCCATTATCGTGTCTTGGAACTGACTGAGATACCCAACGTATTAAGCAATCCAATGAAAGATTAATGAGTAGAAAGGCGCACCCAAAATAAGAATCAGGGAGAGATTAAATATGCTAATTTGGCAAGTATAATACTTGGAGCTTTCTGGATAACACATTCATCGTGCTCCGGTGATGTAGCGATAAACGTACTTGTCTATAGAGACTGATATTATGGATTCGACCCCCATTGATGCACATCCAATGAACGGTGTGGCCAACCGCTAATAGAGGTGACAAATCGAATTTCTTACCAGGAAGACTCCATTATACTAACTCACCGCTCAGAATGAGTATTGGGAAACGCTTTCCTCTATGGGTTTGATAAAAAATAGGAACTTTTACCCGTGAATATTAATAGAAAAAAGACCAAGAACAGGGTCAATCAATAAGCTCTATCTAACTGACAAGTAGAAGAGATTTTTGTTCATTAGATAGACCGCTACTTATTTGATTAGCTATATAGGTTTCAGCGTCTTAAAGCATGAATGGACAGAAGGTTTCGAATTCTCTGATGAGAAATATAAAATTAACATAACAAATGAAAAAACCTCATGTAAAAGTGGAATAGTCAAATCCTATGACAACTAATCACTAATTTGATACCTACTGAATGTTAATATCCACTAGAAATGGAGTTATTGCTTGGATCCCTAAAATGACACAGTGGTAAGCCTAGCTGCCCAATGTATGAGTTCACTAGAGCATTGATGTACTCATTGAAACCGGTGTCAGTGCTAGTAACTAAACGATAAATATCTTTCGAAATCTGGAACTTAAGCTCGTCAAATCAGTAGGCAGTAATGTAGAAAGTTATCTAAGTCAGTAATACTAGTGCAATAATTAATTCAGTGGGTAATGGAATCAAAATTTAATTCGAATGATCTGCTACTTAAATCATATTAGTAGCACGTGCACAAATTGTATGAAAAAATGAACCAAATTTGAAAACTATGGAAAACATTATGAGATAGGGAAAAAATCAATAACAAACCGAGTTACGAGAGCCTGATATTGAGGAGATTCAAAAAGGCCCTCAGGGACCATATGAATGACCAAATCAATGCCAGGGACAGTGCCGCGTACGTTATCAGTGGATTCCTGAAAAGATTCAATGGCGTCAAAGATGCTGCTGGCCTGCAGAAAGCGTGAAATATAGGACTCATGAGGACACTCAAGAACTAGCAGAAAAATTAACAAAAACAGAGAAAACGGTTAGTTTCATTCTTCTACCGATATGAGCAACTAGAAATAGCGATATAAAAGGATAGAAATTAGTTTTCTAGACAAAGTTATGTATGAAATGAAAAGGCTTATGACAATGGTACACTATCTGTTCGATTAGTTCCATTTTGACTTTAAAAAATGGGAAATTTGATGTTAATGCTAAATACCGATAGCTTTCATTCTATAAACCGGAATCATGTAGTTTAAGTTACATATAGTTATTATCTTGATCACACCACATTATACCATTAGACGCATTAATGGAGTCTACAGTTTACAGCTCATCTGGATTTTAGGTGAGAAATAGTTTACAAGAAGGGAATATAAAATAAGCACTTGATAGTTACGAATATTTCTTGAGGCATTTCTGATATTCTTTAAAGGTCTACTACATTCAATAAAGACATTGTAGTTGAATCTGGTACAGAACTTCTTAACTGAGGGACCCTGATAAATTAGATTGGCGAGATAAATAGCAGGTGTAATTAACTAAAGCCAGTGAAAACAGGTCTAATAGTTACTTAAATAAATTTACCGAGAATATTTCTGGGTGTAATTGGCTCTGAGGTTACATCACTGGGTGAAATCTGAAAGATAAAAAATCAACAACAAATAAATTGAGCGTTCGAAAGCTTATAAATACAAAAGATGAAATGAAAAAAAAACGTACCAATTTACCATCCTCCAAAACTAGGGGTTGTCCCTCTATAAGCTGACGTATTTTCGGAGAACACATAACTTCACTGGAAAATTGAAAATAATGAAAACGGCAAAATTTATGAGAATCTTATGGAGTAAATTGCAGTCAGAAAGTCTTAACTGCATTTATTAACTCATTCATTATGTTTGCTGCAGTCTCTCGGACTGATAAGACTTTTATATTCTATCTTAAATTTGGGGCACAGAAGATGTCTTAGAAAACCCACCATTGCCTACGAGCTGTCTATAAAACTATGCGAAAAAGCCCTCAAAAAAGTTTTATATGTACCTAACTTTAATCGACTAATTCAGTTACACTTCTGTTTTCTAACTTTGATTCCAATGGAACTGGCAAGTTAGCAACCTGGAATGAGGGACATGAGCATTCCAGCTAGCAGGATGTTAGAGATTAGTTCGCAGGATGTACTAATCATATGTAACTTCTAATTCTTAAGATAATCGTTCTTCAATACTTCCTAAATGAGAGCATCGTCAACGTTAATTCAACTATTGCGTTTGAATTAATAGATTTAGAACCCGCATTGCCCAACAAATTCTTTTAGTTTTCCCGTTCAGTTGATGACAAAACCCTGACTTACTTCCAAGAAACAAAAGACAATTCCTACGCAAACAGCGACAATGAATGTGCCCATTCACAGGCCGTAAACCAGGACAAAAGGCTAAAATAGGACATATTCAGGGAGAATCTGTATATGAGATTCTAATACTAGTAGACTAATGTAGTGCTTTGAACGATCAACCGAAAAGCAGAAATATATATGTGAATAAATCCGATTGTAATTTGCAGCATGGCATTTAAGAATTCGCGGATATTTTATAGCATTAATCAATTGAAAAATCCATGGAACAACACAGTTCAAGTATAACGTCATTCAAGAACTTGAATTACACTATTATATACTCCTTTTACCTAAGATACATTGTTGGGTAAGAAATACAAAAACTAACTAGATCAACACCCAGTCGGCAGAGAAACGCAATAATGCCGGAGTTACACATTAAAATATAGACAAGGACATTAATTCTAACATTGAATGGGACGAAGAGACTATTTCATATATAAAAAAATTAAAACCCGAATGAAAATTATAAAAGCGAATCAATGCAAACTCACTTGGGTATTCCACAAGCAACGCATTTAGTCGGATCCAACTTTCTATTTTGTTTCAAACACTTAATATTTAAGGAAAATAAGACATTGCAATATAAAAGCAAACCTGAAATAAATAGGCATAAACCGGTTGAGGATTAACCGGCTCCTCTGTTCGACTGCATTTTGCACCTACAAAAGATTAAATAAGTCATGCATATGTAATAAATACAGCAAGAATTGATAAATAGTGAAAACGAACATGGTTCAGTTTCTTCGACATTCAACTCAAACGCCATAATTCGAAAGTCATCATCAATGAGGGGGGTCTGTAAAATGTTACTTTGTACTAAACATAATAAAAAGACGTAATAAAGAATAGAAAGCACAACTGGAATGGCGTTAATGGAACTAACCAATTTCTGACGTTGAGGCATCAGCAAAATGCCGAGTTAATCTCATTAATTGTATCTAAATAAAAAGGAAAATAAGCAAAAAGAAAGTATTTGCAAAACAGAAAAGAGATAACATAGTACGTACAATTGATGGTGGACCATGAACAAAAAGTTGTTTTACACCAGCAGTTTTGACAGTCAGCCCGATTCCAAGAAGTCCGGATAAATGTCTCCAAGACATTCGTGTAAAGAAAACATGCTGGATCTTGGAAGCTTTCGATCTATATTAGTAAAATTCACCATCAGAATATTCGTTTTACTTGTGCTCAGTTAGTATTCGTTGTGTCCCCTCGCCGCAATTAATTAAATAACGTGTTTTATCTGTACACAAAAGAACACTCTTAGGAGATCCCGGGGATCCTGTTCCAACAACAGCAACGTAAATTCGGGAAGATGGTGCCATTAGTAAACAACGGTAAGACCTGTATCTCAGTAGCGAACGCACCAAATTCATTACACGTTACTGCACATGCCGATCTCTTCTTATAAGTGGTAATTTACAAGGTCAGTTTATTGCTATGCTATTCGTCAGTTTGGAAGATAACGGAATGCCAAACCTAGCTAAATTGGAGAGTTCGGTATGATTTAAAATTGTTAAGTTTTATATTCATTTACTTTTAAATTAAGAATTAAATGTTAACGATTTTTACTGCTAGCGATTTCTTGTTAATTAATCTCTACTACCACAGTTTTCTGACTGAAATCAAATGTGTGAAATATATAGTTAGTAGGGCAGGTCTTACTCTACTTTCTGCTCTGTCGAATCAGACTTGATTGAAACTGGGGTAAATGGGTTTGAGCTCTTAACTTAAAGTTAAGTAATGATATTTTGAAATTTAATCAATGGCTAAAATATATTTACCAAATCTATTTTTGACGGAAATTGCATTGAATTAAAATCTCACAAGAGTCATGATAATCATTAACTAAATGATATTTTGACATCTTTGCTATATGAAGAAGTATCACCGCTAAAATTTAAATCAAACTGCGGATTTATTTCTCTTCAGATTGCTCTGCTGTTTATATTAGACTAGAGGATATAAATAATGTTCAATGTTTAACGATTGCAGGAATATTTCTCGGTAATATAGGCAATTTTAAAGCAACTGTTTTCAATGTGTTTGAAATTTGTGTTTAACTCCCTACTTTAAAATGGGAAATAGGGAATTAATCGATTTTATAGCACCCACTGAGAATCGAGGATAATTTATTCTCCTAATGGTTTGGTGTATAAATTTTCTATACCAATTGTTCCAATAAAATGAATAAATCGTGAATTTTGCTTCAAAAACGAACAACTTCTATTGCTATTGAAAACCGCAATGAATCTCATAATATAGTGGTACGAAAATTGTTAATAACGAAAAAGGCCAGAATAATCGAATTTTCCATTTCAAATTTTCAATAGGCTGAACAGTTTGAAAGTAATCTGAACACAATGTTGTCAGTTCTATCCCATTTCATCTTTCAATATACTTTTTTCTACATTCGATCTCTTCTTCCTTCCCTTTCTTTAGTGAGAGTATTATTAGAAAGAATGTTGTATCCTCTAATCTGATAAATTCTATGCCTCTTCTGTCATTCCATAACATCCGTAAGCTTGAGTAATATATAAGCAATGCCAAAATTGCAATTGAAATGTTGTGATAATGTAAAAGAAGAAGTTTCATTTCCTACGTGCTATTGCACATTAAAATTTTAGGCATGGCTTAATGGCGCAATTATTACCGTCGGGTGCATTAGTATAGGTGGATGATTATTCACGATTTCCATACTTGTTGAAAACTACATATGCATAAGGAAAAAGGTTGAATAGTTGCATTTCGAAACCAATAAGTCACCTTGAAAGTGGCATTTTTGAAATCATGACCACTCCAATTTGCCTTATATTTTATTTGAATTAATACATGATAAAGGAACAAAGGTTTTTTTCTTTAAAATAATGTGATTTACATTATATTGTAAGTAATATATAAATATTCTCTAACATTGTTTAAATGTCGGTCAGTTACCAATCCTCGGTTAGTTGTACTGCTCATAATCATGAAAAAGGCAGTATGTGTGATGAGGGGCGATGAAGGCGTTAAAGGAATCGTTCATTTTGAACAGAAGGTGGTTTTTTCTCTTTATTTCAATCGCACTGTTATTTCTTATTTAACGATCTGATTGCAAACCATTCAGTCCGACAATGACGTTGTAAGGATTCACGCAGAATTTGAAGGTCTGAAACCAGGCAAGCACGGATTCCATGTTCATGAGTTCGGAGATCAGACACAAGGCTGCATTTCAGCTGGTGCTCACTTCAATCCACACAAAAAGAATCACGGAGCACCTGATGCTGCTGAGCGCCACATTGGTGATCTTGGAAATGTTGAAGCTGGACCCGACGGAAAAGCCGTCCTGGATCTCACAGACAAATTGATTTCACTTTCAGGTGAACACTCAGTTATCGGCAGATGTATGGTGGTAAATGATTTGTAGTCATCGTACGCTATCTTTTATGATAATAATTTATCAACAGTGTTGGATATGTAGCTGTTTCTATTTATAATGTAAATTGACGTAAGATCAAACTCTCTTAAGATATAATTACGTAAATCTCTACCCGAGTTATTAGTTATTTACCTTTTCGTTATATGGACTTTATAAATTTTTATTTGAAGGATGAATTTCCATGCGTTCCCTAAATTTTTATCTATGTCATCACTAATCTCAGATTCCTAATTTTTTCGACTTTACGGTGGCGCTTGACTTTCATGTTCCTCCCAGAGAACCATCGTGTGTCTCCACGTGGTTTATTTTAGCTATTGGAATAGGCTAATTAAGTAGCCCTTGAATGAGCGTTGCTAGTTTTCAGTTTCTCCGCTGAGATATTTGGAACTATTCCATCTGATTATACTATTCCTCCTGGGACTATGTAAAGTCTTTTTATACATACGCGAGAGGACACGTGTGTTAATTACCGGCTCCTACGCTTCCCTCTCTTATTCTCTGTTCCTCACCGTAATTTCTTAAGTACACTTTGCCCAACACAACTCTTTGTGTTCTGCTTTTGGAACTGCCGTTAACCCTTACATTACCCAACAGGCTTCTCACTTATCTTTCTAGCTGAATTGTTTGATACAATT
Organism: Hymenolepis diminuta; assembly: GCA_900708905.1. Classification (NCBI taxonomy): domain Eukaryota; kingdom Metazoa; phylum Platyhelminthes; class Cestoda; order Cyclophyllidea; family Hymenolepididae; genus Hymenolepis; species Hymenolepis diminuta. The sequence continues at coordinate 822,875 of CAADRB010000001.1, read as the reverse complement.
TGGTTTAGATGTTTAATGAACAATTTTTAGAACTTACCACATTGATATAAATCTTTATTTATCTTGGATTTTGCCTTAGTTTGAAATAAGTGTTCTTCATTTAATAACTCTCAATCTCATTTAGGAAAGCGTCTTGCAGTAGTTATCTTGGATATAAGGGTAGTATCATAAAGCTTTCCTGATGAGAAACTCGCGTTGTGATATCTCTTCTATCAACAAGACTTAACAAGTATCATTGTCCATTTCACCCTGGGTTACCATGCATAGAGAGAAAATCCTCTGACTTTGTAGGCAAGCACGTTAACCGCTATGTCACAGGCGTACCATTCATTTTATGCATTTTTCATTGGCATCTTCCAAAATTTCGAATGGCAATCAGTTCCAAATGGAGTGATTTTTGAGGTCCTTAGTGACCCAACAAGAAATGATGTCAATTACTTTTATTGACTTTGAATTGGTGTGTTTAAGTTTTGTATTGGTTTTATGATCTCTAGACTAAATAAATTTGTAAAAAAATTCAAGTTAAAATCAACTAATTCCAGGAAGTAGAACGGTTATATCTTATATCAACCCAATCTTGATTTCCTTTGCTTTTAAGCAATGTTTTCCCGAGTGTGGTCATTTTAAATTAACATTTTTAAGTGTTTGCACTTTGTCGACTGATGTACTTTTTTATGAACTTAGTTTCCTCTGACCTTCACCTTGGCTTGACTTGAGAAAAGCTTTTTGCGTTTATTACCTAAATGCCCTACGTACTTATTTTCTATATTGATTTTAATCCATTTAAATCCTGTTGTGTGATAGCGAAAGGCAATTGTTTATAGTCCTATCATGTGTGGAAGTCAATTAGACATTCTTTAGCAAAATAGGTATTTCATGAAATTTCAAAACTTGCAACTTTTTGGTCTTGTTAAATTCTTTAACATCTGCTGAAAACCTTGTCTTAATTTAAGGTTCGATATAAAATTCCTATATGGCCATTAACCAAACAACGACCATAATATTTCATAAATTATAAAGCTTTGGAAATTTAAATGAAAGATGTTTAAGAAGCAGAATCTTTAACTATGGTTAATAAAGACGAAATACTAAGCTCGAAACGGTCTTGAATTTCTTACCTATCCTCTTTCCGATTAGGTAATTTAGAGTAAAGTAACGCGCTAGACAAAAAAGTACCAGACAATTTCCCTTGGGTCTTTATCCGAGGTTTATTTAAATTTATTGCCTGTATTCCAAATATTTGCCTAATTACGGTTTATGCCACATTGTAGGGTTATTTTACTTCTTTTTACATTTCAGGTTCACACTGACCCTGACGATTTAGGCTTGGGTGGTCATGAGCTGAGCCTGATCACAGGAAATGCCGGAGCTCGTGTTGCTTGCGGAGTGATTGGAATTGCCAAGAGCGATTGAAACTCGCCTCTGCAATTTTGCCACTTAAATTTATTCCGCTCTGTTTAATTCTTACCAATTGTGAGTTTTGACAACAAAGGGGGAAAACATTAAATAACATCTTGATTTGTCTACTCAAATTAAAATTTAATAAAATTAGTTGTTACGCCGATTTTTTTCTCTTTTGTCAGGTTGCATATTTTTTAAAATAGCTGTGGTGTAAAATATAAAAGCAGAACCGCGAAGACGCAGACTGCTTGAAGTTAGGTTTAAAGATTGAGTTTCTGGTTGTCTAAGGGATAAATCTATGGTATTGTTGGTAAAAATAAGCTAAGCCTCACAAATTTGAAGTGTTGCGTCGCCTTTACGCACCTCAAGGCTGGACTATACATCCCTGTTTCCAGAATTCTTATCAATGTCGCGACTATCTCTTGAGACTTAAGTATCTCGACCTCTAAGGCCTGAAGTGTGTCCTTAAGTGGTTTGTTTTAATTAGCGGGACAGGGTAAGTAAGTGATCCTTGAATGATCGTTGAAAGGGTTCACTTCCTTCGATTAGCGATGTCCAGAACCATTCCATCTGTGCCTCTTTCTCTATGAAACTATATAGAGCCCCTTTTAACACGCGAGGCTAGGAGGGGAGGTGGGCAAACACAAGCTTGACATCTACTGGCTGCTACCCTCCCCTTTCATATCTTCTGTTCCACATCTCTCTTTCCCTCTTGAATTGTCGTTGATTGATACTAGCTGCCAGTCTGTTAGTAACTACTCCTGCAAGTGCGATACTAATTGAAAATGAAGGAAATTTTGCTATCAGATGCTACTGCCTTATTTTAATTAGAATCTGACTTTCAAAAAGATTTTGAGTAAATGACCTACGGATGTATTTACACGTTTATAAGTTCAGCCATATACTCTTGAATTCCATACTAATCGTATGTTGGCATGGTATACAAACTGACGAAAAAATAGTTCCTGATAAAGTTCGTCTGACATTTAATATCTTATCAGATGTCAGTTTTTCAAGTGCGAGAATGATGATGGAACGTTAGAGAAGTGCTAGCTTGGATCAATGCAAACTTTTAGATCACAAGTACTCTAATGAAAGTTCTAATAGTTAAAGTTTATATATTTCGTATTGTAAAAACTGATAATTAAGTAAATCACTTGGTTTTTAAATTTTGGACTAATTTTCTGTCACCCTGATTATCCGTCGACAATAGGGTCGTTCGAAAAATAAACGATATTCTAGTATTGTGATGTAATCCTCTTTTATAAAAGTATGGAGCGGTAATCAAATGAATATAACAAGATAAATTGGTTACGAAGGGTACATTTGTCACGTTTGATGAAAAATAACAATTTAATTGGTACGAGTGAGCTAATAGATGTGGAAAGATGCTCAATCCGCCGATGCGAATGTATTCGAAAGGCGGACGAGATTTATAATTTAATAATACTCTCGAGTAATAGAAAATATTATACGGTAAGGAAATAGAACTCGCCCAAAGAAAAACTCAAAGCTCTCAACTCTTTGTAAGTGACCTCAATAAAAATAACGTTTAGAAACAGTCATAGAGACCATTAATCTTACACAATCAATCTTTATATAGGAGCGAAATCGACTGGACCTATGTGGCAGCTCACGTTTAATGCACGTAAGAATGAGATGACTTCTCAGTCACCATGGAAAAAGACTTGATTTATTCCAATAATTCGGAAATGGAACGAAGCAATATAATTTCATTTGAATATTATGTAAGGAAGTAACAAGTAGCAATAATTTAATTGGACGGAGTCGAGAGAAGAATTCAATTATGGGGTAAGAAGTTCATAAAATGAGATCATAGGAGTAGGAAGTTCTCAAAATGATTGAACGAGCCACCTCAAGAGTCCTATCCAGAAAATATGTAATGATAAATGATGGAAATGCATAAGCACCAAGAATGTCTTCTGAGTCCAATCTTATGTCTAGATGGTATGGCAATCATGCACACATCCGTTAAATTTCAATAATTATTAAAAAAAATTCAGTGGACATAATAATCAACCATACTGGTTAAACTCGTTAACAAGAGAGAAAGAGTCGAATAGAAGCTCCTCATCAGAGATTCCAGATTGCTGTTCCTGAACCAAAAATTAGTGTTCTCTTCAGTGGATTTGAACCGACTTATAAGCACTATATATCGCCAAATTATATATGATACCAGCGGCACAAAATGATTTAATATAGTGGTCGTCATATCTGTAAACGAATTCCTAGTGGTCAGGTCAAAATTGACACAGATTCTGATAGAAATTATCAAGACAGACTTTCTTTGATAGTTAGTCAGAATTTTCACTATACGCATTCCCATACTGAAATATAGAATATATCCTTTTCAAACGATATTTTAGATGATATCTTCAGTCTTGGTTACTTCAATAGTTATTCCACCAATATATACCTTATTCAGAATATAACTGGAATTGTTGACAAACAATATAGGTAAAACGAGAGTGAACATTGGAGTACGCTGGAAGCATTTCATTAATTCAAGTGAATTGATTTTGTGAGGAAATATTATCAAAACAATTTTGTGTTTCGACAGGTTATGACCCGTTGCACGCATAGATCTTGTGTGTGCCCTCAAGCATAATTTAAACCCCTAATGGACAGCTGCCATAATCACCAAGCCACATGGCGGCGATATCTGCGACGTGGAGGCCGGAAAGGACACTTGATTTCGCGCTCGCAAACCACTCAGGCCAGAAGGGTTTGATTTGTCGAACTTTGGAAAGCATAATTCTTTAAATAGTCTGGATGTTATTAATTTTTTGTGTTCTATATTTATAGTTTTTTTAACTCCCGAACAGTATCTGATTCCCGATGTAGTGCAACGACGCGAAAGAAACGATCGTGATATTATTCCCCATGTACCACCAGGACTCGATAGCATTTCCTCGTTTCTCGATCGATCTCGGAACAAAGACAGACGGGTGATTAAATCCACGAACGGATGTGTTACATATAAGAAAATGATATTTTTCCCAAAATAATTCTTACATGTAAGATTCTAAATTTTCCACCTATTAATTCCTGGTTCTTTCAATTCCCTATAATGTTAACAAATTTATTTACATTACTGTTGTAAATGGCGGATAATATAAATCAGCCTATCGACATGCAAACGTGTGTCTTATTTCGATTTAATGGTTTGGGCCGTTTTGTATTATGGTGTTGTCGGGTCGTGCTTGTGATTAGCGCAATGTCTTAGGGAATCTAAGAGTCGGTCACGGTATCCTACGAGGAAGAGCGGATTATGAAAGATTTGATTGCCTGCTCACGCGTGGTCTACTCAATATTGGGGATTTATTATTCACTTTGAAAGAAGTGCTGCTATATATGTATATACATTCACTTAAATGACAGAAATAGGTGGAGTAATGAATAATGCCAAAGGTATAGGATGTCTGTGAATCAGTTAATTTAATTTCAGTAACTTGAAGGCGATGAGGTGTAGCATCCACTTAATTACTTGAAATTCGCGGAGATAAACAAGAATTCATGTTGCCTCTTTTGGAAAAAAGTGAATAAATTGTACTTTACAAGAAATTGGTCTTCTTGGAGGATTACCAAGGTTTAGCCAAGAACTTTTTTGTTAGTATCCGCTACATATCTCTGGATCCAAGGAATTAAATAAAAACTTTAGATAAACTAAATAATCCAATAAATTTAGATCATTATCCAATATTTCATCATAACCACATACCCATTTCTAACTTAGTTAATCAAAGCAGAGGTAATATTTGATATTTGGTATTGATTAAATGTTAAATGGATATGGGAACCTCGTTTTGGAAAAAGCTGAAATAATTAAGCATTATTCTTGGAGAAATTCCAGCTGACAATCTGTTAGAAGTAATGATAATTACTTTCCCCCACTTCCAATATTTCTTCTATGAACAAAAATGTATTTTCTTTCTTTATTTCCCCACCGATAAAAGACACTTGATAATTATTCGCATCTGTTTAAGCCGATACCGATTATGTGGAGTTTCGTTAATACACGCGCATTGACTATAAAATGCCTTCTTATCTGCCGTGGGTTATTAGCTCCTGTGTTAAGTTGCTATATTACCGAGTTTTATAGATTGTTGGCCCTACTAGATTACTATCCGAACTCCTAGTTGGTTACGTTATAGCGCAATCCCAAAATATCCATAAAAATAGCGGTAAGGAGGAGAGGGTTACTCATTAGTTCGGATAATGAATTAAATAATTTAACATTAATTTTAATGTAAAAGAGAAGGAAATACAAAATAAATGCTTATATCGTCAAGAAAAATTATTTAATTATTTGAACGTTTTCATTTTCTCCTTTACAATTCGATAAAATATGATTATATTCAAGTCATTATCCCTTTTACCATTCATTCTACTATGCAGCATGAATGAAAACTTAAATAACATGTAAAAACAGACCTAAATTGTGGTTACTATCTATAAGAACTGAAGTTAAAATAGAAATTAAATGTGACTATCTAACGAAGTTAAAGGCATACGTATTAAATGACAAATATTTCGGATAAGGTACACCTGCACTGAAACATATTCACTCTTCTCGAGACGAATAACTCACTCCATCAACGGGTTTCACAAAATCCGACTTTGGAGAAAAAACGACATTAAAATACATTTTGAAGAGGCGCAATGTTTAACTGATTTTAACTCATGCAATGTTAATATTTTTATGGATTATAGTAAGTGCGAATCAGTATCATTAACTAAACGTAATTAATTTTGGTTAAAATTATATTGTGTATCTATTGCTAATTTACGGTAGATATAACAATTTTTCAAATATAATATAATTGGTAAATTCATAAACGTAAATGGATTTTATTTGTAAAACTGCATGATGAGTTTTTGTTTGAAATGTTCTATAAGCGCACAACTATAAATATCGCGATTTTACGTAATGAGGTTGTTGTATATCAAAATTACATCAGAATGGCAAGAAAAATAGTTACAGGAGTCTTAACTATAGTTGGAGCATTTATCTTTAACCTCTCCATGGGTTATTACTACACAATGGGTAGAATTTTTCTCTTTTATATATTTATTATTTAATTCAAACGTATTTAAAAACAATGCTTTTTAATTTCAGGTAATATGAGCCCATATCTAGCAGCATATATGAAAATTAAGACAAGTGAAACGGTTTGGTTTAATTCAGTCGCCTTGGCCTTTCAAGCCATGACAATGCCTCTTGGTGGCATTTTGCATATGAAATTCGGATTTCGACTGCCTGTGATATTAGGCTCTATTTTGGGCTGGTAAGTTAGTAATACTAAATATATCCAATTATAAGGGGTGGCATGTTTCTGTCTAGATTGACTGTGGATCATGGTATGGGACCATTCATTGTAACTTATTGCATTATGTTTGGATTCGGAATCGGGTTGCCTTATTCCGTCTTTCTTTCCGTTGCATCCTCCGTAAATATATAAACAAAAATTTATAACTTTTATAACATGCAATATTGTTTAATAACTTTCTTCTGCTTAATTCTAGTGGTTCCCAGAACATCGTTCAATTATTGTTGGTTTGATCGCTGCGGGATACGGTCTAGGTGCTCTCGTATTTACTCCAATTCAAACTGCTCTAATTAATCCAAATAACAACCCAAACTTCTCCGAGTAGGATTTGAGGTTAATTAATTATTCCCTTTAATAATTTTAGTCCTGATGTTACATCTCGTGTTCCAAATGCCTTCTTGATTTTTGGTGGCATTATTCTTGGAATGCAGATCATAGGGCTACTTATTTCTCGAGAATACAAACCAGACAATGTGGTAAGTTTTTGATTAGCCAAATCTATTTAAAATATCTGAAAAATAGAAAATTCCGTTAGATGACAGTGAAATCAATTCCTCGGCCACACATGCCGATGAAACATTTGAAGACGATTCAAGCTATGATTCGTACCTTGAAAAGACAATGAAAGCGTAAGCATTAAATCTTTTGAAAAGTAAATCTAACTCTCATGTCCTTTCTAGTGCTAATCCCAAACCAGTCGTTAGTTACACCGTTTTGGAAGCTCTCAAATGCCCAGATTTCTACTTTATTTGGTTTGCAATGTTATTTGGTGTTGTTACGGTCACTCTTCAATCATCCACATTCAAATCCTATGGCAAATGGTACATCTCAGATGATCAGTATCTGTCTGCCATCGCCACTACGTCTTCCGCCTTTAACTTCATTGGTCGAATTACCTGGGGCATTATTAGCGACAGATTCTCATTCAAGTGTCCTATGAATATCCTCTATATTAGCTGGGCTATTATGCAAGCAACATTCCCTTTCATAAGCCAATCTTCGGCGTTTAAAGCACTCTACCCTATTTGGGTGTTCATCCTTTACTTCCAGTTGGCCGGTCATTATGTTCTTGCTCCAGCAACTGCTGGTAGAATCTTCGGTCCACGATACCTCTCAACAATCTACGGCCTTATCTTCTTTGCCAATGTAAGTTCTGATTTAGGTACCGTAACCTAAATATATAGGCTCCAGGAACACTGATTCTTTCTGCTGTCGTCAGTCAATTCAACATTGACGGAAAATGGGTTGATGTCTACCTCTCTTGTATGGCTGCTTGTCTAGTGTGTAAGTCAATTATTCAAGAGAGGAAGGGGGTGATGTCTATCAGGGCTGGGAAAATAATTACTATTTTTTATATTTTAGCGTTTTGCTTCTCACTCTTCTTGAAGGATGTGAATGGGACCTGTATGGCACCAACACAATTCATCGCCAAGCTGTGTGACCCCTGTCGACATCCGCCAAGTGCGATGAACGAAGAAAATAGCGACTACTCTGAAGATATTTGGAATGAAGATCTGTCATCTAAGGAGTAATCATCAATCGACAAATCAAACTTTTTGTCTGTAAATAGCTCACTCTCTCTTTACGTCTCTAATGTGAAAAATCAGTGTGTTCCACATCAACAGATTTTTGTGAATTGAATCAAATAATTATAAATTCATAAAAATATGTATGATTTAAACGAGTCTCTTGATTTCAGAAGTGCAAATAGGCAGTTAAATGATAAATAATAAGAAAGACAAAAAATAATGCTGGGAAAAAACAAAGAAATTATATAACCGAGTTCAAATATGTGCCACTAAGTTTTAAAATGATGCATACTGGATTATCCAAATAAGTACTCACCCTAAAATGCGACAATCCGACAATTAACGAGAAGGGAAGCTTGTGGAATAAAATAATTAAATAAAATCTTGTGAATTAAACGCTTAAATTTTATGCTGTGTACTGATATAAGTGGATGATAATTTTTGCCTTAATCTGGAAATTAAATAAATAGCTGTATTTAATCTTTTGTCAATTTAAATTAAATTAATGATGACAACATCCAAAGAACGTCATGATTAATATTTCCGAAGGAATGTAGATCTGCAATTTATTTTAAGAGATCATATAATTCATTTAAATAGGACTTCACACTCGAAAAATTTGTTTTCCCTTTTGATTACTTCTGTTGATCTTAATGCTCTTTGAAAAGGTTAGGAGTTCTTGGTTGGTCGCCGCCAGTCTGACAAGATGCCTTCTCCCTAGTACATAGTCTGGATGACATTGAATTACCAAGAACGGGGGTTTTGTCAAGTTATCTCGAATAAGACCAGGTGATGAAATAATCCGCATTTTGTTGCGTCGAAACCAGTGCGATTTGTTACGACAAATCAAAAGTATATATGCATACATGACTTTAATAATTGTCAAAGGGGAGATGAAACTATGAAAATTATGAAATATTATTTTTTTAGCGATATTAACATTTTTGCTTTGTGTTTTCTTTCCTTTTATTTTGAAAATGATGTTTAATTGTTAAATTGTTCATCCGAACTGAAGAATAAATTTGGACACTGCACAATTTTCCGAGGGAACTGGATATCGTTATATAAAGTTCTAACATCTTTAACTCTGTCTTCTCTTTCCTCTCTACTGATATTTATGGATATTTCGGGACTGTTAGCTGGAATAATATTGATAATACTTTAATTTTATTAAATGTGATGGAATTGGAGTGACGAGGGGAGAAGGCATACTATAAATTTTTCACTTAAAAAATATTCAAAACTATTACATTAATTAGATAGCATTTGAAGTTCATTGTGAGCGAACTCTATTGTTTTATCATAATAATTTAACTTTGTATAATTCCACTGGTACCCCCATTATTAGAGGAAGCGATAAACTTGTTTTACATCCTAGCTTATGTCAACTATCGGCTTTGTAAATCAAACGACGGAAGTGGTGCTATTACCTAGTCTTTGGAACTTGGTCAGTTCCGATTTTTTACCTCCTTCCACTACCAGGCTAATGTGAACCAGTTCCTGAACCGCGGGATTACGAAAGTGCGGACAAATACAAACCTTCGCATATGAGAACCGAAATCTACGGATGTCTTACAAGATTGTAAATAAAAGTACTTTCCAGCACTCATATTGAGTAGAAGGCTAGCATCACAGGGTTGTGCGAGTGAAAGACATGAATACTGTCATCCCCTTTATTAACCAGAATTGCTCACTGTGGTCGGCCATTCCGCTCTCTCTATGTTCACTTACGGATTTCAAAGCCGTGACCTCTAACTTGGTAGACGAGCACCTTAATCGTTGAGCTTGAAGGATTCCCCAAAAATTTCTTAGTATTTTTGAGTGATATTAACTTAATTCGTTTTAATCAAAAATCGTGTTTACGGTTTTGTGTCTACTTAAACTGTTTTCAAACATTTCAATTGGAGAATATTGATTAACGATTTGTGCCTGCCTCCTTCGTGATAACTCAGTTTTCCACTGGTAGACATTCATAAAACGTCGGTTGCAAAACTATAAGTGGGAACATTTAGTTCTCACGTTTTCATTGTATTCGTTTACTTTCGCTCGTCCTGTTTTGTTAGTGTGCTCCTGTTCCTACATTTTCTCCTCTTATCTGTTGCAAAACATAATTTGGTTTACTCAACTCTTGGTTTATTAATTTGAAAACTGTGGCTATCTATTTTTTGCGATGTGATTGTATCAGCTGTAGTCGAAAGCTGTTAGTCTTTGTTCCAACAAGCCAATCGAATTAATTTGAAATTGGTTGAATAAGCTCCTTCCTAAGACTTACTTTCGAGCTATATGCTAACATTGGTATTAGGCGTCTAGCGAGAATTGAAACAAATATTGCGAAATGCATTAAGACATTGAAGCTCATCATTTTTATCAACGTAGCCTTCTCATCAAAAATGATCAATTTCCTTTTCTATAAACATCTATAAGCAATGGAAAACATTTCTTCACCTCTCTGACACAAATTCACTTGAAACCGCACCTTGATGATCATAATTTTTGCCTAAATCGCCCTAGCCATGACATTGTATACGTATTGTTTCTAGTTCTTGTCAGTTATTTTAATGCCATAGAACAATAAATACTTGGCTTCCGCTCAAAATTGAAGTTTCCTTTGATGACTCCTTGCTACCAAAATTTCCAAAGAACTATATTAATCCCTAATAAGCCTCTACAGATTTTATTTTTCCCTTAATCTAAAATAAAATTCTCTGTTATTACCCACGACAAAAAATGAAAATCTTTGCGCCTTTCATCAGCATACACGATGAATTAATACAAAAAGATGAAATAATTACCAGATATTGACGAAGAGCATAATTGCATTAAAATGAGTTAAAATTATTTGAAAATGGAGTTTACGTCAAAGCTAATTAACACCACTTTTCTATTATTGAACAGAAGTTCTGCTCTGTTTCGTAATCATGGTAAGTCTCCGATTTCAGAGCTATCATATAAACGTATTAGTTGAATAGTGTAGACTTGAAATATCATTTATCTTTTGCTCTTTTAAGAACATATTTCAAGGTCCAATGAGTGTAACAAGTGAGCACGAAGGATGAATGGAGTGATAGGTGATTAGGGGTAAAATTACGCCCCTATTGACCTTCCTTTCATGTAAAATATTGACTATTCCTTCCTCTTTGATATTATTCTATTGTTTATTCTCCTTTACACTTATATCTTCTACGCGTTGTAGGAATTTTATGCTTGTTTATGAAAACATCTCTTACACAATCAAGCTCCTTTTCAATTAATCTCCAACAGCATAGTTTCAGATAAATTGGGAATAATTACACCTATTTTAGTCCTTCAAGGGCTTATTACCGCGAAGCCTTCAGTTATGAAAGCATTCTTTCAATTTTAGACAATAGTTCTAAAAATTTTGAGTTTGTTTATTTTAAATTAAGTTAATATTATAAATTTTATATTGCTGAAAAAATGGGGATATATATATCTTTATGTATATTTGAATTCAATTTACATAGTTACATTGAGTTAAAGATTTTCGGAGGAAACGGGATTGTGCACTGGCCGAGGGTAAACTAGGTTTTGAGAGTGTACATAAGTGTGGCATGGCCCCTCGATGAAGAGGGGTGGTGTTTTTAAGTGTACCTCTTCAATGCGTGTCCAAAGTAATGTATTTGTTCCTACCCTCTTAAATTCCCGCCACTTCTCATATACTTTTCTCAAAATAAACGCTCTCTCCATTTTATTACTCTCATTAAATATTAAACAACCTGCAAATTCTTTTTAGAGACGATGCAAGACTGAAGTTCTTTCATGTTCATAAGGTCTCTCTTTCAGCCGTTATAAATACAAGTGGTTCTAGAGCACAGCAATAACAACCTCTTACAGAGATTGAGAGGCAAAACCAAACTTCCATTTCAAAACTTTTATTTCAAATTAGAAATAAGGTGCTGACCAAATATTCACCGTCAACTTCTAGTGTACGAAAGCACTTATCTTTTCAATATCAATTTTTATTTATAGTGGATTTTAGAAAATTTAAAAATTGTAGACACAGTACGAAGGAGGTGATTCAAATCTGCGTCCTCATCCGTAGTGCGCACTTACAAGCTGACCCTTATTTTACTCGATGCTGTTTATTCACTGTCGATCGCTTTATTATTAAAGCGATAAGTTTATATTTACAAATTTAAGCAGCAATATTTTGAAGTTTTCTAAAACCTTGCCGTCTAATGCACTTTCTTTCTTAATTTCAGTGGAGCGCCTGTAGCGGATCCTAAACAAATAAGCCTTCGCTAAACCTTAATAATCCTCCTAGAATCCAGCTAGTTGCAGACAAGTATAACTAACCTCTAGAAGCGTCCTCCAGTACAAGATTGCCCCCAAAATTAGCTAGGCTATATCCAAAGTAGCAAGAACAAAGAAGGTTTCGAGTGGAGACAGTTTGCCATTAACTCCGGCTCACTGCCACCATCCTTAGTCATTAAATACAATCAACGTTATGGTCCAGAAATATTGATTGTTGATTGACTGGGAAGACCTCTGCACTTACACCGAGACTGCTCGCTGGAAGTCAGTAGCACGACCATACTTTCCAGAATGTTTATCCACGCGCGAGATTCTTTTGGTCACCCGTGGTAGAGTTGTGAACTCCATAGGAAAACAATGTAAAATTGCCAATAAGAAAAAGGTAACCTCACTCTTAAAGAATGTTTAAAAAATACAATTAAGAAGGATAATGGTTAATGAAGCTCGAAGCGTAAGGTAACTTAAAAATAAATATTATTTTACAATGACAGATGTTGATTCTGTAGATAAACACATATAATATTTTCTCCAAAATTTTTCATCTTTTTCGGAATAAATGGGCTCAACAATGACTAATTAGTCGTTTATTTTGGTTCGGCGCAATTTTGCCCAGAAATGCGACACTTTTAATACTTAATTAAATACCTCCACGAAATGATTGATCTATGTCAACCCCATGGCCTTGTTTTTTCAATATCAGAACGATGCATAACTTCAATACACAAAGAAAAAGCGAAAACAAATAAAAACAATTTATTTTATTTTTAACAATCAAATTCAAACCAACAAAGATAATTGAAAAAACTGTATTTTAAATTCATTATTAAAAAATAGAAAATAATTGTTAGCAATTGATTTCCAAATTAATTATTTTTCTACCAAAATTATTATCCGTGAAAAGACTAGAATATTCTGCAACTTTTTATAACATGAGACGCAATAAAATATTCAAACAATGGGTGAAGAGAAGGAAGTGGATCCAGAGAAAGTTGAAAACAACATTATCATATAAAAGGAGTCTTACCGCTTTTCAACTTAGCAATTAACATATAATTGGGATCATAATATTAATATTTTTCATTACTCGTAGTAGTACAAAAAGCGTAGGAAGTTATTGGAATCGAATAACAAAAAGTCGAATGAATGATCGGGGAGGGAATCAAAAAGATGCTGATAGCAACTTCGAGGTATCAAAGAGTTTTGCTTCGTTTGATTTCTGGACTCGATTTGTAAAATATTTATAAAATAGCTAGCTTACTTTCCGAAATTCAGATTTCATGATAAGTCCTTTGAATTGTCGCTAATGCGTTGATCAGCTTTTTAATTAAGAGGGGTCGGTCTTGTGGCTTCAATTCATTTTTTCTTCCAACAATTGAGAAGGCAAAACGATCTTACATGATATTCAACAACTTACAGTTTTAACATAGTGGAGTTAAGAAAACTCCAGATTTGAAGTGTCCATTCATTTCATGTAACATTAGTGAGGTCATATTTTTATTGTTCCAAAGTTAAAATTTTAAAATTCGCCCTCTTGGATCCTGAGCTAACTCTTCTTTCTTTCAAAATTTTTTATCTTTCATGTTCATTTTTTGACGAAAAGGTAATTATGACTATGATCACATGATAAAATGGTCAATTATTATTTTTTAAATTAATTAGTTATTTACATTAATTTTAAAGTATCTTCGCACATTTAGGTTGAAATCAGTTTTATTTTTAAATTTAATTTAATATTTATCTCTAGTTCATAAATCTCAACTAAAATTGATATGAAATTAATATTTGATGACATTTAAATGTGTAAAAATTTAATATTTCAAAACATGAAGTGCTAATATTTTTTTGTTAATAGTTTGGTTAATTACTTAATGTATTCAGAATAAATTTTTATTCGCACAAATCTGTGTATCACTTATTAAAATTTGAGTAGTAAATTCAGCGGGATTCACACATAGACCGTTGTCATAGGGGTATGAAAATAAGTGGGTGAATGACGTAATTCACACTTTCAAATCTTTTCATTTTACGTACTCCTCCCTTCTCTCTCCCCTTTTCTATTAATATTTCTGTCAGCCGCGAAAATTGGGCTGAGATGTCAGATGTTTGCAAGGAAATTAGTGAACATCAATAGGGATAATGCAACTCGACTTGAAGTTTTAAATCCTCTTAATTGAGGAGGGAAAATTTGTATGATATTTTTTTTATCAAAAGTGTCAATTACGTCAAAGTGAGACTAGCTGTTGGGTTGCGGAGAACGTTTAATATTACAAATATAAGTTCAGTGTTAGTGCAAAATCCTGACAACTTATTAGCCCTCAGCACATTGTCAAAGTACACTATTCTTGATACTCATGGCAATACAACGTTTTTTAAAATGTTATCTATATATATTTACAAGGTAAGCACTGAAATTGCATCTCCATTTGCAATTAAAATGTCGGTTATAAGAAAGACTGGTCAATAGTGAAATTAATTTGCATATATTATGCCTATAGCCATAGTACTTGGAGTTAAATTCTTTAATACAAGAGTGAAATAGCCAAATAATTTTGTATTTGGAAGATTAAAGATTTTTAAAAATTAGATTTGATTTATTAGTTTTATTAGTTAGTCGGTAAAACCATATTTATAAATGAGTATTCATTTTGCAACGAACATCTGCCCACCAAATCTGTGGAATAATCCGATTTGCGGGGATTAGAATTTCTCTGGAGTCCGATTGGATTATCAATTACTCGAATCTATAGTTTCATAATAACAAATGGTCAAATAGTTATTTTTAAAATAATTAAAAATTTGTCAGTGCTTTATCATTATTTGAAAAAGAGCATTAATAGATTTTCGTTTGTAAACAAATTTTTATCTCTCTTCATTAACTTCGATTTTGAGGATTATAATTTCTAAAAAGTAGATTATTTTCTCTAATCTAGAAAGTTTTAATTTGTCCTCAGCATGAAATACTCGAATTTTACACTTTATAAAACCGATATATCAGAGATCTACCGTCCAAATAAATTCAAGGTTTATAATCCGGAATTTTATTCTATTTATTATTTGAATATATTTGAACTTCAAGTTTACAAGAATTATCTATTCCGCTTTAATCAGCCAGAGTTCAAATTACGTAAAATTTAATGAGCTCTGAAGTGTTAAATTCATGTAGGCTAGTAAGGCCGTGTCATCCCGACCGTAACACAAATAAGAAACCTCGTTGGTTTAAATCAACTTACCGCTCTGTAAATCTAAATATGGGAGGTGTGTCACCGTCCAAGCTTTTAAACCTGGCCAATTCGGGTATACACCGAAGGGGTTATCTTAACTCAATCAGTGGTTCAGATCAAGATTCACTATATGATGAATAATAAGAAAATAGAAGGCATGAAATTCTAATAATTTTGCGCCTCATCATACTCTATTCGTTTAGTATTTCATTTCTGGATCGCATATAATCCCAATGAGAAAAAATTATAAATTGAATGAAAATAAAATATTTATTAAAGTATCAGTAGTTCAATTTTATACATATTTAATTTTATAATTTGTGCCCTTCTAGTTTTAAGTGCCTACGCTAGCCTGTGGAGCAAATTTATAATAGAGGACTCTTCTAGACACTATCTGGACAGGAGGGCAATGGACATCTGGTTTTTTTCTCTAACTAAATGATTCTGATATTTCCCATGTTCACGTGCTGTTTACGGTGAAAACTCTAAAAACGTTGTATTGCCATGAGTATCAAGAATAGTGTACTTTGACAATGTGCTGAGGGCTAATAAGTTGTCAGGATTTTGCACTAACACTGAACTTATATTTGTAATATTAAACGTTCTCCGCAACCCAACAGCTAGTCTCACTTTGACGTAATTGACACTTTTGATAAAAAAAATATCATACAAATTTTCCCTCCTCAATTAAGAGGATTTAAAACTTCAAGTCGAGTTGCATTATCCCTATTGATGTTCACTAATTTCCTTGCAAACATCTGACATCTCAGCCCAATTTTCGCGGCTGACAGAAATATTAATAGAAAAGGGGAGAGAGAAGGGAGGAGTACGTAAAATGAAAAGATTTGAAAGTGTGAATTACGTCGCTATGCCAAAGCACAATAAATGAGTATACACGAAGATTATGCTGAACCCTGGGGTTTAATTACACCACTTTAGTATTTGTAGAAGAAAGCAATTACACTATAATTTCGACTGGGAGATGGATGACCTTCAATTAACTATCACTATTGAGAGTAAATAGCGAAATTTGAAGTTGCTGCTTTTAAAAGTTTGAGGATTTCTCTTTGACTGAATGGTTTTTTTGATGGATATATGTCCTTGTCAATTGCCCTAAGGACCTCTTTTATTGATATACTTAAGAGCATTCCCTTGATTTGGGATTTAGTTTTGAAAACAATCAATTTTAAAGCGCAATGCTTTGTATTCTTTTACATTTAACACTATGTTAACTGAATAAAGCATGCAACTGAAATTAACGGGGATTAAAATTTTTAATGATATCAATGTCCTTAATAATCCCTTAAAATTATATTTTATTTGCAACTGGATTAGTAATCAATAAACAAATGAAATTGGTTTGTTACACTTCAAAGTACGAAGGTTTGAATGGAAATATTTTCAACGCCTCATCGTCAAACTCGTGATCTTTTAGATCTGGCTCAAGGTTGCTTTAATATGACTTTGATCTAAAGAATAAACATCTTTATCTTTTCAAGAGGCGTTGCCGATTACACTGACTAGAAGTGTAGATTAACGCGATTTACCAAATTACCCTCGTTATAATAACCCATGACGAGGTTGAAATGTTTTACGATTTCTAATTTTGAAAGAGCAACTGAACTTGATAACATTAA
>CAADRB010000001.1:778932-805449 GCA_900708905.1 Hymenolepis diminuta | reverse complement strand
ATCGGGAAAATTTTAGACTAAAGTCAGGACATTAAAAGATTTATGTTGAGCACTATGGGTAGTATCAGAATAAAAATTCATGATGAGTCCTCTGGATTACGGAGCAATTCGTACCATGATGCCCGGTGCTAATCGACCGGTTGATTAATTAGGATGGTCAGTCTTATCTCTTCACTTCATAATTTTTCTATGATTATTCTTGTTAGTGGGCCCTTGGACATTTTTTGCAGCAGTCAGTCAGTAGACATTGAAAAGGAATAAAATTGATAATAATTGAAATAATAAAGAAAAATTTATTTTTTCCTTGGTGTTTTCTTGATAAGAGAAGACGGAAACAAAATATTTCATTCACCGTACTCTCAATAATCCTCTTGGAAAAATCGCCACTTTGAAGGTGTATCGTGAACTTGTATTACCTGATGTGGCAGAAGTGCGAAACATTGAGGAAAAGCTCCGCTCTTTTCTTGGTAATTAATTTTCATCAAAATAACCAAATTCAGGTATTTATCATAACAGCAATATTGCTCTTCAAAGTATTTGGAAAATATATTAACTTCGGATCTGCTACCCTAAGATTTGACATAAAAGTTGAAAATAAATTGAATTTCTTTGGTAAATCCAAATTGACCCTTTTTCTGACGAACTAGAGGCGTGGTTACCTGCATTTGTTAGCTTCCATAAATGCTGAAATAAATGCCACGTTCTCTCCAAGGAGAGTTATAAAATAATTTTGTTTAAGTGGCTTGAAGCTCATTACATATGTTATTGACTTTATGCATACTCTGATTGACTGAATGTGACATTAGTCAAAGAAAGATGTACTAATGAAGAGTGCGTTTGTCTGAGTTGTTTTGGTTGTTATTGTCTCGTTTGCAGAAATGGAGTAAGAATTTAATTGCTAACAATCAAAAACGGTTATGCTGCTTGGAAAATAATATTTGAACGAGAGTAAAAAAATGAATGGATGAGAGTCAGTAGAAGAGGAGAATATCAATGATCTAGCTTCATTTGAAGGGATTTAAAGAGTTTGATACAGAAATTAAACTTGAAACATCAATATCTCGCGATGCATTCTTCAATCAATGAATTTTATGGATCGAAAGTGATCTTATTTAAAAAACGTCATTACTGTAAAACCATTACCAGATTTTGAAAACTCATTGATTGACAGTTCACCTTGAGCGAACACAGTTCAGTGAGCTCTACTAAGTGGAAAAATTTTAGCTGGTTTTAAAGCTCTGAATATTAGCCCCTGCACTCTAGACACTCTGCCAAAAAGTAGATAGGGGCACTGTAAACACCCATTGTTTAAAATCGAACAATTTCAGACGTCGCCTTCCTTTTGTATTCAGACCATTTAGAATTGATGCATGAAATTTGAAGCTACGTGAAAATCAGTGCAAATGCTCTCAATTGTCTTGGAATCTATTCTCTAATAGAAATGAACGTCTCAAGTATCCTGAAGATGTCAATGATAAATTGCAACTCTAGCTTCAAAGATATCCTTACTTTTCAAGAATAACATTTTCATATTTACCTTCCTCTCTATCTGGTAAATGTGGCATTTGTAACTATATATCTTTATGTCCAAATCGTATTTGTAACACGAACGTCAAATGATCTTCTTTTGTTGATCAAAGGGACTTACCTTGACTTATCACTAGAAAACTAAAAGCACAGCTCATTCGGATAAGCACAAACGATCTCATGTGGTCCCTAGAAGTGAGGTACATAGGACACTATGTGCATTTTGAAACTGAATGAAACAGCAATAAACAACATGCTACCATCGCTTTATTAACTGCCTCAAACGCGTTCAGTCTTGTCTATTTATTTGAATGTTCTCTGAATGATCTGGAAACTTGGTACTTCATGAACAGAGCAACTGAGAAGAAACCCCCATTTCTAAACTGAAGATTAAGAAAAACACACAGTGTGAAGTCACATTTGAATTTGACTTAAAAGAAAGCGTTTGCAAACAGCCTCTTAAGCACCTATGACTGCGTTTTAAAACATGGATTTGACTTCTGGAAGACAATTCCTGAAGTAATTTGCATAGATCAGTGCTGTTTATGACGAAAAAACGAACTAATTATATAATTTTTACTAATTTGTAACAAATCAATATTTTATGTAAGGCTTGGCTACTACTTTAATGTGACTGGAACTGAAGTAGACTCAGACCCAATATAATTGCAAAGACAAAGACCGAAGTATTATACCTTCAAGTCAATTTATTAACTTAACAAATTCAATTTACGGAAACAAAGGTCTCAAATGTAATTGCTGAAATTACCTCTAGACTGATTACACTTTCATCCGCACTAACTGTTAAGCATGTGCCCGGTTACTGGCAAGGCCGACCGATCCTTTGGGGACGGTCTATTAAATTAGATTTCCTCATTTTTAAAGTGTTATCTATCGGTGTCCCTGCAGTGAACACCCTCAAATTTTAGTTACCACTTTAAGATGGAGTTATTTTATATGACTTTTAGACGTCAGCAAATGGATTAAAATGTAATAAAGTCCGCTGGGCAACTAAGCCCGAAGGTTCGAGTGAGAAGGCAGGGGGAAAGAGATAGGTGACTTATAAAAAATAATTTGACAAAATATATGCATATTATCTACATTGATCTTGCAGGCTTCCCGAGGTTTTTGGATCACATTATCAATTTTATTACAAAAAAATACAATACGGCGTAGTTTATATCAGTGAATTGCCGTTAGATCCAGGTTTGAAACCTCTTCGACGAGAGTGCAGTACATCAAGTACATTGGTAATATGGGGGTAGGGGGGATGTTATGCTTTGACTAAGACATACGTAAATATCAATTTGAAGTGAAGCATCTCTTCAGAAGTGGAAGAGTTAGAACATCTTTTGAGCAGGTTCTGCACAAAGTTTTGCTGTTTAAGATGTTAGGGCTAAATAATTGCCATTTGGAACATGAGGACTGTAAAATTAGATAATGAGATTTTAATTAATTTCGAAAACACTTATGAATATTCAATACAGCCGCATGAAAAGTACAACTTCAAAGAGCAGATACCAATTAATTTTTAATTAAACATTTTCCTAATGAAATTCAGGTATTGTATGACTAGGCTCTATCTATTTATTTAGAAATCTAGGGCCTCACGAAAGCATAGTTTTTTGAATAATCAGTCTACCATAGTTATGCAAATCGAGAACGAGATGTTTTATTGAGATTTCTCCCGTATATTGGATCAGGAAGTAATTCAGAAACATCAAATGCTGAATATTCTGCAATTCTTTAAAGCAGACACAAGAGATCTAATGATTAAATACTACGGCAGATCCCAGGAGGTGTCCTTTTTATGGTTTGGGAAAGTTCTAGACGGCAACTTCTTTAAATTTGATTACATAGCACAAAGAAGTTTTCTCTCCATGGCCGATTACTCGTATCAAAACAATTAAAAATCCGACATTGATTGCCCAAAAGTGAAGTTAATTTCCTGTTATCCTATGAACAACAAGCAAGTATAGATACTTCATCAAAAACACGGTCATGAATATAAATAAAAGGACTTTCAGTGACCGATTGCTTTAGGGTCTATTAATGGCGGAGGTTGGAACACCACATAGTAGAATGCTACCCTCAAGGCTGACATTAGATTTAATTCTAGTCTCCTCAATAGAGCTTGCAAAATCAGTAACACCGAATTATCCTCGGAACACAGTAGTAAAAAAATTAAGAGTCTGTGGACCAAATCTCATTTTTCCCGAAATTTTGTCGTACAACTATATTTATGCGTTTTTTGTTCGAAAATTACAAATGTATATTATCTTTATTAATAAACGAACTTTTTCATTAAACTAACCATGGTGAAATTGCGCCATGATTTTGAATCGTGATGTCTTTCTTTAAATGATAAAGAAGCTGTTAAACGTAGTCTCTTAACGGCTAACTTGATTTAACAAGAAAAATATTAGAATCAGATGTGTTTGCTACATTGTTATTACTAATCTGAAATTCCACTTTAATGTTCTATCAAATAAAAACGTTTATCCTAAATTTTCCTGACTTTAACATGCTAAGAATGACGTCAATCTTGTAAACGCACCTTCTGTAGTACAATGCTCTGATTCGATGTTTAAAGGATGAGTTGGTTTCATTTTTTATAATTACGTCATTTGTATAAATTTATTCCATAGAATCTTATCATCAAAGCTATTATTCATCATTTTAGACGAGAATTTTGACAAGTAAAAGAACAAATCCTGGCATATAAAATAGCCTCAACAATTTGCCAACAAAACATGATTGAGTTAAAATCATTCCATTAAGAATGGCTGGCGGCAAATTAAACATCTGAAAACGTGTTAACGTCGACACAACGAAAAAAATGGAAATGTTGTCTTTGACCACGAGCATTTAAGAGTTCGACACGATAGTGATTCGTCGATATCATTCTTGTCTTCCGCATAAGCAGTTTAAGATCGAGTCTAAACGTTTTCTTGGCCATTAAAATTATATTTTATTCGTTCTTAATGACAATTTCAAAGGCCATTTCCTTCATTGAATTTGAATTTATAAACAAGTCACCTTAAAAAGGATAATAGTTACCTTTTGATTTAGAAGATTAGAATGAATTACCTGTGAATAGAGATGAAAAGGTTGTTCTTTCCGCGGTGATGATGGAATAGTTACGACACTGTAGGAACTAATGAACCAGAATCAGATTGTGGAAGCTAAGACTATAGCTAGCAGCTAGCGACAGCAAACAATAAAAATTAAAACACGAAGAGTTACGTGGGCCAAAGTGTACTGAATGAACCACGATGAGGATTCGAGAGAGTAAGAGAGAGATGATGGAGAGAGGAGATGAAAAGGAAACGCACGAGGAGATATGTGCACATGTGTGTGAGTGGGAAAACAGAGGTAGTATATGAGTCACTTGGGCAAGAACGCGGGTGAGGTGAGTGCAGTGCATTTTTAAATGAAACGGAACAGTTGTAGAAAAAAGGAGAATCGACAGAGTTGAGCAATAAGGTCAAAAAGGCGAAAAATGAGCGTATTTTCTAAAAGAATGTGATTGAAGAGTAATTTTCATAAACTCATAGAGAGTTATCCGTCAACACGATTAATGCAAATTAATGATTTCTTTTCCAGGTATTATTAACTGAAACAGTATATCCTACTGTAGAAGCGAAAGATAGTTTGGAGATCTTTTGCCCAGGTTTTGAGGGTTCTTGCTAAGTTTTCATCCTTCTAACTCACTACGAGCTTCAACCCACTATAAGTTAGGACTGAAACCGTTGTGTCAATCAAAATCTATTTAAATGAAACAGAAACGTTGTCAGTTAAGTGGATGTTAGTTTGTTTTGTATCTCTCTTGAGGTTAAAATATGATGCAAGAAGCGTCGTAGTGCTATTTGTGGTTATGAATTTTTATAAAAGAAGCATTGCTAGCCGAAAAACAAAATGCGGATAAACATTTTCTTCGTATCTTGATGATGAATTTGAATCGGATTAATTAATACAGGCAGAAGTGACCGAGAATATCAAATCATCACATCTCAATTGATAGTCCAAAAGCAACTTAAATAAGACATTATTAGATTTTTTATTCTATTATTCTGTAACTAAATCGTACATTTATGAGTTATTACTTTAAATACTTATTTAATATTACTGTAAGCGAAAATGGATATTCGTGCTGTAGTGATGAATCAACTGCTTCAGAATTTTCAGTATCAGGTCATTGAATAATAAATTAAATTTAGAAAGGTCAGGGTTAATCAAATTTATCCGATAGATATGGTATTAGTAGAGATGATTTAGTAAAAATGTCCATTAAAAAATCAGTATTTATTGAGATATTCTGAATTCCAGTCGGGTTTCAGAATCAGCCAGTATACAGACGTTCTCCAGCGTGAAACCTGTAGTGGGGTAAATATGCCTTTTATTGACCGGTCCATTTTCTGATCGATCATGTTCTGCCACACCGCCTATTACTATCAGTGGTGGTTTTTGTCTTCTCCGGTCAGTTGTAGAGTAATTCAAAGTTCAAAAAATAGTTTTCAAATTTTGACAATAAATGTCCTTGATCACAGCACTTTTGCCTTCCCTCCTCCAGGATATGAGAAACTGTCCTTTAAAATAAAACGATAACAATTAAAGATCGCTTACGAACAAAGCGTGACATTAGCTTTTTTATTATTTTGAGGTTTTTAAGATTCAAGGGATCGTTCAAAGAGCAGATATAAATAAAAAGACTAATTTCTTGCTGTTATATGATTGAGGACAGACACGAAATTAATTTATTACAAATAACAACGACTAACGCAATTCTACTTAATGAAGTGGTACATTCTGCTAATCTCCGATAAATTTCATTCATCTTGAAAACCCACACTACTTGCTATTGAGAGATTGGCGTGCTGGAATAAAAACGAAAGTGACGACGTCGCCTGCGGTAAATCTCTTCTTGATATTCTAGCCTTTACCTCTTGTGCTACCATAAATTGCGAATGTATTGGAGGTATCTCGAATTAATGAAAAAAGCTAATAACTTTTCAGGATAAAGTGTATTAATTAATTTAGTGATAGCTTCGAATCCACCAAACAGGGGATCATTTGGTCAGGAACATACAAAGGACGAGGTCGAAACAGCAAAAGTACAGATTTTTCTTAAAAGGCTGTATAGTAACGGCGCGTTTTGTTGTAAGAGGAATTTCTATGAAGTGTCTGAACTTGCAGCTACGTTTTTCCTTACTGGTGTTGATATATATTTTTTCAGTTTACAACTATTTACCGCTTACTTTAAATTCATTCAAGAGAGTAGATATTCGTATGTTAGACATATATTTATTCAGATGAATTTAATGCAAAGCGAAAATTCTAGAATCTTTGCGTCAGTAACACAAAATTGAATAATATATACATATATTATTCAATTTTTGCATTAAATTCATCTGTATATTGATGTCCTTACCACTAAGAAGCTGATATAGATATCTCTTTAAAATTTGTAGGCCATTTAGTCCAAAGGACATTTACTGTAAAATATACGGTTTGGGGAATACAATAAATGCCTGCAATTTAAGCACTTTGTCTCTCCATCATTCCGATTAATTTGTATATAAAGTATTCGTCAATATCTCTATATTTTTTGACGAGGGTGGTCGAAGATGAGCCTCACCGTAAGTCTATTTGCTAAAGCTACTTAATATATATCCTAAAATTTGGAAAATGAAAAACCCGGTTTTCAGATAGAAATATTTGAATGTAAAATTCCTATTTAATTGCTTGTGCAGTTATTCAAAATACCTATTTGGTTCTCAGTAACTCGCCAAACTGAAATCTGCCAAAATAGTTGGAATCCCTAGGTTTATGCCTGCTTATATCTCCAGTGACTTCAACTTTGGAGAGCCTTAATAATCCAACCTCATTTACGCCTCTTAGAAAATCTGAACTTCTATATTGTATCGATCAGTCATCAGTTAGTATATAAATATCTCATCCTTTGAATTTCCATTATATATACGGCCTACAAGGCCGATAGCTCGACCGGAAGAGGGAAAAACAAAATTTTTCGTTGCTATAGTGAAAACATAACCGTCCAATTCGAACAATGTACATTATGGTGTAATTCATATTAGTTCATATGAAAAAATTAGGAGATAAACGTTATTTTCGATAATGATGGGGAGATAATACAAAATAAACAATAATTTCGTCAAGAGAAAAATTCTTTTAAATATGCATAATTAGATTTTATCTTGACAATTATATTACAATGCTATCCTCTCAGCAAATCGAAGCAGCCCAGTGCATGGGGTCAGTCACTTACTCATTTTACTTTAGTGGTTCTTTGCGAAGGGTTCTTTGTATTTAAATGGGAAAAATGGAGCCAATATGAGTCTGGATTTCCTTTAATAAATCCAACCCCCATCAATTTAGACGTCTTTGTTCTAACCCCTGGAGTAAAACATAAACTAGCAATCAGTGATTCGGAATGACAGATTTGTGATCTAGAGTCACTTTACGCCTATACCTGAAAATTGAGTTGAGTCACGATGAAGTGACCCTCAGGCAACTAGTCTAATATGTACTATTCCTATTAATTAAAATAAATTTCTTAAATTTTAAATCATGTTTTGAAGTAAAGCGTTTATTCTTTACTATATTTTTACTTCATATACATTGATAAAAAATGCTAATGAATCATGAAATTGTAAATTTTGGACACTTTTTATTTGCATGTCTTGAGGTTTTTAATGTACAATCAGCTTCCTTTTATTAGAGGGGAATTTCAAGATCTTTAATTAAATTCCTAATTAGCATTTCACAGGAAAGCTTTTTCAGCTATTCCTTTCATGTTATTTTCTTCTTTTCCTTTAATTTTCAATAGAAGAAGAATAATCCTATTGGATGATAATGCGATAATATTTGACTTCCTTGAAAAGAAACTCTCAAAAAATTTCTACTCATGTACAATAAAATGAGGACATTCAAGTTTTAATATATCCTCAGTTAATAATTTCCACTTTCAGCGGTAATAAAATATTACAATTAAGAAATAAATGAATATACGAAAAAAAAGATATCAGACTATTTTATCTAACCATTAATGCCTAAAAATTTCCCCGCCCTTTCATAAATTAAATGAATTCAAACCGAGGTTTCTTATGCACTAATTTGCCGTAGGCCATCCCCATTCGGTGTTTACTTCGTGCTGATCGCTGGCTTGAAACTATTTTAGTTTTTCTACAAAAATAGGCTTGAGAACTGTTTAAACTTATGATTAACAGATCACTAAAAACAGTACTGTTTCTGCATTATCCAATGGGCGTATTCAATCTGCCTTCCGATCTTAAATTCAGCTTCATTGGAGCTGGTAGTCAACAGGTTCCAAGATAGTACTTGAACCATTCCAAGCATAATTCTGCGACTACCTGATTAGTAAAATATGAGGCCTTAATTGTTAATCGTAATATTAATTGCTCCACTAATACTTAAATTTTGGTCTCTAATTTCATCTCTAAATACTTATTAAACACCGCATTAAAAGACTGACTTTATTTGGTCTATAAATGGCTTTTTCAAATATTAGTCATCGCTGGTAATTTACTGCAATTAATGAATGTATTGAAATATACATGTGTTCCATGACGTTTGCAAAAACATTTCACAATAACTTCAAAAATCATTTTAATTTTCAAAGACTTAAATTTCATACAAATTACGTCTGTTCAACAAACTCAGGAAAATATTTGCAGAAGTAATCGTTAATCAAAGGAAAAAGTGAGTATGGAGGAGTAACTCTCAATCAACAACATCTTTTACAAAGGATGATTTTGTTTCTTTGATGCGTAGGATGTCGTACATATACAAAAGAATGATTAAAAGACACATTTAGTCAGAAGACGCAGCTACTGTTAGACCTATGAAGATTTGGTTGAAAATGGATTAGCACTGCTGCATAATCTATTGGAAGCTTTAAATGACAATGATCTTGGTATCAACTATGGGGCCAAACATTAGGTTATGAAAGTACAGGGAGAATGGACGAATCCTGATGACTGTGACTGGAAATGAAGGGTCCAGTTAATTTGATCTTCATATACAAGTATGAGGTTTTTATGGATTAAGGGAATAGGGAAATTTTTCAATGATTAGTTAGAAACGCATGGATCAATAATCTTCAATCTGATTGATGAACAGTGGTCTTGAACAATATCTGCGCCTTCTTGCATCCATCAAATTCGATGAGTTATCCTCAAATTAGGAGCTAAACCATACTTTGATCCGCTAAATCAGCCAAGTGCGAATGCTCATTAATGCATAACAGTTTCGAGATTCGAATCAGGATCAATGCGACAGTAAGCTCAATTGTTAATTTTTTTTAGTAATGCAGTATAAAGTAATTACACTTTTACTATGAATGGTTACTTACTAAGTAGGTAGTAGGAGGGTATTAGTGCAGTAAATGCGAAATAAATGTGGGCTAGTATTCAATTCATTTTCAATGAGTTCAAACACGGGGGAGGATAGTACAGTATATTGTCCTACATAAGGTGAGGTGAGAGAATGTGCTTACTTAGTATGACTTAAATAAAAATAGTTTTTGAGTTTCCAAGATAACTTCTGTAATTCAATGATGTTTAAGGAGAGTCGCTACAATAGACGACGTAGAATGATTCAAGGCTTTATTGACTATATTAAGATATGATTACAGAAAATTGCACCATTTTCTATACAAATAGAGAAATAAATGCTCTCTTATTTAAGCGTTAAATTACCTTTCTGATACAAATTAAATTATTTTTAAACCTCCTAGGAACACTGCAAGGAAGATATTGCCGAAATCTTTTGACTTAAGCATGCGTTTGTGTATTCTTACAAATACGAGCATTAAAATCTACTTTGCACTGAGCCCGTCCTTTAGTGTTGCTCAAAAATAGTTAATTTTGCTATGTTCGGTTTTTCAAACAAACTTTTCGGTAAAACATGTTTGACTCTGAGAGATCAATTTTACTTTTTGGGAGCATTGGCCTAGATTGATAGACACTTCCTTCAACACAGTATTTAAGACAATCTGTTGTTTCATCTAAGATCCCGTGTAATTAGTTTGGCTGACCTCGAAGTGAGTAGACGCCTCGAGGAAATGTGGAAGCGTTCGTCACTGTATGCTTAGCCTCAATTAGTGTCTAGCATTGTTGGCAATAGAAGGTGCTACTAAATAGATCGAGCTGAAGAGAAAGGATGGTAAAAATTATTACGAATTATTTTAATCTGATTAAGACACCATGGCATAGTAGTCGGTATACACGTCTGATAAGTCAGAGGTCACATGATCAATGCTCAACAGGAGGAAAGGCAGAAAGCAAGTTTCTCCTAAGAGCGGCTCCAGGATAACTTCTGGGATATCAAAGTCGTGTGTACTTAATACTTCCTTTAATGAACTTGAGAGGTATAATAATAACATCTGTCGATGGGAATCAAAACAGATATACCCAATCCCAAGATAGGAACTAAAATAGATTAAAAAACTGCATTTACATCTGCTTATCAATATTTCCTGGATTGGACGCTGCTTGAGTGAGTTAAGTCCTTGATTGATTTTATCTGTTCAAGCGACCATATTCGTTTGTTGTGGTATACAGCTGTGCTTCCGATCGGTGCTTACTGGAATATCCCATTTTTTAAGCTCGGAGTGCTTGAGGCTCATCTTACAGCATCTAAACTACCTGCTTCCATGTATACCCTAGTTAAAAGTCTGAAGAGAGACTAACAAGTACAAAATGGACTGTACTTTAGAAGCTCCTTTTATTATAATAGTTTTAACGAATAGGCTTTAATGAAAACTGAAATTTAGGCGGGTATCCTGAGCCTTATTTTTAAAGAACGAAAAAAGCCCAAAAGGGAAAAGATTTAACTATTCTAGATAAAGCTGTGAAAAAGACGAGTGACACTTCAGGTTCATGAATTCTTTTGCGAGACAGCTTTATCAAAGAAGTCACTTCTAGCTTCTACGAAACTCTTCAAAATCAAGATAGAAAGGATTGTATATTATATTAATACTTGGAACTGGGGGAGAACAAAGTAGACGTAATTTGCAGAAATAGTACGTCATAAGTAGGGCAGAGTGACGATTTAAAAAGTGAGAGAAGTGACGCAAATCGATGTGACTTAATGGGCTAGTTGACAGCAAGCATGCAGTAAGGTCATTAAGAATACGTGGTTATTTCTTTTTAGATGGTTATGCAACATTGTTAATCATAAGACGTTTCTACCTCATTACCTTGCATTTCTTTTCGTCATTGTAGATCTGTCGAAAATAGTGATACATAGTCTTTGTTTTATATAGATACTTAGTCTATTGTGCTTCATTCAATGCTTAAGCAATCTATGCTATTCAACTTCTACTGTGTATTGTTAAAGTCAAGCAGACTTTTGATGCAGCTTTTGAGTAGAAATCGTTATAATAATGCTAAAAATATGCCTATAGTATAAATATTTATACTTTATTTTTTATATTTATATATCTATTTACAGTTATTATTTAATTTTGTATTAAAATATCATTAAGACTATAATTACAATCTAATTTCTGCGAGTGAGCTCTGTTAACCAAAAGAGATTTCATGTCAGATACACGAAGCCCTTAACGAAGGAACTGACAAAAGAATCACTCTGCTCAATGTATTTCTATGAAATATGAACTTTCGAAAGCTTCTTTCAAAGTGAAACTGCTCTGAGAATCCCAATATGAAGGAATTTATTGGTAATCGTCAATTGCTTTCATGAAAATGACTCTAAACATCCAGAATGCATGGAGTTCACCAGCTACCAAGATTGATCAAATAAATCTCGAGTGTGGATAAAAATTCTGGAAAGTATGGTCATGCTACTGACTTCCAGCGAGCAGTCTCGGTGTAAGTGCAGAGGTCTTCCCAGTCAATCAACAATCAATATTTCTGGACCATAACGTTGATTGTATTTAATGACTAAGGATGGTGGCAGTGAGCCGGAGTTAATGGCAAACTGTCTCCACTCGAAACCTTCTTTGTTCTTGCTACTTTGGATATAGCCTAGCTAATTTTGGGGGCAATCTTGTACTGGAGGACGCTTCTAGAGGTTAGTTATACTTGTCTGCAACTAGTTGGATTCTAGGAGGATTATTATGGTTTAGAGAAGGCTTATTTGCTTAGGATCCGCTACAAATGTTAATAATCAGAGTTTCAATGCAATATATACTCACTTTGAAAGTTATTCATCTAAAAAAATTGTTTTACATAACTGATGATTTTATTATTTCAAAAAATATCACTGGCGATGACGAAGCTCTGTTATCTTAAAATTTTTAGTTGTCTCATCTCTGCTATGTTAAGACTGTAAGCTGATGAATACCAGGCATGATCATTTCGCCTTCGGAGCATGAAATATCCATTAAGTTAGTATTGTACAACCCGATTCAGAAAAGTAATTAAAGTACCTTGTCCTTCCTCTCCATATCGTTTTAATTCCCTCCCCCGCCCCTTATAATTTTTAGATTTTGTGTCTATCAAACTCAGTTGCTTCCCACAATTTAAGATTGATAAAACTTCATTTCTGCGATTAATAGACGGAAAAATTATTCATTGCAGATGGAAGTAGGCATTCACAGGCTTTTGCGTCTCTGACAGAATCCCAGATACTTTTTCGCAAGCTGAAATTAGTAACAGAAAGATCACGAGACCGATCCTCACCGACGTATATCCAATGATGGGAATGCGTAGATACACTTATTAAGTCTGATCAACAATAAGGGTAGTAAAATACGAACTTCTCATCATATCGTCTCCAAGACACCTTCACTCAACAACAATCAATTGTTGCTAACACCTTCTTTAAAGAGATTGGGAAAATTCATGCACTTACTGCTTATTTTGTTTCTTCCTGGCACTTATTCATCATCACCATGAGTAAATCACAAATCATTTATCGTACTCTGATTTAAATGCGTCAATTACCCTAAAGTTGCTACTTAATATGCGAACACTAGGAAAAACTACAAGGACGCATATTTATTAATTTAAAGCATTAAATTTTTTTCGTGAACTCTGCTGATCCTGGAAATAAAGAATGGCATAAATTAGCGATGTGTCCTTGAGGGAGGCAGTGTACTCACATGAGCAACATGCATCAAAGACCATGAATAGGAGGGGACGTAACATGTCAGTTATTAATTAGTACCTTTTGGAAACAAGTAGTAGTGCACAAAATTATTCGAGTGTCATTCTAAGTATGTTTGTGTTCATATTGTACCTTGCGCATTAAGATCTTGAGATTTCTTTTCAAATTATGTGGACTGCGTCGCCAATACTTCTTATACCTACACGAATTACGCACATAGAAAGCTGTGGTTGACTCTGATGAAACATGCAACTTTAAATTGCTACTCAGTATACTTAAGTGCAAATGCTCAATTGTACTTATTGATGATCGTTTTACATCTCTGAGTAATATACACATAATAATTCTAGACTTCCATTGAAGCTGCCTTCATTTTTTAAGCAAATAGATGTGAGATTTTGTGTAGTCTCCTCAAATAATGTGCTTTGCTCCAGTAGGAGCTAAGCCATGACCATTGACTAACAATAGGCAACAACGTTTATCCCGAAATCAGAATATCAAGATTTGTGTATAGAAAGTGATGGAAATTCGAGAGGGGAGACTAGGCGCCCACAAAGAGCGTACAAGCACAGGGATATAAGTAACACAAGTAGACTTGCTGAGTCATCGCGAGGTCGTGAGGGGTTAAAATCAATAATCTTGATGCTGCAAGTGTGGATTGGACCCAGAGGAATGGGATGCACTGCGTTCGATTAACACAAGCATCCTAATGTAAAATGAATTTAAAATAAGTCTATTTATTTAAAGATTGCGTAGAGCATACGGATTGGGTAGTATGATGATAACTTTCGGGATCTAATACACTGAAGAGAGTCTTTGTTCTTACTTTTTCTTCCTTTTGACAGTCTTAATACCTTTGAATTGTAATATTTACCTCATGAAAACATTTTCTCCTCAGTTAGCCTTAAACTTTGGACAATCATATAAAAGTTCCCTTCCGGTAGCAGAAAAATAAGAGTGATAGGTTGGCCGATTTCTTCTTTGCAGACTTGACGTATCCGACAAGCAGATTTCCACGCTAATAGGAGTCACCAGTACTCGATTAATAATTAGTAAAAGCCTTCCAATAAATGTGTGATACAAAATTATTTGTGAGAAACACAAAGCAAGCTTTGGTTTCATATTATTATAGTTTCTGTACAATGGCTTTGAGGTTTCCAAACAGAATGTGTGCCGATCCTTTCAGATCCGATGAAGAATCACGGCATAATATGAAAGGAGATATGTAGTGTGAGTCATTGGGAATCTTTACTTAATCCTGATGGCAGATATACCCCAACATGCTCATGTTACATTTTCAAATAAAAATTACATCAAAGTTGGCATTCGTCAGAGTCTTGTGCTTAAACGCAGGTATTAGTAAATGAAAGAAGTTATGAAGAAAAGCTGAAACATTGAATATGCACACCTTTAGCTTCTTACTTCCTACTTTACCTCCTTATCTTCGAACCCTAAGTGAAGTATAAAAGTGATTTGAAAAGAATAGTCAAAGGAACGAGATTTCTGCATAAATATTCAATAGGTATAACATATTTTATTACTGTTTTATAGATTTTTTATTACAGTTTACTTTGAGTGAACTCTGCTATGATAGCAGTGATTGAGATAGCATCACCTTACTTTCTTTGAATGTGAAAGAAAAAAATTATTTGAAGTACTAAGACCGAATCCAAAAACTAAATGGAGTGCGTCTGAAAGAAGGTGACAGATAGATATCTCGCTTTTGATCCCGCAGGTATATTATAAGAGATTCCCTTCTTTCAAATACCGGTCATCATCACGAAAAAGTTGACGATAGATTGCCTTAGTAGGAGGAGCGAGAGAGAGGTCGAATGCATCAAATAGTGTTAGGGTTTGTGTGTTTATATTAATCCGGTCCGAGAAAAGAGTTAAAAATTTTGGTTCTTACAGATGGCCTGCAGATGAATAGCTGAAGGGTTCACAGTAAATTCGACAGGCGTTCAGAGGATCTTCGACAGATCACGACAAGTACAACAACAAGAGTATTCGAGGTCCGATAAGGGTTTCGGATGAAAACAAATATGACAGCAGAAGCGTCCGAAATACAATGTGACCAAAACATAACTCCTTTGACACTGACTTCATTTCCAATATCCTCAGATCCTCTCCCCTTTATCCCTAACAGGACTTAACTTTCACTCGATTCTAGTAATAGAGTATCAGAAATTTTGTGTCTTGGAGTGGGTTAATGATAATACAATTTACTATTACTGACTTTTCAATAGTAATAATCTATGTTATTTTGCAAGAAGTTTGAACATTAATCGACTTAACTCTACTCACTCTCACTCTACATCTTTTCCTCTTCAGAAAAATTGAGTAAGTTCTAGGTCCCATGAATTTATTTACGAAATATTTACCGATTTATTAAATTTCGTTCCTAATTTAAATAAATTCATAAGGTTATGAACTGTCTCGCAAGATTATTACTTGAAGTACTTCCGACATCTTCTCAGGCATTACTATCGAACTGAATAAAGCAAGTGGCAGAACCAACCCATTGATAAATTTCTTCATTTTATTAATAACTAGGCCATCAGAAATGACACATAATTTTGGAAACAGACAGAGTACGAGAGGAAGAGGTGTAGGGCGGCAGACATTCGCGTACTACCAATCAGAAAAGAAGGGGAAAACGAAAGCCGAAAGAGAAAATGGGTAAGTAGTAGGAGAAAAGTTAAAGGAGGTTTAACAAGGGGACCTTGTCATATATGTATATTTGTGTAAGGCATTGAGAGAGATAGAGCGAGAATTACAGTGTGCAAACAAATTCTTTTTGAGGGACTTAACACATCTTGATAGCAGCAAAAAGAATGCAAACTTGGAAAAATGTGTTCAACTTCTTTGTAAACGAAAAACAGTGGAATCTAGCGTGGTAATACAACTCGAAAGTGGTGGGAGAGAACAAGAAATTGCGTTAATTACGTCTCCGTGAGACATCTTAGTGTTGTTGTGTATCTAAAAAAGAAAGAGATAACAAATGTGAGAAATTATTTTAGCTATTTCCATTATCCTGTTAGCAGTGCTGTAACCATGTTAGTGTCAGGCTGGTTAAGAAATAACTATGTTTTTTTATTGAGTGTTAACACTAGTGCTCGCGTTAGTGCTTCCAAAAACCATCGAACTGATCCAACACCTAACTAAGACAAAAATTAGGGGTGGGGGCTGGAGAGATTAGTTACCATCGCTCTATTCAACTACATGCATAAATAGGGAGGGGAGAGGTTTGCAGCCCGAAGAGGAGGAGGTGTGGGTGTGTGTTAGGGCAAGGTACCCATACCAGTGGTTGGTTCAATCGATGTGGAGGAAAACATCAACATTGAATCAGTCCCGCCTCCTAGAAGAATTGAAGGACCCAAGGATCGGGACAAACTTGTTGCGTCAGTTTCCTCTTCCCCCTCCTCGAGAGTTCGCATACCTCCAATCACCGATTCAACCAATGATCGATCACCTTCCTGTCCCTCCATCAGTTGCTTTTCCAGCTCATCTGAAATACTCTCCTGTTCCTCCAAACGGAGAAACTCATTTAGCGAAGAAGAGCCTGGACTCGAGGGGCTAGTTGGACCCCTGGCCTGATTAATTTCTGTCAGTAAATCCAGGGGATTATTCTCCAGGGAGGACCGTAGAGAACTCGGAGGACGGATCGGAATCGGTTGAGTTTCGTGAGTCCATCTATTGACAGATCGAGAAAGACTACCATTTGAACTGTCAATAGGACCAGTAGCTGCCGTGCTAGCAAGGGATGAACGCAAGGAGAACTCTTGGGACATCTCTGGGATTGGAGTTAGAGGAAGATTATTGTTCGCAGAAGAGGTAAAATTTAGAGATTGAGAGGTAATGCAAAGAGGTACAGAGAAGGGGTCGGTCATTGGTTGCACCGCTAGTGGATTGGCTACGAATAGGGGAACGGGCCGTAATTCCTCGAATGATGTAGTAGGACTTCGAGCTGATCGTTGGGGCCTGAGGGTTGCTACACGACAACATACATGGCGTACATACAATTATATTAAAAACCACAACTGCTGAAATGGCATTTAAGGAAAAGTTTTTTTGATAAAAAACAGATTAGCACATCAAACGCATTCAAACACGCTCAGAGGGGCTATTTAGTTGCCCGATTAGCAAAAGTGAAGGCAGGTGGATATAGGCTAGATGTGCGTGCACGCGAAGAAATCGGACAAAAACGTTTTTGGTGAGAACTGCCTGAGTGCGTGTGCATTTAGGTTAGCCGGAAATCACCCCTCTCACCGAAGCTAGCCAGTGTTGAAGTACTACTTCTCAAAGAAGTTGTTCTCTGAGGCGGTTCTGGAGGCACCATCTCACTTCCTTCCACTTCATCAGTCCTTGTTCGAACTAGCCTTTCATGACGACTTGGATTGGCACCCGACCGCCTCAATCTAAAGTGTCCATCGAGTAAGGTCTGTTGTCTGCACTCCGTGGTGACTCGACAAACACCAGGACCTATCAAGGGACCATCTCCAAGACATGTGGTAGCATGCAACGGCACAGGAATCATCATTTGAGTGTCCTGTTTTACCTTGGGTGAATTTGAATCATCTATAGTCTGGCGAATTAAAACAAACTCTCCAGAGATTATAGGGTCATTGTCGTTGACATTTGAGAGTAGGCTTGAGCCCTCCTGAGTTTCGAAATCGGCACGAAAAGTCTCCGTAGAAGCAGCAGGGGAAACTTGGAGCTCTTTGAGGTGTGGAGGGATCTGTGGAGGTGGTGATGGAGGCCGAAAGGATGGGTCGATATTTGATCGTGTTATTGAAAGGTGAGTGTATAATGAAGATGGTGAATGTGGAGCTGGAGGTAGATAAGGCGCAGAATGGTGGAGTGGACTATCAACTCCAACTGATGGTTCTGGGGGAAGAGAAGAGGGTGGCGAAAACTCTTGGAACGTCGTCGCCAGGTTTTGTTGATCCTGTTTGAGTGGAGATCCTGGAAGTACTTCTATCACATTGTTGTCCTCCTCCCGTAAAGCAATTCGCGTCTTTTTGGGCATCGGCAGTGATGGATTTGGTTGTGCTTGGGGTGATGATGGTGGAGTTTTATGTGAGCCGACTAATTTTAATACACACACTTATATATATTTATAGAGGAAGTCAATCGTGTTCGAATACAAGCATACACATTCATTCTTGATAGACCATTAACCATTCAGTATCAGTTAACTACTACTTAGCCAAACTTCTACCTAACCTCCTCTAACGTAATAAAAATTTTCATATAAAGGAAACTTGATTTATAAGTCTAGATATAAATGATTAACTCAAAATATGTAATCATCAAATGGGCATTCTAGAAACATGCTTAGTTAAGAATTCATAGAGAAAAAAAGTGGAAAACAAAACTTCCGGTATGTCACAGGTAAAGTTCTCGAAGTTCGTAAGCTAAAGAAAAGGGAAAATTATATCAAGAAAACAGAGAAAAGAAAGCTTTGCTGTGCTTGCTCTCTGTCTGTTTCTCTTTTCTATTAGCGCGGTTCTTGTGGTTTTCCCCAAGTCACCTCTCGTCCTCCCAATGTCTCGGCAACCTTTGGCACAATCAAGGGAATATCATTGTCAGGAGTTGATTGTTTAGGGGATTGTGATCGACCCCACGTTGCCTCTTTAACACCACACATTGGATGCACCGCTGGTTTGATGATGAAATCACAGTCGTCAAAATTCCCTGCTGTTACTGATTGTCTAGAATGATGAGAAGATTGAGGTTTTCCCCATGTCGCCTCATTAACACCACACAGAGGATGTGGTGAAGGTACAATGATGAAACCATTATCATCATCATTATTATTTGCATTCATCATCACCATCGAGGATTGTTGTTTTGGAAAATGACGGGGTGGTTGGGGTTTACTCCATGTAGTCTCGTTCAAACCACAAAGTGGTTGAACCGTTGGCTTACTTATAAAATCATCATTACTCGAGTAAGCTGATTTCTTTGCATCTTCAAGTTGTGAAGGAACGCTCGCAAATCGCTCATTATAGACTTCTGGAACTATTGATTCTTCTATGCTAACAGTACTAGATCTCTCTTGTTGATTGGGCCAAAAGAGAGTGGAGTTTCTATTAGATTCCTCATTTTGTTGTTGTTGGGCAGGTGCGGCGCTCTGGGTCTGTGAAGCAATTATAATATCAGCATCCGATGTTGAGAAAGCACTCTTCTCCAATTGTTGCTCTTGGACAATTGAAACTAGTCTTGGTCTTGATTCCTCTATTTTATACGTCATTGAAAATATATCTGAAAGGAAAAAGAAAAGGCCATCACAAAGCATTTTTGGAACGAGGAGTGTTTTACCTCATTTTCTATGCAGTAAAAGAGACACAACCAATGCCAGCAAACCCTGATGCCTAAATAAATAATCACGAACCCCATTCTCTTTTCAGTCTCAGAAAAGCACGCACTACTCATAATAGATGATGCTGCTATGCTAAAATGCAATATGCTGTTGTTGTGGTTATGATATATAGGGAAGGAGGGGATGTTGTAAAAACGATAGTTAGGTGTTGTGATGCACTGCTTTCGTATAAAATGCTCATCTCCGCGTAATGAATAAGAAGTGGGAGGGGTTACACAAACAGCAAATAAATTTTGCTAGCCATCATCTACCATCAAAACACTGCCTACTGTTGTCGAGTAATCTACATATACAGAGGTGCAAAAATAGAGGTAATTAAACAAGCAGTAAGAAATAAAAACGTAAGAGGTGTTAGAAAGCGATGAATAAATTACCTCATAAAATAGACGTGCAATCGAGTAGGTTGACTTGTATGCTGTTGTTTTTTATTGATGTCGGCAGTGGATGCGTAGAGATGACAATGACAGGGAAAGGGAGGTTGAGAGAGATGAGAGAATGAGGACGAAACGAGACACGCATATTCATGTTCAGCAAGTGCAAAATTACTAGGTCTGTTTCGCATCCAACTCACGGTCAAATACAGAATAGAAGAGGAATGGAAGCAAAATAGAAAGAAAAGGCTACCACTAGTATTACTTATTAGAAAAAGAGAAAAGGTACACTAAAGTGCAAATCTAGGGATATTAAAACAAGGCTTACCATCTCCAGCTGTCGCAATATCTAGAAACACATGAGATAAAAACACGATCAGAGGACATCATATACTACTGATATGCACTACTGATTTTCAAGAGACCCTACCATCGAGATCTAAAGGCTCATTAGGGTGTGAGGGAGAGGACGTAGTGGTACCAGTTGCTTCGCGTTCGATCTCCTCCTGGATAAAAGCTGGAACTGCTGACTCCAACTTGATTCCAGGATGAACGATCTCTGGAACTAACTCCTCCTCTTCAACTCCCATGTCATCTCCTACATCTGTAGGTGGAACATCAGGAAGCAGAGACAGACCGTCATCAGCACTTTCCTCTAACTGTTGAACCAACACTTCTAAAGCTGCCTTCAACTCTTCTCTATCTGTGTCAGTGACTGATTCAGCTTCTGGATGGGGTTGAGGTGAAATTTCTATAGGAGTTATAACATTTTCTGCAATACCGTCATCCACCGCAACTGCAACGGGTTCGGCAACTGTAGATTTAACGTGCTGAAAATAAGAAAGACAAATTATTGAAAGTTACTTATAAGGTAAAACTGGTAGTATTTCAGCACCATACCATGAATTTTTCAGTAGGGGATTCTTTGGAGGCAGCATTGGTTGTTGCGGATGCTCCATCTATTACTTCTAGACTGTGTAATGCATAAGAAAGCTCGGGATCATGTTGGACTAGACTGACGTTTTGCATGCTTTGACGTATTACATCTTCACGATCTGCGCGCTTTAAGGCTTGTGACAGGGCAGTTCCTAAAGTTGACAAAGCGTATTACTAATAACTTATACGTAGAATCAAATATCTGCTAAAATCTAACCCAGGGATTTAGAAGCCATTTGTTTGGAAAAGAACAACACAACTAATCCGCGATTTTACAAAAATTTTAGTTGATTTTGAAAAACATGAAGATTTTAAGAACATTACGTCCCTTTTAAGAGTAAGAAAACCAACCTTAGAGCTAAATCGGGTAAAAGAGCCTTTTTAACATCGAGCCCAACAGTTGGTTAGTCAGTTACGTTTCACATCAGATAAATAGAAGTGAAATTGTACCTCTTTCGTGATTAAATGCACTTCAATAGGCAAATGAAACAGAGAAGAGACGTTTGACAGTAACGAGGTCATGCATTTTACTAACCTCAGTTCTTAGGACACATTAAAGAAATCCAATGTGGGTCAAGGAGAGGGGATTAAGATAATAAAAATGTCTTACTAAATGTGAATTTTGGATTCAGGTTGCATATTTTTTACTCCATGAGCATAACCTACTGGTTGCTCGGGTGAATTCAAGTTCACTAGGTGGACGATATGAGGTTAAATGATTTCAGTGTAAGAGAATTCAATAGAAATCGTTTGATAATGTAAACTTTTGTACATATTTTCATTACTGCATTATTTTGATATTATTGAATCAAATTACTTTATACGATTTTTTAAGTATGAACTATCAGCTTTCAAGATTTACAATAATGCTTTCCGAAATAGACACCTGTAGCATATTTCATGACAATGGGGGTGGGAGTAGCATCCTGGAGACTCCCCTATTGAGAATCCAGTTTTAGCAAGTGCGGTTGGTCAGTCACATCACTAGATATGTGTCGACGACTTTATGGTTGTGCATGTTGATCACAAAACACAGGGACATGAATATTCAAAGTACAAAGGGAGGGACAAAGGTAAACCTTACCCGAAATCGTAACGTTTCGACAAAACCCAACATATATTGCTTATGCAAATAAATTATTTTGCTGATCTTAGATGAATGCACAATTTTAACAAAAAATATACTAGCTATAATTGGTTGAGTCAGACAGTCTGAAATTGGAAAGACTACCTAGCCATATCATAAAACGGGATATTTTGAAGAGCTACGTTTGGCTAGAAAATAAGAGAAAAAGAGATTATGTTAGTCTACACATTAGGAGAAAGGCGATTGAAAATCGACAAACTTATATGAGACTGGAAAAAAACATAAATTTCTTATGCTAACAATAAATGGATATTTGCTTTAAACAGTCTAAATCTATTTGTATTTTTAGAAGATGAGAGAAGAAAAAGCATTTGCTACCTTAAGCAGCTTATCAGTTATCACCAGTTGTTATTGAAGGCCAAAGACATTACTCCTTGATACCAGGAAAAGGGACAAGCAGCTCTCGCTTTTCCCATGATACTTTCCTAATTGAATCACAGAAGGAAAGACACTATCACTCGTTTATGGAGATTATGTGAAGTTATTAGCGGTGGCGCCCTCTTTTCCGTGAAACCGCATTTGCATGGACTTTATGGTTAACGTGACGTACAAATTGGTACGACCCAAAAGCTAATATCAAGCCCAAAAGAAGGAAATCAAAGTTCAGTTATAATTCACGGCAGCAGCTATTGAAGTTCTTTTTTATGCTGTACATAATATGTTTAATATAAACTGTATA
The DNA here is from genome assembly GCA_900708905.1 of Hymenolepis diminuta. Lineage (NCBI taxonomy): Eukaryota > Metazoa > Platyhelminthes > Cestoda > Cyclophyllidea > Hymenolepididae > Hymenolepis > Hymenolepis diminuta. The sequence goes on along the minus strand of CAADRB010000001.1, from coordinate 782,287 downwards.
AAGATTAAGCATTATTTTAACAAAACTAGAAAATGAAGTAAGATGTTAGTTTCGTCGTGGAAAAATATTTAATTTTGTAGCATTACATATTCACTTTGACATAAAAATTCCCTTCTTCGGTAAACTATTAATTCTCTCCGATGTCACATTTCGACTGCCACCATGGTTTGTCAATTATCTTAATTCACTTATATGTTCAACTCAGCTTTCTAATTCCTCTACTTTATTCCGCGTATGAATCCTTTATCGGTCTGCCGGATATTTTCGAGCTTTACTCTGGTAGCAAGCACCTGTTTTTGCTTACTTATCTCATACTTTCTCCTATAACTACTATCCGGTTGCCATTATTTGTTTCTCTCATTTCTTACACTGTGTGGCTCATTAAGCTGGGAAGGACGACAGCTATCAAATTCTCTTTGGCATCTAAGATAGAACTTCGCTTGACATGTTCTTCGCATCTTTTATTAAATTTTCTATAGTCTGGGGTCATTAGAAAAAAATCCGTTTAAATTAAAACAAATACCATTACACTCAATCGTAAGGAAGCTAGGCCTAAACGATCCTACTATTTACCATGAGATCAACTCATAACTCGTTACATTATACTTACCAGTTGCAGCGGATCCATTTCGCTCCTGCCAGAGTGTGAGACAAGTGAGGGCCATCTTGTAATCACTATCCATCTCATTATCTCTTATACTACTGACGTCCTGTTCTGAGAGACCAAGGAAAGGCGCAACACGTGGCCAATCGCTTCCCAAATTGTCTGCAACTTTCTTTAAGTCCAAGTCCGAACGGGCAATGGAGTCTATCAAATCTGTGGAGAAAAAGGAAGCACGATTATTTTATAGTCGTACATGCAGATGCATATGAAGGTTAAATCAATTAACATCCAATGTTATCTGATTGGAAATTAGCGGTATGAGAATGCTTTTAGCCGGATACTTACGACAATTGCCATACCGATGACCAATGGAGCCACAATCTAACAGACAAGAGATGTATTTAAAAGAGGCCAATAGAAATAAACCAGACAGTGAAGATTTATCAGCCAAGCTCTGATTCCAAATTCAAATTTTAGAGGTACGTCATCGAACATAGAAGTCCCTAACTAGTTCGTTGCAATTTCAATTTGAATGACATCTCCCGAGTTGTATCGTATCTGTATTCTTCCTCTTAGGGTCAACAACTCTTAAGATGAAAACCGAATCAGGAACTTTCTTCAATGAACTCAATCTGGCATCTCAAATGGCCCTTCAAAGTGGAGCACAATAAGATTCAAAAATCAAACAGTCGGGTATTCATTCACCACTAGGACTGACTGTCTTAACTAAAAGCAATCCTGCAGTAAAGCATAATTAAATAAACTAAAAAAACCATGGATTCCCATTTGGTGAGAAGGGAAAAGCATGGCATAAAATCAAAATCAAATTCAAATGGTGCACTCATATACGATGTATATAATAAAAATAAATTTAATCACATAAATTTACCATTGTTTTGAGAAGTTCCATTAAAGAAGTTCGCCACGGATTCCTCTAAACCCTTCTCATTCTGTTCTTGAATCATACTTGGGGCCATTCGTGGCAGTGTGACGTCCAGAACGCATAGAGGATTCACAGTATCGACCCTACAACCGAGAAGACATAAATTGAAGGAAATCTGCTTAATAATACAAATAGATGAAAGGCCCCCAACTTACCCAGGTTGCCTTTGTTGTGGCATGAATGCCAATTGACCAACTGGAGGCGAATTAACATCCTTAATACGCAGTATTGTGTTCAGCCGATTCTCTTCAAAAGCCCTCACAACTGGGAAACGCAGTTGATCCGCCGCTGGTGATGCACCATTCTCCTCATGTGTTAGAGGAGTGGAAGTGGCGATCCCAGATACTGGTACCAAATTACCCGCTGTCTCAACCCATACGCTTCGATTGTGGAGGAATTCAACTAGTCCGGAGTCATCAGCTGCGTCGCCACTGCCACTACCGCTGCGGGCAATGACCTCAAAGCCCTCCTGGCATTCGAGGGTCTTTTGTTCGGTGTCGTCGGTAAGACAAACGCAACGAACGTGGGATTCTTCGGGGTGGTGGCGGCGTGCATAGACAACGAAACGACCCAGATAGGGTACTGCGGTTGCCTCGCGATAGACTCGGGCTGCCATCTCAGATATCTCGGAAAGATTTGGACAATCGATGAGCCAGAGTCTGCATGGAAAGAATAAAGCATAGAATGTAAATACTCAATCTGGGGCTGAAAGAGATTTAACTGTCCCCAAAAGGAACACTGAATTGATAGATATCCAGTTTTAGTGCCTGACAGCCCCATGTGCCTTGTTTAAACGTTAAATGATGTTGAGATTGATTATGTTTCAACCTCTTTACGAGAAGCTTATTTTTAATCCTCATTTGTGATAGGAGTTCTTCACAGATTAGGTTTTCAATGACTTTATAAAGCTTATCTACTTCATAGAATAAACATGATTTGATTTATTAAATGACTGCAATAAATGTTGACTTATATTTAAAAAATTCAAAACCTTGATTTAATCAATGATTAAAGGAGAAAACAGGCATTTTTAGATTTCGAAGGATTATATTAATCTTTAGCAGTACACTATGAATTAAATATTTGCGGAATTAACCTACTAATCATAAAACCTGGAATGGTTACACATACAACCAACCCATACTGGTAACTTGTCAGTCCCAATCCATCCAAAAGTAGATGGGAGAATAGTTGAACATGTTTTCAGATTCAGCGATAACCTCTTCATTCGTGCGAAATTTCCTGCCGGTGAGCACTTTTTCAGGTCTGCGAACAGCCAATAGTCGCTGGGAGCTGGATGTGGGAGCAATTCGAAGTTCAATTCATGCAGTTTTGCCATTGTCATGATTGACTTGTGACACGGTGCATTGTCTTGATGAAAAAAATTTTTTCTTTGCCATATGCGGTCGTTTCTTTGCAATTTCGGCCTTCAAACGCTCCAATAACACTATATAATATTCATTATTAATGGTATTTCCTTTCTCAAGATAGTCCATGAATATTACACCACACACATCCCAAAATACCTAGGCCATAACCTTTCAGCCGATTGTTGTGCTTTCGGGCGCTTTGCACGAGGTTCACCAATTGCCGTCCACTCAGATGATACTCAGATGACACTCAGATGACGAGCGTTTTGATTCCTGAGTGAAGTGATGGATCCATGTTTCATCCATTGTCACATATCGACGCAAAAATTCCGGTATGTTTGTTACGTTTAAACATGGCCAAACACTGCCAAACAGAATCATCAGCACATTCTCGTTTTTGGTCAACAGTGAGCAAACGCGGCACCCACTTTGAACAGA
>CAADRB010000001.1:760903-778639 GCA_900708905.1 Hymenolepis diminuta | reverse complement strand
AACACGAAATTGTTTTTGATCCATTGTTTTGAAAATAACAAAAGTAGCGTCACTCTAAGCACAAAAACTCACAAACTAATGAATAGAATATCATGAAATTTTAACAGCTGTCTTTTGAAGGTTAGTACTAACTGAAAAAAAGGTGACTGCAATAAAACTAGCGCCATCTATGTGTTAGGCCCGGGACTTTTCAGCCCGTGTTATCTCCAAACGTTTAATTGTTCAGGAACGTGCAAATTATTGGCATAATATGTGGAGTTCGGAAACCTGTTGTTCGATTCAAAAGATGTTGATGGGTCAGTACAGAAGTACATGCCCAGATCGCTGCAAAGAATGGCATGTAAAGATTATGCAAAAGATAAGGCTAGAGGCTAATATAATAATTTTAAAGATATAAACCAGTCAATTCTTACCCAGTTACATTCGATTTAGTTTAAAAAGGATGTCAGAAACGTGCTATTACGTGTCTTGCTTTATATTTTTCATCATAAAAATTTCGAAAACGTAATTTTTCGAAGACGACAGGTCTATAATATTTTCGAAAAGTGTGCATTATCAATTCCCTAATATAGACCAGCCATACATGGTACGATATCCCAGTCTAATATTATAAGGACGGTCAATCTCATTCGGAAATAAGTTAGAATCCTTTTGGAGAGAGAATCTTATAAACGGAGGCATTATTCGTCTTGAAATACACAATCTTTTCTCAAACTTCAATAACAAGAGACCATCTTAAATCCGAGAAGCAAATTTGAAATCAACCACGTAGGTGCGAACACTACTATATTGAATTTATATATTGAGATAAATAACACAATCTTAGAAACTTTCTCTGAATTTTTATAGCTACACAAAAAAATTCTCTCTTTTCGCTAACAAAATTAAACATTCCCATAGGTTAAAGTAAAACATACCTAGCTGAGACAGTAGTAGTGAAAGATACACAATCCTTCTGCAAAGAGAATGGCGAGCTACCAGTAATATCCTCCCAAATAGCCTGGGCAGTTCCTCCCGTGATCGAACAGAGTAGTCTCACTGTCGACAGATCCGGTGTCTGGTTCTTTCCTCCTCCTTGGTGTTCCCCTTTTCCAGCTACCTTGGGTAGGGGAATGAAGACCACAATAGGACGATGGAATTTACGTCTACGAGGTTCAATGGTCACAATAGGGGAAACAGCGAATCGTGGTGAACCCAGGCATGCTTCAACCAGTCGATGGTCAACAGTTTGAACCTGCAGACCTACCCGGATCTTCTTTTGCAGAGCTCCTCTTGGGAAGGTGACCTTTACCCGCGGGTCGACAGTGGAGGTCAGCGTGCAGCCATCTGGACCCACAAGAATGAGGTCTTGACGAGTGCGAGTTACCAGAGCGAAGTACTGTGGAATACTGTTTGTGAGGATGCGGTGAACGCGACGCTTTTTCAACTCTGTTGATGGAATTGCGTCAGCTAGAAAGAAGAGGAACACAAATTAGTAGATAAAGTAACTGCGCAAACCTATAGAGTTTGGGAGCAGAACACACGCATGTCAACCATAACTCATCCAGACAGTATGACAGAAGGGCAAAGAACTACTTCGCGGACAAGTTTTTAATCAGACTAAATAAAATGTCTAACGAAAGGTTGGAGGACAAAGCTGTAACTAACCGCGAGCAGTGTCAGCTAGTCGCGTTATTTAATACTTTAATGCCAATGTTCATTAAATTTATTATGGCAAATAAGTAGACTGGGAAACGATTCATGAGATCAAAGCAGTTTGTCGGTCGAGATTAATTGAAGTATTTAAGACGTTTCTGCTGTTACTCTTAACTAAAATAAAATTTTCCAAATGACATTTCGGTGGGTCACAAAATATTTCCGAAAAGTAATGGAAGTGTGGCACGGCAAATATAGAGAGAAAGAATAACTTTCTCATCAAGTTTTGGCTACATTTTAGCTACTTAAAACAGAAAAAAAACTGGTCTTGATAACTCTCTAAAATTTAATTAAGTGTGACCTGATCCCAAAGAAATTTTATTGAACAATAGAGAAATTAGATAAAATAGGTTTGTCTTCATTAATTCTTAAAAGTGAGCTGCAGGAAATACCTATCATATTACATGGACTAGTGTAACATATATTGCATCTGTTAATACTATTACCTGTGGCAGTTCAATACAGAGAAAAGCATCTGAGTAAGGAGAATAAAAAACGAATTTATGGCGATGAAACGGAAGAGCGGATCAAGAAGGAGCAAGTAATGAGGTCAGAGCGTCAAAAGTGGTATTTTATTTGAAAACAGTGAGTTGCAAATTTTTTCATTAGGAGTATAGTTTTACTTTCAAATTTCTTGAACTGACTCCCAAATTCATGGGTGAGATTATATATATGATATTCAGAGCTAGTTGACCCACTGATTCCGTGATTGATCATGTCACTTCAATATATTTGTATCTTTTTACGGTCAATTGCTGGTAGATGAGATTAGCAACGATTTTTAGCATAACAGTGCTTACTAGAGTTTACTCAAGGGTGAACTCTGTTATTTATTCAAGATATGGCATAAGTTTTAAACCCATTAATGTGTATCCATAATCACAGACGACATACATGAGCAAGTTAAGTAGACTTTTACTTCCATTCCAAAGCTAGGAGACGATAGATACTTTCTTAAACAAAGACCTTGATACTAAGGACGATATAAACGACCTCGCGGTTATTAAAATAACAATAAAGACGCCTCCAAATTACCCATTAGAGTTAATGGGATGTATAAATAGACTAACCATTAACAGGTAAACGAATTCATGGATACTTTGAGAGAAATTAGAAAACAACAATGCCATTATTGGTGGAACAAATACTTTCACAAAAGTGAAAAATGGTGAAACGTACCGAAGTACGCACCAAGAGAATCTTGAACGGCTTGATCCGTATTGTCAACTGGATGTTCCTTCCAAACTTCGCCGTTTTCTGAGCGTAGAACAATTATTTCCCGTTGATTGCCACGTACAGAGGCACAATAGGGTACCTCAAAGAGAATCGGGGAATTGAACCGAACTCCAACAGGTCCAACTTCAATTAAACTAAAATTGGAATCGGGAGAAAATAAAAAAACTTATTTATTTAGCCTATTATTGACATACATTATTGAATTAAAAGGATTATATAATTAATGGTGGTGAAAATTAATTACGCTTATTTGATCACCCGTTTACTCTGTTAATCCTGGTTAACGTGAATAAGCTATTAACAAATCGAAGTAGTATAGTTTCAGAGAACCAGGTCATCTCCCATCATCTTAATATCAAAAGTAGGCGAATACTAATAATACATGTTGTCTTGACAACTAGCTAAATAAATACGTTTGCTTAACTTAGCACGGTAGCGACTATACTACTTATACAAATGCTTAGATGGTGTCACTGAACGGAAATAGGCCCAAACCTAGACTGAAATTAAATTCAAGTGTCCTAATCAGTCATAAATTAGGCGCAATCCATTTAAAAACCAACTACTTATAAGAATATTTAAGTAATATAATTATTTGAAACCAATATGAGGCAGATAAAATAAGCTTCAAGATAACAGGTATTCAGATGTGTGAAACTTTGACATTAAGAGCTACTTATAGGAAAATTTAAGTAGTTAAGTTAATTTAGATCGGTAAATAATTGAAAAAATATACTCAAAATAACAGTTGTCTAAATAGTATGTGCCTTTCTGAGATTAAGCCCAAACTACTTATAAAGAGTTTAAGTAGCATAGTTATTCTAGATTCATACGCAAGAGATGAAATGTACTTCAAGGTAAGAGATATGCAGCTGGTATGGCCCCATCTGGATGCCAAGTGCAGAATGAATAATGTCGATACGAAACTTGACTCTGCATGCATAATGTATGAGCATTTCTCACTCTCTGGACCTGAGCTGATGATTGTTCTCTTTGTAAGGAATCGCAAATTAGCTTTACCTTCACTTCCACGTGTAATACTACAAGGTTATTATTACTACTAACGCACAAGGAAGAAGGACAGTCCGACAATAAAAATACAGTGCACAATAAACTTGAATATAATTTTATCCTCCATTGTATCTAATACATAAAGAAAGGAGCATTGAATTTGATTAATAATAAGTTAATAGTTGTTGCTTTTACCAGGCGGATGGGCAAAAGCGGATTTTACTGAAAAGAAGTAAGATTAATGAGCATTCAATTCCGAAAATTTTAGCTTGCGAAGAATGCAACGTCTAAATATAATTGACGTTGGAAAAATTCATGTTTCTAAATGAAATGGTTAAGTTTTCTGCTTTAACTTTTAAGATTTCGTTTGTGATAAAACCAGCAAAATTTTGAAGAGGATTTACTTCCAATGCTTTGACTCAGATGGGAATGCAGAAATGCTATCTATTAGCAAATTTAAACTTTTTTCTAGTTGAAACTTAGAAGTATGTTTTCGCTTTTATAAATATTTAGAGAGATTTACTAGGAATTATGGACTAAGGTTTTCATAGCGGTTACTGATGTCTTTCCCCTTTAAAAATGGTTTAACAGACAATTTGCTTCAAAGCCTTTCAAATATCTATTCCATTTTGCAGGTCCAGTATTTCGATATTTAAACGCTAAATATTTTAAATTGTCTCATATTCGTGTCCTGGTTAGATGCTACAACATCCACTTAACAGATACATCTACTTTAAATGTGAAGTAGATATTTGACAATCGGTGAAACCAAAACTATACTTACCGACAAGCCAAGCCTTCACCATCATTAAGTGGTGGTTGTACAGCGTAGGATGGATATCTGAGAAGACGGCAGATGATGCGGAGTGGACCAATTGAGGCATTAGGTGGAATAATAAAACGTAATCCCGGATAGCGCTTCGACTCTAACAGGCCACCGCGAGCATCTACCAGGAATGAGACAAGGAAGCTGGAAGAGAAAAAGTAAAGAAAATCAGAGTATAGACCAAGAAGGGGATTATGCAGATGAAAAATGAAAGCTATGCGACGCCAAAATATGCCAGAGAATAGTAACAAATCAAGACATGCATGGATTGAATAAAAATCAAATTCAGGAATTACTGTGAAACGTTTTTTGCATTTCCTCCAAATGTTATCCGAGGATTCATGACTAATCTCATTAGATAAATGGGGACAGAAGATATAACAGATGAGGATTTAAAATTATAGTACGTGAAGAGAATGGCTAACTCGAAATACGCCAAGATAAGCACCGAAACTCCTTTCTCAACGAAGATTTACCATGAGCAAACATTGGTGGGCTCTGACATTTGAAACTCATTTTAACTAGTATCATCCTGTTGGTATATAAGCCATTCGATGAAAACCTATGAAAATCCAAAACTCAGCTTATGTTGACTCTATCAATAGAATCTCGGTTAAACAAAGCTTAAAACACGTTTAGTTTAGACGGTATATTTAAACTAACATCGGAATGGGGCATTACGAATCCTCAGAATTAAATACTGGAAAAATATTTTGTTGGAAATAGATACTCATTGATTTGAAATTCTTATTAACTTTATAACCAAGAAGAGACCTATTATTTTTTTAGTAAAGGGACCGAATGAGGACATTATCTAGACAGAAGGTAGGTTTCAGATCTTGAGATGAAATAGCAAAAAATGTCCTTCTCGTCCACGACCCTGTCAGCTGGGTGATAAAAAGTTTTTCAAAGATTGATTCTTCACAGGCGACATCTCTTTATCTGCTAACCTTTCAAACGTATTTGAGATGAAACCATCCTTTGAAATTAAGACAGTCCCTAGATTTCCTGTCCAAATTCAAACATCTTAAACTCTCATGAACGCACCAACATTAGCTTTGATCAATTAGATTAAGAGGTATATGATATTAAGCCGCTAAGCTTAGTGATGCTTCTTACTAAGATTTTCTTTCGTATAATAGTTACTATCACCAAACTCTTAGAATACGGCTACTTAAATCCAGAAATGCCTTTCCAGACATCATTCTTAGTAGTTCAATAAGATCACTGTGAAGAAGTGGCAAAGCAGAAGGGACTATAGTAAGTTTGCTAACTTAACACAGACAATAAATTGCAAGGAGGGAAATGTTGCCAAACACTTCTCTTGAATAAATGGAAAAACAGACTGATGAACGGAAACTGGGTCATCAGTGTCCTTTATGGTAATGCGTATCAAGTTCTTGTGTATATATTATTAACAATCACAAAACGGGAGCAAAATAATGCTCAAAGGAAAAATGCAAATCGAATAAACAGAAAAAAAAACAATTAAATTTGAATAAAGAGAACACTGCTGCAGCAAAAGCAAAGCGTGCGATAATTGGAATATAAACAGAAATAGAGCAAATCTTAAATTTGCAATCAACCTAGGCTATATGCTTATAACGGCTATCATTCTCCCTTCATTCACTAAACAAGAAAGTATAAATGTATTAATTAAATAACAGTGCGAATATCATGCAAAGAGAACTGATCATATCTCATGAGAGCAAATCTATTAGTAGTGACTACTCATTTCTACTGGCTCCGGTTAATCCAAATCAAACTATCAGACTGAAATCTAATAGAAAATTCGTGGCGAGCATAGTATGCTATGCTAATGGTGGTGTAAAAAGCAGGCAAAGAGAGAAATTCAAACGCAATAAAAAATAAACAAAAGAAAATATTCCTTGAGACAATGATAAAACTGGAGGCAACAAACATAAGGCATTACCATGGGGGTAGAAATTTATCGTAGCTAGAGGGGAGAGAGAGAGAGGAAATAGAGGGTAAGCATTAAGCGAGATAAGCACGAGAGAAAAGATTGACTTCAACGTATGTAACTGAGGTAAACTCACCCTCCAGCAAGGGGTTTCTTTCCGGCACTCAGAGTGGGCTCAATCTCCATCTCCCATTCAGCGTCAAGGTGGTCACCTGGTCCGGCTAGTACTTTCGAAGTCTACAGGGGAAAAAAATTTGGTTGTTTTGATATCCTTAGCTATTCTGACCCGTTTACTGTTCACGGAATGAATGTGTTTAGTAGTACCTCATTCCCACACGTACGTTCACCTTTTGGGGTCCCGAACAATAAGCGCAAAATCAACCGAATTCCCCCAGACTGTTGCCGTTACTTTGAGTAACTACTGGTCCCAATAGATACATTTCCTGCTTGATCATCCCAAAATGGTTAGGGGTTTTAAGTGCTATCATTATCACATTACTTAGTTTCTGTCAAGAGATCTTCCCTTTAACTGTCTGATTCCCATTACAAACAGTGTTACGACTGGTACAGCAAGAGTACCTAATATTAATTAATGGAAAATCTAATCTAGAGTAGTTTGAGGGAGCCGTGAATTCTTGTTTTCTTATCCTATTCAACTACCTTGACATCGCTCGTATTTGATTAATAATAGCACAGAGTTAAAATAAATATGCATGTGTATGTAAAGATTACTTCTTTTCATTTTTGTTTATTCTCCTCACCATGCATTGATAATGAGCTTAGATGAAGGACACTTAGTTTTGCTTCTTCCTCTTCTTATTTTTCAGACTGAAAGTATTTGCAGAAATTCAGTGGCGATGTCATTCAGATCAATCAAAAATGCCTGAGTGATAAAAACAAGAAAAACTCTTCGCTGAAATGCGTTAATATTTTTGCACGAACTTCATTCGCTTTATCTTCTTAACAAATATAAAGACAAGACTTTCTTTTAGTATGGCAAGGTAAAGTAGCAATGAACATCGTCTTTTTCCCATCCCATGAGTTTCACTTCATGAGTTCAATGAGTTGCCCGATATTTCAGTGATCAGCGTGCACGTCTGCAAAACCAGAAGTCACGAGATCGACACTCGATCGATTGGCAACCATCCAATAATGGTTAAATCCTACCCTACTTCTACTTAAATCAAGCGTTGTTAATGCTCCCTTAATGTGCTTGGTTACTTTCTAATAAGATGATATAATGCCTTGCTGTCTATCAAAGTGCATTATCAATTTCATACCACTAGCGTGACTCCTCCAAGTGATCATCAAGACAGGTCACGCTAAGGTGAAGTCAATCGTCATTCATCGATTTGTCCGTTGTATAATCGATCACACACGGTCACATCAATAAATGGTTCAATCTTCTCCAACCAATGACAAATCAGTTCAATGTTACAAATAGTTGCCGAATTAGGATAAAAAATATCTTGGAGCGAACGCACTTTGTCTCTCTCTCTCTCTCTCTTTGTGTTCGAGTCAATCGTACCCCGTCGATATTCAGGGAACATCACCAAGGGGGCTTTTAAAATTACAACAATGACAGCTGAAACAAGATAGCAATACTCAAAACAAATAGACGGAAGAGTTCTCCAGTTAATCGCTCAATGCACTTTATGGTTAAATAATTTCATCACCAAATAGATTGAAAGAAATCATTTTTTTAATAATATAATGAAATAAAAGAAACTAACCTCTTCCATTTGTAAATCACTTATCAAAGTTGCCGAAAGATTTTCAGTGTGCTCAGGTACCGCAGAAGTTTCATGCAATAGTTGTTCATCTGAAACGTTGAGAAAAAAACAAAAACGCTCACAATAATCGCAAACCACTAAACCAAAACTCAAAGGTCGCATTAAATAGAGGAGTTCATTATAGTTGAACAATTAGAGTAACAGAGTTCTAATGGAGCAAAGGGCGCGCGTTGCTATCGTAACAGACTTTGAAATAATCTTTTTAACAGTAGTTAGTAGCTGTTATACCCGTTAGAGCTAAATTTTAAGAAAAAAAGCCACCAATGTTAGACATCGATTTTTGTTTTCAATCTCCACCGACTCAATAAGCGTAAGAAAAGTCGAGAACTGAAAGCTTGTGGGTTAAGATAAGATTATAAATACCAATCACCAAATGGCCAACACAGACCGAAGGGTACAACAGGTGTAAAGAAGTTCACTTGAGTAGAAGCATATTCTTGACACTTTTCGGTACTCGAGGGTGCGGTGTCAAATCCAAAATTAGGACTTGCTTAAATACAATACAAAGGACAAATCATCAGTTTAATCTTCTATAGCAATCCATTGAAGAAATTTCAGAGTGTGCACAATCCCCAAACAAGATAATATAAACTTACGAAACTTCGAAAAAGTAACAGCAGCCCATACTGAATACTCAAATTTATACACAAAAGAAACTTATGTGTGTATATGCTTATGATGCGAAAGACAGGACGCAAACCAATAGGGGACAAGCGAATTGAAGAGGCCAATAAGACGCTTCTAATTATGGAGAGTGACACAAAACCGACCTCTACCGTTCCCTGCCCCTCCCCTATAATGCAGAAGCACCACTTTACACATATCTCCTCCCCCCCCTTCCCCACCTCCAATCCTACCCCACGCAGATTTCGGTAAGTATAATTTGAGAGCCCACACATTTAAATTTGAGTGCATGCGACTTTATGTGATGAATAAACATGCAACATTGCATCGTCATACAACAGGTAAATAAACACAAAAGCGAAACACAAAATAGCGCTAGGGAAGAACGGAACGGAAAACGTATCTCTCACCTCTTGCTGCACCATTTATTGGTATTCGGTTTCCTGATTGACAGATATCAAGATAATTTATTATTTTCCACGGCAAAGGAAAAGGAATCTTTAATTACGCATAGCATTTAAATAAAGGGAACGGTAGAATCAGCTCAGGCTATATCAAATTTTAAGGCGTTTAGATTCTGGAATGGCCATGGTGTCAGTATATTTAATTTTACCTATTTCATAATGTACCAAGTCAAATCTCATTAACATAGTGAAATTCATGATGGCATGATTTCGTAATCACCCTGTTTCCACATAAGTCTTAAAATAGCCTTCTACTTGGTAAGGGATTCTGCCCGTTGGAAGGTTATCTGTGCACTTCTTATGATACGTTCGCCAGTGTCTTCTCATCTCATACCTCTTCACAAAAAGCTGGTGACACCAAGCATTTACGCAGAATATTTTGTTTCCTCGCTCTCTTTACCTGTGTTAATGAGTTCGGGATAGATCTAAATCACATCCCTGTCTCATCAAACACTTGAATAACGACAGCTTTAAGCTGAACAATCCAGCTGGATGTGTAAAAACCAGATTTATTACACTTTGGGGGAAATGAGATTTAAATAATAAATGGGCATTTGATCGCCTTTCCGATGAAGCTTGCTTTTGTAGTTGTACAGCGATGCTTCTTAGAGGAACCTTTTATACTATTATTTAAAACTCGTTTGTCATTTACTGTCGAGCTCTGTTCCAAATATCCTTTAATTTCTTATTATCCACTTTGGAGTAACATGATAATAATTCCCCAACTCTTTTAAGAAATTGTTTCCAACGCTCAAATTGGGTAGAGTGACATTATTGAGCCTCCCCGGTAAGAGACTAGAGTTCTGCCTCTCAATATATTAGCCAAACTTAACCAGTACGGTTGGCCATCCCGATCACTTGGTGTGTGCCGGTGGGAGTAGAACCCGTAACCTCTAACGTGGTGGACTAGCGTAATGGGCAATGCGCCGCCGACACACACACACACATACACACACACACAATAACAAGACATTTTAAATTAAAGGATATTCATTTCTTCTACTTATAGGGTAGAGTTCTACTTATAGAGTACGGATTAGGGGAGAGATTTGGTTAACTTACGCATCGGTTGACTCAGGTACTCCATTTCACCCCAGATGAGTTCATTTTCATAAGGCTCTACAAAGCGAAGAAATCAATAAATATTCAAATCATGAAGATATTTAGCATAGGAATCGGGAAACCAACTTACCAGTAGGATGTAGGCTATTTGGATGTTGAGTAGAAGTTCTGACATATTCTGCCTGATATTGCGAGGGATAACTGGAGGTATAATCAGGTTGGTGGGGATGCACCACTGCGACGATAATAGATAGAGATGGATGAATGGGGGTGATAGAAAAATTATGGGTGGAGTGAGGATGTAATGACAACAAAATAGGGGCAGAGGGGAGATAAATAAATTAAGTATCCCAATTTCTCGCATACATGCACTCATTTGCTCACCAAAAGATAAATAAATAAGTAGACCAGTAATGCATTACATGCAAATGATAGTAGTAATGATGAAAGTTGTTACATGTGAATGTGCTGATTCCAAATTTGGTACCCTCTGCATTATCGCGCCGATATATCTTCAAGTCCGTTTTGCGAGAACCCAGATAGCAAATCCTACTCCCATTAAAAGAAAAACTTCCCGAGCTCATTATGAAAAGTGTATGCTGAAACCTCTCCCGTTAGGAATTCGAATTTTGCCAATAATTTTATAAAACAATAAGAATTAGTGTGATTAGCCGTCCACTTTACAGGATGTGTGCTGATCTTGTGAACTCTAGGTTAGCGGGCGTTAGCGTAGACCATTGTATCACACATTTAAACATCCAAAACCCATTAGAAGTGTTCAAAATACTTGACTTGCTTTGAGAGAAGGTGTTGTGGAACAGATCTTAAGAGTAATTTGCATGGTGATCAGAATTGACCACTGGAGAGCTGCGCTTGTCCATTCACGTCACTAGGTGTGGGCCAATGAAAAGTGATCTCACGACCTCTGACTTAGATATGCGCGTTGATCACTGTGCCATCGGTGCACAATCTTATTGACGGAACTTTCTAATAATCATATTGAGAAGAGATCAATAGTCGCAGAACCCAAAATCTATTGTCTTTTGCTAGCCAGTACTAGCTAGAGTAACTGATCGTTCAAATTATCGGGTGAACATCAGTGGTTGACAATTTCTTGGCAGACACACATAATAACCGCTACATCACCGATACACTCGAAAATCGTAGATGACTTCAGACACAATAATAGTCCGGCAGGTTAAGTATTGACTAGGAGCTATACTTCCTCTAAATAATATTTGTCCCAAAATGAGAGAAAATTATCAATTTCACAAACGATAAGTGCTACGGAATCAGATACTGGTTTTAGTGACCGGTTTTAACTTTGACCGGAAAAGAGGATATTTGGAAACTCACTGCATTCATCGTCCGATTCCTCAGCTTCAGCAGCTTCTTTGTTTGTTGTGGTAATTTCTGGCAGATCGAGAATAACTTCCTCATTTCCTGGGGTTCTGGTTTCTTCCCAGTCGTCCACAACTGTAGTAATCGTCTTGAGGGTGTCGAAGATGGCAAGGTAGTGCTGGTGACGAGCGATTTCTGCTGGAGTTAGTCCTTGCTGTAAGTGGGAAGAGAAACAAAAAGCTAAGTACAAACATGTTTCTAGACATAAAAGAGTAGAGCTGGCAAAATCTATTGAAATCTAAATATGCGAAACCATTAAAATATCATAATAATATGCTAATCTCGTTGAGTTTTTCATTATCTCAAATCTTTATTATTTTGTATTCCGAAGTGATAAACAGCAGGAAATCTAAAATATTGACTATTTAAATTGGCTTACTTGTCCAACTCTCGTAGATTCAATAATTATCCAAGTATGATCATTTTAGGCGGTGTAATGACTATAGTTTGACTTCTAGAATCGATAACAAACGTTTCGTGCTTAATTTGATCAACCTCACTAGCCAACCAGAGGGATGAGGAAAAATAGTTCTTTTCCGGTGTCTTAATAAGTTTATTTTCAACCGAATTTATTTCATTAAGTTTCTTTTTCACATAAAGACTTAAATTATCTCAGTTGTTTAGTGGCTAAGAGAAGGTGAATAAGACAGTGTTATTAAAATAAGGCAGATATTTAAAGCACTTTCTAAAACCAGTAGACTTTTGTTATGCTATATTACTTAAAAAAACTAAATTACAAAATAAAAAAATTTGAGCAAAATCATGTACCTGGATAAGAACTAACCCGTTCTTTGAAAAAACTAGATCTGTTGGTAAAATTTCGGTTTCTTACCTTGTCCTCCTTAACTACCTTCACTTCAGCGATCTGAAATAAGTTACTTCACTGCATTAGACTATTATTTTAAGTGAGTCGTGTATGAGATCTTTCTTGTTACATGATGCAAGTGACATAGACATTGGGGGAGAAATCCAAGGTAACTAACAAAACATATCCACTGATTGAAATGACCAAAATTGATCAGCAGAATAGACAAATGTGAACTATAGAATACCATATCTTTACTTTTTGAGCTTCTAAATTATAGCAGACACGTCCTATACGATTGCTCAAGGAAAATTCCTTTAACATATGGAAGTTAAGTTTGAATTAGGATATGCTTATTACCGTCTTGGTTTAAAATTTTCCACTTTATAAAATGCAAATGATTAAAATTAGCGTCTGGAGAGACCCTAGTTGATCTGGAATATAGACCCTCCCGTGACTTGGAGCTTAAGACATAAAGATAGCAACCCCTTTAATAAAACTTACATACACATATGCTTATAAATCTGAAATAGCGTAAGTTTATGAATTGTCGAGTAAACACTCTGTCATGGCCACTAGGTAAGCAAGACAAATAAAAACGCATTAAAATATCTATGAAATTCGGGATTTCATATCAGTTCATTTCAATAACTACAAGACACACCTATCTAATGGAAACTCTTCTTTTTCAGGTTATTTTACTCATCGATAATCAGAATGGAGGATGTCCGGTTAAGCGTATTTCACCCTTAGGGAATTCTAGTGAATTGTGCTTTATTAACTTCACAATTCTTACTAATATATTCTAACAAACGACTCTGTAACCTTAAAGACGGGGATAACATCACCACCTAATGTTTGAAATTAGGTTATAATTTGGATTTGGGTGAGATTAAAAATATGCGAATGAATACAAACTTTCACTCTTGAAAACAAATATACAACATTCACCCACTTGCTCTGGAAACAGGTTTGAACCGAGCGCTGTCAACAATTTCAAGTAATGAAGTTATAAAGAAAAAAGAGCCCCTAAACGCAATAGGAGTAATGTGTCCCGGTTTCAAGACAAGAATACATAAATTTACTTTTCTCCTTTCTGTAAATGTTCTACTGAAAGCTGTGTGCCTAATTCTCCAACTCTGTTTAATTTAAGCCCATTTCACCAATTAATATTAATACCAATATTATTGAAATTGAATTAATTCAATGGTCCATGTTGAAATGATGATACCATTTATAGTTATCTATACACTCATCTTAATAGCTCAATTTTCACATATGCGAAACTCAATCTCACGAAGGGATTAAATCACTTGTGCCATTCTCTACTATTTATTAAATATTAATGCTTAATGACACACGTAAATGGGAGAAGTGGCATTTCTTAAATAATTACTAACCCGAATTTCAAAGAGTGTTCACAGCTTTATGGAAAAATGCTTCTACGGAAATGTCATGCAACTCCGGTCAATCACTAGGAGGAGCTCTAGAAAAAAACTATGTAGTCAAGCGCAGTGAAACTTACACTCTATTTGAGAGACGTAAACCACTTCGTAATATTTAAGTTTTATACACCACAATTTACATAGTTTGATCTCTGGGCTTCTGGGAGAGCTCTTTTCTTCAATTTTCGACTATGATGCTACTCCTCTGCCCAACACTCACCTTGGGAAGAGGAGTTCTTAAATGGGTTTGGGAGTAAATCGGTATTGTTTATAAGCACATTTAAATGATTTGACAGAACTGACCGCTTTCTCACGAAAAAAACAAACTAACACATGTTGACTATACTCTAAGTAAAATGATGATTTTCATGGAAAACCTTATGACATAGTCATAAATTTAGAAAATGAATTTTGAATTCAAAATCGAAAATATTAAAGATTAAGGGAGTTTCTAATGGACGAACAAACAAGAAAACAGACAAAAAAATATGATTTAATAGCTTCTTATTTTGACAGAATGTAATGTTTTTCGTACGTGACGATAGGATTTAGGGAAGCATTAAGAATAATCGGGAAGGTATATTTAGTAGTTCAACTTGTAATGCGCGTAAAATACAAGATGATTAAAAAGTACCCCTCTATGAAGACCACCAGCTATTTAAGCTTTCAAAAACGTGATAAGTTACTAGAACATTAAGAAGTTTGAAAGAACAAGCTCACATCGATTCATTGAAAGACCTTAAAGCTATGGATCAGTATGTCCGACTAAACGAAACAAATACACAAACATAAAAGTAAATGCAAATTTATTTTTCAATGGACAAACTGTTTGTGAAACACACAAGATGACTCATGGGTTTGCTCATCCTAACTGTCAGGCAACGACTCTCAGCTTGCGTCTGCACTTAAACCCAACAACCCTTATTCCAACTACCTATCTCTTCCTCCCTCTAATTCCTCTACGAATGTCCATTACACTCGTGTTCCGACTTAATACTTAGTCTCTTCATCCGGGAAAGACCGTTGTATTCTTTTAGCCTTTAAGAAGATCATTAGGTTTTTGCGAAGAGATATCTGTAAACCCAACTTGGTCTGGCCCTTATGGTAACTCTTAGCGGTTAAAATTAGCGCGACTTTAAATCCTTAATAAACTGAAATCCATAGCCCACATTCACAAGATTCAACGAACTCCCGCGTACCTTATTCTTGGCGTTAGGATCGGCACCACGTTCCAGCAGCAGATAGACAATGTCCGAGTGGCCCTGTTGTGCAGCCAGATGAAGGGGGGTAAAACCAGAACATGTCTTGGCATTGATATCCGAAGAGGACAGGGCAATAAGGAAGCGCGCCATATTGAGACGTCCAGCGTAGCAAGCAGTGTGGAGGGGTGTGTAGCCAGCTTGGGTCACATCTGTCACCTTGGCCCCTTCTTGTACCAATTGTTGGGCCACCGTTACATGGTCCTCCAAAGCTGCCAGATGCATCGGGGTCACACCGTTCTGTAAAGAGTCAGGAAAAAATGACGGTGATTAGGTAGAAGAACCAAAAAAATAACCAGAGGCAATCTAAAATCAATATCAGTGACTTCTTAATGATGTATTGGCGACGATACAGCCCTGTACTAGTATTAGCTCGTACCCATACAAAATTGTCATCAAACAGCTTCTTTGAGAATCCCCCATACGACAACCCTTTGTGTACATAAACTTTACACATTCACATTAAAGAAAATGCTTTCCAACATTTATCTTGGGAAGATGATTGACATCATGGAGCACCTATGACGAGAAAATCGATTTCTGACATCTCCCCTTATCAGCCAGATTAGGTGTGCACCAGCGGGCATCGAACATATGACCTCTGATTTAGCATACAATCACATTGGTCGCTGTGTCACCAGTACACGTATCCTATATAGCAGAAAATTCACGCATACAATATGCAAGTCTAGGAAAGGTCCCACAACGGTGCATTTAAATACACTGTCTTAATATTAGGCCATGTGTGATTCAAGTTTAGTGGGAATAGGGGACTGGATGTGTCGAAAATGGTTTCAAGGGTGAAAAATAGAAACAGCTGAGAAAATGGGGAGAAATTTAAACCAGATGGCGATTTATCGGCAAATAACAAAGTGATAGTGAACAGAAAACAGCATAGGAAAATTACATATCACAAGTCGATGACCTAGAGTATATAAAAGGTATCTTGCACACACTCATGCATGCATACGGATAGCAAAATAAATAAATAACGTTATAATTCAACTATCTATTACTTTATTTTAATAAGTGTTGTTAGTTAAGTTTTTAACTAGGGAATTCACTTCGAACTAAGGACTATTCCCGAATACTAAAAATTTAACACAACTAAGCTGTAAGATTCAGCTATGGTGTGGCATCACTAATAACTTGTAGTATGACAAATTCCTCACTTAACATACACCAGTTAAGCAATAAAAGTGACAAGGGAGGACATAAAAGTAGTTTGCTGCTTGCAAATGCAAAAATATAAAACACGAGTGCAGTCTGTTCAAATGGGACACTGGAAAATACGCCTAATCGCATCACCCATTGCATGGAATTGTAGCAAAATGTGATCTGACCAAGACGTGTGCCCTAAAGAGTTCTTCAGGATTTTTAGCGTGTGCATTTCACAATATGTAATAAGTAGCAAGAAATAAGATCTCACATTAGCCTTATTTTCAGCATCAGCTCCGTTGAGTAAAAGAAGACCAACCATATCAGCGTTGCCCTCCTGTGCAGCTAAATGCAGAGGTGTGAAGCCGCAGCGAGATTCTCGATTTGTGCTCTTCTTGGGGTCTCGATCGTTAGCCAGAAGGAGAGATGCCATATCCAGGTGATTCCGTTTGGCCGCTATGTGTAGGGCGGTATAACCGTTGCTCGCCTGTAAAAGAAATGCGATGAAAATGTGACGGGTTTAATGAAACAAATGATAGGAGGTCAACAAAGTATAGCACAAATAATCTGCAGACACTAGTCATTCTCCCACTCCGTAGCTGACTAATTGAAGTTGATGAGAGCATGACAGGTGTAAATAACAATCAATACCTAGGCTGCAACCCTCAGTTGGATTGAAAATATCCACATAGTGATTAGTCCGTCTGTTCCCCACCATTCTCAGTCATTCACTCGGAAGTCGACATAATTTCATTCTTTGTAGAAAAAACAAAGTAATCGGACAACTCGGTTTCCTTCTAACAACCCCGTTATAGAACAAGGGTCAAAGGGGATCAAGATCATAAATGATCTTCATAATATTAATACACGATAATAAATTACTTATGGTAGAAAATCATTATGAAGGAAATCAATGCACTGTCGTACTTTAATCAAGTTATCAACCTGAAGATAGTAAAAATTTAATTATTAAGACTCAGGATTTTTGTACTACGTCCACGTTGATTGCCCTTTTCACGAAGCGACTCATTCAACA
>CAADRB010000001.1:737421-760842 GCA_900708905.1 Hymenolepis diminuta | reverse complement strand
AGAGTAGTTACTGCCAGCGCCAAGAAACAAATCTCAAATAACGATACTGGAAATGAAATTCAGATTGCCACTAGTAGAGAAATAATCGGCTTCAATGCTATCTCAGTAAAGCGTTAATTATAACTGTCATTATGGTCATTAAAATATAATCTAAATATATACCTATGTCTAATCCTTAATCAAGGCATATAAGGATGGGTTTCAGTTATTTTTACGCTTGAAATCAATCTCCACCAATGAATTTGGCTCCCCAATAATGGCCGCTTTGAAATATTTAACAATTTGGCTCGCAGATGGTCCATTGAAAAGTTAGAATAAATTTTTTCAAGAGATAGTATAAGAAGAAATACATTTAACTGGTATTATTTAACATAATCTTACGCAGTCTGAAAACAGGGAAAAACTTTACAATTTTTCTGAAAAGATTGGAGACACTACTTCGCTACGAGAAAAGCAACAAGTCCTTTGAAAGGAACAATCTTCCGACAGGGAAGTATCCCCGAGTAGTCGATCCTATAAGAAACTCATAATCTGCTACCCCCACCTTGATTAGTAACTCAACCAACGTGGTTGATCATACAGTACACAAGACGTACTCTCGTTGCCAATAACATCATTTTGAGATATATTTTATTAAATTCTCGTACAGACCACGGAAATTTTTAAATGTGTTTCATAGGAGTAGAAAACAAGTCCGATCAAGTTTCTACAAAAATTATAAAGAACAGAACATGCACTATCATTTTCTTATTCAAAAATTTGCTTATTGAGGAATTTCTCCATTCTGTTAAGTACCTGTAAAAACCTTTGCTGATTAACGCATTTAGTTAATTGAAAATGACAGAAAATAATAGACACATTATTTTGCCACACATTTTCAGATAATTCTAATAAATAAAGGTTATGCAACTATAAGGCAGAGATATCTGATATTTTCAAGGCTTGAGCGTAATTCATAAACGTTTGGTGGATGAAATTTCCCACCTTTAAAAAAGGGAGATAAAGACCGTAATTTGAGCTACGGGTCTTTTCCATTCTTCTTATAACCAAAATCCACTTATACAGATAATATACCTACAAAAAACTGATTGAAAGAGTAAAATATCCCATCCTTAACCTAGTTAAAATTGAGTACAATACTCTCATCCATCTCCAGATGCTAAGATCATATATGTATAAGGAATAGATCTTAGAGTTCTTACCTACATTTTAGGTACAATATCACAAAATTCCTAAGCCCAATGCTCAATTTGGACAGAGGAAAAGATCATAGTGGGAGATTCGAAATTTGCCACTCTTCTTATTAGAAGACTTGACCGGAACTGGGTGTGCATTAATAAGGAATCGAACCCGTGACCTCTGAATATGTAGACGGGTACATGAATACATTAACTGTTGCACTGCCAGCACACATAAACCCACGATCGATTTTAGTTTTAAATATTCGAATAAGCAAAATGAAGTATCATTAGAAATAGCTCCACAATAAACAAAATAAAAACACTTACAGCCCGGTCAGGATCAGCGCCGAATTCCAGTAGCAGTTGGACAAGCTGGACGTGATTGTAATGAGCAGCCATGTGAAGAGGTGTGAGACCATTTCGACCGACCGCGTTGACCGCCTCGGCACGCATTACTTGCAGTAGTGTTCGTCCTGCCTCTGCTCGTCCACGCTTTGAAGCCAGATGGAGGGGACTAAAGCCACGCTGCAGTGAAATATATTTAATACTACCATGATGCCAAATGTATTGCCGTTAATCTCATCTACTTGAACATTACGACATCACAAAATGAACTCATTTGAAAATACAAACAACTTGGTACTCCTGCTTTCAAGTAAAGTAAGTCTTGTGAAGTTCTGATTTCATTACTCGTTTGCTGTTGACAATCTGTCACGTTACTTGTCTTATCGAATTTGATTCTTAGTTCATTTATTCAGATGCTATCCAATGATTAAAACTTGTAAAAATTTTTGCCGTGCATTGAACAATAATGATTATTTACTACCATGAGGTAACTCTAGTGAATCGTGCTAACATTTAAATAAGTTAGAATCGTCCCGATATCTTGAACACGATATCGTCATAATCAAATAAACAGCTTTTTAACTCGAAATATGGAAGCAGTTTCGCTGTCTGATCGTTTAAGCTTAGTCAATTGCTTCTAAAATCAGATGATTTAGAAATGAATGAGATTAAGAGAGTGCAAATGAATGCAAACATTCGTATATGAAAAAAGCCAACGAATACAATAATATTAAGGCCAAAGTGGCCCGAAAGGTAACTAGAAGATATGATTTCAAGACTAAATTGATTTAATACTTTACGCGGTAAATCTTATTTGCTGTGATGATTAACGATTATCTGTAAAGAGCCTCAATTATCTGAATGATTCACCTCATTAAATGGGAAGCTTAAACATTGGCAGATTCTTTGGAATCAGAAACTGAGACAGTTACCAAGACTGAATAAACAAATAGGCACGATATAGACTAGCTAAATCGGATTACAAGCCACTCGTTATTACTACTGGAATGGAGCAAAGCGATCCCCTGGGAAAAGATAATTTCACTTGAACTGAGATACAAAGAGAAAAAAAGGGAACTATTTTAAGAGCTGAATCACACATCATCAAACCTAAAAGCTACCGCTCATATTTTTATACCCATATATAAAACGCTCACAGCAGTCAATCTAAGGGATGCTCATAGCAAAACCTCGGAGAACATTAAGCTAGAATAGTAGGCGTTCTTGTGGATTCACAACTGATTTGGCATGAGGAAAGCATTTGATGAAATTATACATGAGTGTACACACAACTTTTATTCAATAAATTGGGTGACTCGCCAACAACCACAGTACTATCCTGTTTATGCCATTGACCTGAAGGGGAGCTAACCAACTTACCTCCACTTTATACACTCTAAAACATTAGGGAATGAGATAGTACGTTAAAGAACACCTTATCAAAAATAAATTTTTTTTTACTTTTTGTCGGAAATCATAACACTTAAACCTTTGCCATAGTTCTTGTATCTTGTATATTACATTGTATTCGATAGGAAATCTTTGAAAGGGATTCCACTTAAAGCTTGATTATTTATATTGTCATTCAGTAAAAACTCTAAAAATTATATGAATGCATACGTATGAAGGCATACTCGCTTATAAGATGTTCCTTCATTACAACAGTAGGATCGCTTAGTTTGAACATTCTCTATCAACGCTCGATTTAATGTTTAATGTGTATTTCGATGGTCATTTGAGGGAGGTCTTTAACGCGCGAGTGATAGGAGACGGGATAGAATATTTCCGACGTGAACACAGTTCATGCCTCTTTTTCGAAAACTGTTCTTCATTATCATAATTGGAAATGGCGTTTCCTCATAGCTATATTGCTGGCTAACAAAGCAGTCAATCAAACCCCTTTGGCCAAGCTTTACATAAACGGTTGCATTTTCTCAATAAGAGAAATTAATCATAGTTTGAGCTATAGGTCTCAACTTTTCTAGTTCAGAGTAACTGTACCTATAGTATACTTCAGTGGACAGCAGTGACGATATCAATGAAGACAGTCATACATTAGCGGATATAGTTCTTTAATAGAAGACCAATAGAAGCCTGAAACATTTCAAGATTTCAACGGAACTAACCTTAGTTCTTGCATCAGGGTCTGCTCCATTAGCCAGAAGACACTGGACAATATCAGCTCGGCCATCCCTGGAAGCGATGTGGAGAGAAGTGTAGGCATCGCGTGTTGCTGTATTGGGATCGGCACCAAACTTCAACAGAAGGTACACCATCTCTGCACATCCGCATAGTGTGGCGATGTGTAGCGGAGTCTGCTCATCCTACAAGGTAGAAACAAAAAAACAAGTCACTTTGTTTACTGCGAATCAGTGCTACAGAAAGCTCTAATAGTTTATATATATTTATAAGATATATGAGTATTGATGTGCGAAGAAAGTGCATTGATCACCGCGCTCATCTTTCGTATCAGAGGTCACGGGTTCGGTTCCCACTGACACACACCTAATGAGAGGAATGGCCAACCGCACTGGTTAAGCTTAGTTAATATAGAGAATGACAGAATTCGAGTCTCTCACCAAGGGAGCTCCAGGACGCCACCCCGTTATTCAAGATGAGTGCTGAAAAACGTTTTCCTAAATGTATTTTTTTAGATATTATGAAAGGTGATTTAAGAATAAACACTAATTTTGAAGGTAAATCTCAAGTTATAATCACACCAACTTTACGTTGTTCATTTGTTCTCTGATCGTCAACGCCATTTAAAATAGTGATAAATGAAAATGATGAGGTTTATACAAATTTGGAATGAAGTAAATGAACTGAGAAATATATTGAGAAATATTCCACTTGTTCTATAAGTCGGCAAATTCATAAGCATTTTACCTTCAACGAGTATTCAGATATTCGAATAATGAAATACTGAATGTGTGAGTATTTCCATAAAGATGCTTTAAAAGTATTTCTTACTTAAAACTTTATTTAAACATAGATATCACCGTAAGCAAACCGGTAGGTTTTGATTTTGATCATTCGATTATCTGAATACTTGTCAAACTATCTAGCCATTAAGGGCACAAATAAACCGCGATAGCATGACCAATCACTTAACTTATCCATATGGTCAATAAATTCTGAACATCTCAGACAAAAAAACCTGGTAATCTGCTAGAAAACCGATTCGAATGTTTCGATGCGACTGAACCAAGTTCATAGGCTTCGTTCCTTGTGTACTGAATTATCGATCATTGGATTTCCATCCTCACGCCTGCATATTTAAAACCACTCATGAGAAATTTATCGATGCAATCATTGGTTAACCAGGTAGTTGCTACATATCGAGTTCAATATAACCAAATCTATTGACAAAAAACGCAGCTTAAGTCGCAGGTGTTGTCCCTCATTTTCCTGGTGTCTGAGTAACTGCGGCTTTAGAAAACAGTCAATTTCTGAAAATCTGAATTTGCAAACTTTATAACTTAACATTATGAACACTCTGAAGAATGTAGAAGTCAAATTTAAAAAATTCCCAAACCCATTATAAATATTGTTAGCAACACATAATTTGGAAATACAGAAGTTATTTTGGAGCCGCACTCATAAGAAACTCGCATTTTCCCTTCCTCTCTTGATGACCACAATTAGTCTAACCGGTTGGTCATCCACATCAAATTATCGACGACGATTGATCACGTGAACTCTAAATTTTCATAATCTCATATTGTTCACTGGGCCACTGACACACTCAAATGAAGTCAAATTATTCTGATACCGTGAATTCATCATCGACTTCCTTTGATCTTACAAATGAGCCTGTTAAACATTACGCAACCGGTGCTCAAATTCAAGTGTTTTAAATATCAAGGAAACCTCAAATCAAACGTACATATTAGTCTCAAAATGGGATATAAATTCTCTTATCCTTCAGTACAGGAATTGTTTTTCCAATTACACAACAAACTAATATTAATATTTTAATTTAACGGACTATTACAGCAATTTTCTAATTGTAGATTCAGTTAGGAGAAAGAGTTTAAAAGTTAAAAAAATACAAGATGGATAAATTCTCCCATTACCCACTTCTAATGCGAGGCTTCAAATTTCCATTTAACGCAAATTTGTGGGAATATTTTAACGTTGAAAAGCACCAATGAAATCTCACTTGAAAATCTCACGAAAATGCTGGTAATAAATTCATATTAGCTCTCTAACAAATATGACAGGAAGTAATCTGATATTTGGATCCTATCAGAGCTTAAGTAGTTTATTTTCACATGTGGGTTTATAATGACAATTAAAGGAGCCATCGTCCAGGAGCTTCAGGAAATAAAACTGGTTACTGGAATAGGAATGGATAATAGTATCTTTAGAAAAACAAGCCATTAAGTCCGTTTGATCAAACGGTCATTTACAGCCCATAGTAGGATAGAGAAATGACTAGAAGCTTTCAATAAGTACATTCTTTACAAGGGGATAGGGAAAATGAAAAAATTCCTGATTACGATGAGTATTTACTTCGACCTTGTGTAACAATCAGGTTGTAACAGAAGTTCTGTCCAATTTTTGAGCTATGTGTTTAGGGCACGATTACTTCAATTTAGCTTGTCAAGGTTGCATGTTTATCTATGCTAATTAATGAAATGTTATTTCTTCTTTTAGATTGTGTGACAATTATCCTTAATAATAAATATTTCTAGCTCTAATGTACACTCCAAATAAAGAGCATATCAGGCACATTTGACTGAATTTCATCAAGGAAATACGGCAAGCTCAGCAGCAAAGACACTTATGGAAATGATGTTGTGAATGAAAAGACCTGCAGAAGGTGGTTTTCTGCAGGTGATTTCAAAAAGGATGACTTCAGGCTGAGCTCCCGTGAACTTCAGACACCTTTTTTAGACCGAATCACAACTCACACCGACGAAGTGTATTCTTTAAAACAATGCTAAGCGCAAAAGGCGGTGGCTAAGTTCAAAGCCAATTCCACAACTGAAACAATTCGGGATTGCACCCGAAACAAGTTCTTTTGATGACGTGTATGGAGGGATTTGAAGGGAATTGTTTATTATGAACTAGTGGACGACAATCAAACAATAACATCTGAAGTTTACTGTCAGCAGCTAACTCGTTTAAAAGCAATCTTGCAGGAAAAACAGCCTTCTTTGGTAAATCGAAAAGGAGTGGTTCTGCACCATGACAATGCCAGGCCCCACAATTCAAGAGCAGCCAAAAATCTTCTTGAAGAATTTGGCTTGGAAGTCATGCATCATCCACCATATTCTCCCCATCTTCTCTTGCACCAACCGATTTTCATCTTTTCAGGAGCTTACAGGATCATTTAATGTGACAAAGGCTTACTTCAAGAGAAGAGGTCGAAATGAAGCTATTTTCTTTTTTTTTTTGAGTTCAAACTGGCTAAATTCTATGAAGAAGGAATCAGAAAGCTTATGGCAAGATGTAGTTAATAAGAATGGTGACTATGTTGAACACTAAATATATATATTTTGACAAAATTTTCACTTTAATTGGAATTTAGAAAATAAGCAGAACTTTTGTTACAACCTGATATTTCTAATCCCTCGAGACATTGTCCATTAGATATTAACCATTACAAATAACTTTAATCTTTAAATTCATTAGTCTTTATGAACGTCTTGGTTTAAGGACTTTTTGGCTTAGCTATTAAGGCTCTATAGTGGATAATGCAACCAAAGTATTCCCCATTGATATAATTAGAGATGACAAGAAGCTTTCACTTTAATCAATTCCGAAGACAGTGAAAAGTAACAATCATTCAGAGAGCCAGAGATCGGACCCTGGGGAAATTCGAACTTTTACAAAAAACTGCATTAATTAATTAGTAAGTGAAAATTTGATACCTTGAACTCTATTATCTGAATAATTCAACTGTACATCATGCTTAGGCCCTTTCCACGATTAAAAAGCTAAAATGGTTCGCTTTACTAAGAGTTATATTGATAATGAGAGAATACAATTTTCTATTATAGGACTAATTTGAAACTCGATATCTAACCACTGGATTAGACGACTAAGTGAAAAAATTAATTACAATCAATATATGATTTGGTAAATTAGGGTTCCTGGGTAAAGAAAAATCTGCAGATGAATACTAGAAGACACTGTTTTAATGGTTTAGATCTATAAAAACCTAGTCAGAATCGTATAGTATGATGGAGATTTGGATCTCCTTCCAATTAGTGGAAAAATGTATTACATTTATGTAAACAGTTGGATAACCTACTTCAACTCATTATGGTATCTTGCCTCTAATAAAGCTGGGCTGTTCCTATTTGCTATCCCCTGTCCTTCATATATATTTAATTAATAAATTATGCAATCCTACTTGCTAATGATCTCATGTTTTGTCATTCAACTGACTGGATGCTTGGTGTCATATTTCATAATGAAAACAGATCAGATTTGGTAACGAAATATTGTCCCCTACTTCTACGAGTTACTACTACTGCTACCAAGAGTATCCAGCATTTCAAATCCAGCAAAAATTGTCTGCAAGAAAAATATAATCACACTCCCCACTAAACAAAGGGTCGGAGGGATTAGAATCAACCTCACACAGCAAGTTTAATATAGACATAAGGAAAGGTCACTATAATGCAGATGAGGAAACCTGTGTAAACTTACTAAATTCATTTTCGGACTAAATTCACCACTACGAATGCTAGATGTGGTTAAGACTACCAAGTGAGTGTGTGAGCCAACGATGAGGAAAGTTCATTTGAGCGAGAGATCACACTCAAGCTCTGAATGCACATACAAACCACCCAAATTCACAGAATTAAAATGAATGTGCTGTGCACTCAGGTCAGTGCATCATGAAAAATCTTGCACATTATTTTCGCTGCTTTATGATACTAAGAGCATAAGCAAAGTTAAAATGAAGTGTAAGTTAAACTTGAAAATTAAGTGAGGAAAAGTCATTTATTATGATTAATAATTAAATAAAAGACTATTTGTACGGTAGTCCATCGATCGGCTGATACACTACGGACCTACAAAGACGTGGCAGTAAACTTTTACTTCAGAAAATCAACCTTCAAAGACGCCCCAACGATATATTTAGCCCGGGTTGCATAAAAATGTAAAAAAAAACACTTTTCAATTCCATTAGAAGCATTCACAATATTTGACTTTGGCAGAGAGAAGATATCTTGAACCCGCTCTTACGAGAAGCCCATGTTTAGACTAAAATTAGCCAGGATGGTTGGCTATACATACTAATGTGTTCCGATGGACATTGATCCCACTAACCCTGACTAGACAGACATTCATGTTAAACATTGCCTCACGGATACACTTTTTTAAAAGTATTGGGAAAATTTTGAACCTTTGATTTGAATTAAGAGAAGATATCCAGATCCATCATCATAAAAAGCCCGAATTGCATCACCATTCTTCTTGACCAAATTTCGCCAATGTGATTGACCATCGAAATCACTAGAAGTGAACCGATGAGCATCAACTTTGTAATTCGGCAGATCCACGCTTATAATACCATAACCCACATCTTTAACTGTATATAAAACTGCCACAGGTTCTCAAACAAATTCAATCTAGCAAATATTTCAATTCAACTGACTAAATTCTGTGACTCATCAGCCAAATGTACAACTTGCTTATCGGATATTAAATAATTAACCTGGAGTAGAAAAATTCTTGCACCGATTTTTCATATCAGGATTTTTGAGAATAGTAAGTTTTAAAACAGAGATTATTTAATTTATTTCTTCGTTAAAACGTCTTTAAATTGTATAACTACATCGTAGATTATAATTGATCCAAAGAATAAGTAAAGCATCTAACTATTCGTTGCAATGTGTGAGGTCCTACGGCAGAAGTCAATCAACTTTTTATCGCAAACTTTAAAAACCAATCTTAAATGCTTACTTGCCTTTTAATTCTAATATAGAATTCCATGTGAATTTTTGCTTTTCTCATTGGGTGTTCGCTAAAATAACTTCCTACCATTCAATAAATGGTCAAGCGAGATGAAAAAACATGCATTTCCAATCGTCTGTTGAAGCAGTTAGTAAAAAGGCTGCATGTAAGAGACGAAATATAATTGAACGAATTCAAAACCGTTAGAAAATCCAATCGAATATTTTTTCGTACACTCGAGCAACGTCCACAGACTTCGTGCACTGCATTACTGATTGTTGGGTTATTAAAGTTCGCACTTGAGTATGCAAGGTCAACACTGATCAGACTATTAGTTAAAAAGACTGCAAAAATTTCTTTCTTATTAAAAATTTATACAAGCAAATTTAGTTTCTTAAGGAGGGGGACCATTGTTAGAGCTTCAGGTCTTTTCCCTTCTTCCCTCTGAACCTGAGTAACTGTAGCCACAGTGAAACATTGAGCCCGTAATGATATGGTGACTACAGTTTCAGTTTATACCAGAGGCGACATAACACCACAAACTAATTTTAAAAAGTGGCAATAAACTCCCACATGTTGGTTGATACCGGATCTACAGGAAGTTTATAAATTAACTTTCTAATCCAACTTGAACATAAGTCTTAAATCAAATGTCTGCTTTTATAAGCGAAATTAATTTCATATTTAAATCTGTAAGCAATTTCCTTTCCATAAAAATAACCATTAAGGTGAATATAGTATGTATTTCCGGTCGTCTGATACATTTCCAGCGAAGCATTTCCTTTTTACAGGAGCTTTTCATGAAGTTGAGAACACATGGGGATTGCAAGAAACCCATTACCTCAAAATTCAATACGAATGGTAATTCAGAACATCTAAAAAATATTAACTAGCAATCGTTTGACTAGTAAACAGTATCTTAAGTCTGCACAATAAGAATAAGGGACACAAATGGGTTTATTATATGATGAGAAATTAACACAATTTCAATTTTTTTCCCGTCCAAAAGGATAACAGTAGAAGTCTTCCATTTTCAGTAAATATGGCGCATATTATAAGAAAATGTAAGTAAGAAAAGAAATGTATGTAAGAAAAGAATAGTCTTTAAATATCTCTCCTTGAGAAAATAACATTTTTAATATTTTTGTCTGCCATATTTCCACTAGTCTTATATTATTACTGATCCAACTGTATACTTCAAAATCATATTTGAAATCGGTTTGGCACCTAACTAACTTTGTGTATTCTTTCTCATTTTGCTCTTTTTTATATCTGGAACTGGGGTTATTGGGTTTGCAGGTCGTAAAAGGTGGCGACGCAAGGCTGAAAAGAAGTCAGAATTAGGATACTTATTCGGAAAGTGACCATGAATATTTAAAAAAATTCGAACTCATCCCAAAGAAACAGAAGGAAAATTTTATGAAGCTGCTGGAAAGATTTCAAAAATCATGAAAGTGTAAACTGAAAAACCGGATGTTTCCTTTCTCTAACAATCTGCAGACTTTCTGGTTCAGCAAACCTGTGTTTCATTATGATCAAGAGGCAAATCGAACTTTTATTAACTGGTGAGAATATGTTCCCAAATCCTAAATGAAGAATAAGTCAGCCTATTGTTTTGGAAATTAGAAACTACCAAGAAAGACTAAACGTTCCATCCATTCCAATTTTAGATCTTACTTTTGAAGAAAACGTCTTGATTCTGTCAGATTTGTCTGGTGGAAAGTCTTATGAACGCCAAAAATCCTTTAAATGCATTACTCACTCTAAAAAGCATGACGAGACTGGATGACTTATGCTTGTCCTAGAAATGCTTGATTTGAACTTTCCGATTTTTCTCTCATTTCTAGGGACCAGTTCAAATGTCTCCTGTTTTGTTTGTGTTCCTTGAGACCTTTGTCAAACGCATGTTTATTGTCAAATATTCAGAATGATCGAAGTGATAAAATTACACAAGTGGGTGTATTGTAGAGTTCTCCAGGCTTATAAGCATTCAAGAACGTACCAGTTTATCGGGACACAACGAAGTTAGGAAAATAGTTATTCGAATGCGATGATTGTGAGGAGACATTAACGCAGTACATACCCAAATCAGCCAAAAGCCATCAAGGTCACGAGTTTTTAGTGCTGGCTGAAGAGGTTTATGAAACTGCAGACGAATTCGAATTTTAAATTTGTAAATGAATTATTTGATCTCGAAAATATGAGGCTACTTCTCAACCATCCCTAGATATATATATATATATGCTATATTTGTATACTATCTTAAAAGAGACTAAATTTGCCTACGAGGCGGTTAACTTAGATGGTGTAGTAACTTCATAACTTTGTGAAGAGAGGATGAGGATTAAAAACTCGCCTGTACACAACCCACGATCAGAATTAATGGAGGATTACTCAAGGTGCCTTCCCTCTGCTCTACCATTTGTGTTGAAATGGCAAGCGTGTAAGTCTATTAAATTGAAGTTTCTCATAAGACCAGCTCCAGGAAACCTCTCCTCAACTGAAGTTAAGTGTTGAAAGACCATAATTTGTCCGTGATATTATTTTTGTATTATACATAAGCGTTGTAATTTATCTTCCTTAAACGATAGAAAAATCGGAATGTCAGCCCACATTCATTGAACGCCTGGACCATACATACTGATTAAAATGGGTCGATGGACGGTCAAGAGCTAGTTACTCAACAGAAGATTCAAGATGCTGTTTATCTACTCAAACTGTGCTGAAAATGTTTCCCATGGGTGCCTTTAGTAATTATTAAGAAATGAAGATGACACTTGGCAGATTACGGTAACTGGAAACTCGACAACGCATAACCAGTGATCAAAATAGCTTACGCTAAATCCGAGTTTTCAGAAAAATAGAGATCTTTGGCAGTCTTTTGTCTATCCCGTTTAGGGACTGAAATGTTAATATTCTTTAGATCTCACCTTGGCTTTAGCATCAACAGCAGCACCATGAGTCAGCAGGAGTTCAGCAACCACAGGTCTGCAGGATCTTGCACCCAAATGAAGCGGTGTCTCACCACGCATAGTAGTCTGTTCCACCGAAGCACCTCGTTCCAGGAGTACACGAACCAAATCTGCGCTGCCAATGAAAGCCGCTACGTGAAGAGGTGTTAAACCAGCCTGCAGGAGAGAGGAAATTTTTAAAGCTCTCAAATAGAATGAAGAGCTCATTGAGCGGCTAATATTTTGTTTTAACACATCGTAAATTATTTAAACAAGCTGCAGCTAGGCAAGCTAGTATTGCGGCTAATCTCATGCTTCGCCTACCTAATTAATAAATAATTCATTATATAACCGGTCATTATGTTCTGGGTCCTCCGGCTTTCACAGTATTTTAAGATAATCTTAAGAGGAAATAAAGGAAACTTAGTAAATCTGATAGAGAAAAACACTACAGATGGAATCGCTTTCCTACTTTTAATTAAGAAATTTCGAACAACATGCAATGAGTTTATTCCCACATCTAGGTGAAAAATAGTGAAAATTAAACAGGAACATCAGGAACCAGTTAATAGCCCGATGCATCCAAAATTCAAGTAATGCCTAGACTTCTATTCAAATCTTTTCCCAATTTCATTCTTTAATGGAACATTCTTCTACTCCCCGTGTTTATGTGCCTTTTCATACGTTGAACTTTTAGATTTTCCTATGCGACCTTTTTCATTCCAATAAACTACCTGTAACTTATGAGCTACACGTGGAATTAATAAATAAAATCCATTTTACGTGAAGATCAATATTCTGTGATGATGCCTCTACAAAGTAATGTAGAAAACTAATCAAACAAAGCCTTAATTTTAAAATCCCCAGAAGTATTTGAGAAAATGATTTCGGCACATCTTGCTATTTCCTTTATTAGCCAATAAGCAGTTGACCATTCCTTTGGCCAATGTCAAAGGAGTTACCTTTGACACTGCGGACGAGAAATATAACCGCCTTGTCACCTTAATCGATCATTTTCTTTTCTTACTTCTTCCGTTAAGTTTGAATTTTTACCATGTCTGATTATGATCAGTAGACAAAATGAAAAATGAAACAAATGTCATGTCTTCAGAGTTTACTCTAATATCATAACATGGGAATCGTACCGTTTCTTTTCAGAGATACCCAATTAAGTCTGAACAAAAAAATCGACATACGCTAATCTTGAGGTATTAGAAGGCATTGAAAATGATGAAAAGGTATCAGTTAAATAACATTACCTAACATTCCATAAAAATATGCTTCGAATCTAGGGCTAAAATAATGCCAATGTTTACCAATTCCCCATCTGAAATCCCAAACAATAAAAGTTAAGCGTCTTCTCTAAAGTTCATACCACAATATTCACCATTTTTAACTAATCAAACCTGTCGAATAAACCGATGCAAATAATTAAAAAGGCAGTATATTCGAAGAGAATCATAACAAACCTCAGTAGTACTAGAGATCTGTGCCCCACGATTGAGAAGCAGTTCCACAACAGGGATCTTATTCTTCTTGCAAGCAATATGTAACGGTGTGAACCCATTCTATTGGGTGGAAATGAAAAGTTACAGTAAACTGTTGAAGCAGAATGAGTACGAGATGAGAAAAAAGACTTAATTAAATTACCAAAGCTCGTGCATTCATATCGCAGCCCTTGTCGATGAGAACCTTGGCAACCTTAACGTTGCCACAGTGGGCAGCTACATGAAGAGGATTGAGGAAGTCCTGAAAGAAGATAAATGGGATGGAAATTATCAGGTGAATGAAGGATAACTATGGACAGTTATTGACTTTGCAGGAAATAAATTGGCTATAGGATAAAAATGGACGCTATGAAGAGCATTGGATATCTCTGAGTTAGAACTGATGGCTGCGACAACACGCTTGAAATAAAAAGATATAATAACAAGACAGTTTTATAACTTCTCAGTTGCCCTTTGTTAAAGCTACGGAAACTCAGATTCCAAAAAAGGGGAAAAGAGAAGACTTATAATTCAAACAACGCTTTCTATTAACAAAATAAGTTTACTTATATAGGCTTGAATTGGCGATGAATAATTAGCTGTCTGGTTGGCCAGTAATTGTAGTGACGGCTTCTTCACACGTGGCTTTACATATTTAGGTGTGAGCATGGGACTCCAATAATCGATAATCCAGTATATGAAAGATAAAGTTTGTGAGTTTCTTTCAAGTCCAACGAAAATATTCGATTAGACCTCCCAACAGAGAGGCGCACAGTTCACTAATTAAAAAATTCATATGCTTTCGGTTACAGTAAGATATTACAATTTGCATATTGACAGAATATAGAATAAATTACAAAAATTCTCAAGAAAAAATCCAAAAATTTGAAAAATAGGTTTTAATACAGCATGATTTAGCTAATATGTAGACCACGTTGATGATGGCATGGCAAGTGCAGAGGATGCTAATTTAGACTGTAAGCCGATTGCACCTATCACCTACAGCAGGCTCCCAATGAAATCTTATCTTTTCACAAACATATGGTTCACCGTCTATTTGATAGCCACTAACTATTAATGACGAATTTAGGGATTTCCGATCCCCTATCAGGAAAAATGCATTCTAAGTTAAACAAGAAAAGTTGACAGCGCAGACTTCCCTTTAACACACATTTCGATTTAGCTGTTTTCACTTCTCTATAACGTAAACGAAATCAGCGGATAGGTTACTAGTGCCGCGAGAAGCAATTTCTCAAAGCGCCCGATTTAAACAAGCAGAAACTAAATTTCTAAACTACCAAAAAGCTATATCTAACCTTTCACATAATCTATGGCTGCGTTCAGCGTTCACACAGGTGGTTCAATCAATTTAAAAGACCACCAATCTCTACTTGAGAATGAAAATTTTTCAAAAAAAGAAAACAAAAAGATTCATAACGCGTCCCTTTAAAGAGATACCATGTACTTCCAAGCTGAGAAGGGAAGTAAGAATCCCGAATCCCATTGACCAAATCTCCCTACTCTCCCAAAGTTTTTTTTTCTCTACCAGTTATAGACTGTTCCCCTGTCCGAATACTATTTATTTAAAACTCAAATTATAAACAAAAGAAAACTGCATATTAAGCAAAGTCTTTCCCTTTGAAAGTATTTGTAAATTTAGCCACAAATAACTTCAAAATTCTTGTCTAGAAATAATTTGTGAGTTTAACCGGCCTTTTTTAAAGAAATAACTGCCAACAAAGGTTTAGAAGTAAAAAAATGACCAAGTCATTTCATTGTTAAGTGGAGAATAATATTTTGCGAAGTAAAGGATTGTGAATGTTATACATTTTATCATCCTGATAGTTAATGTTGGCTATAAAAATGCTACTGAAATACGAAAGATGATATCCCAAATCTTGAACCCCAAGATTCTACTCCCATTCCATAGACCTGGAGTGAAAATTTCTTTTATCAAAAGGAAAAAAAGACATACATTACATACATTACAAATCATTGTATCCGATTACTAACTCCCGAATCCTTTTAGGAAAGCGTTTTCTAATACTCATTTTTGGTAGAAGAGTAGGATTAAAGAGCCTTCATGGAAGAAAGTCTAATTCTGACGATATCTCTACCAATTAGACTTAACCATTGCGGTTGTCTATTCGACTCACTAGGTTTGCACATATGGGCATCGAACCCCAGACCTCTGACCTCACAGACGGGCATGCTAACCAATACCAACTACTAACCTTTGTGCCATCCTCTGCAATGGACGATTTTTCTGCATCAGAAAAAGTAAAGTGAAGGTGTAACAATTATTTCAATGTGTTCTGAAACTGGTAAGACTTTTGAATCAGGCCTTGCATTTTGGACACAAAGTATGTTTTAGAAACCCTTATTTGTTTATTTGTCTGCTGAAATTATATGAAACAAACACGACCCTTTTGTGCCTAACTTAAATGATGTATTTAGTTACGTTTAAGTTTATTAACTAGGGCTTGAAATTTAACGACATTGGCGCATTTGAATATGCAACCGTCCCAGCCAGTAGAAAGCTCTGGTCTTGTATCGCGACAAGTTTGGCGAATGAGGTTAATATCAATATTCTAATATTCATGCAGAATGTCCTTTCTTTTCTAAAGGGGGCCTTTTGGGAAAGTATTATATAAAAGAAGCGAAAGTTGTTTCTTCTTACTCCAGTTGCAGACTGTAGATTAGCTCCTCGAGCAATGAGATTTCGGGCGACTTCTTCGTGATTGCCTTGAGCGGCCATATGGAGGGGAGTGAGGCCATTCTATAATGAAGGAAAAAAGCAACAGTAAACAAACATTAGATGCGTCGACAACACTCTTCCTACTCCTATGCGTAGCACTGTCTAAGTGGGATAACAGAAGTACATATAATGAGAGAGTTAACCCTGATCACATATGACCGATTTATTTAAGCGAACCGTCCAGAAGATTATTAGAAGGACTACAAGACTGATTATTGACAATGGAGATAACCAGGAATGAGAAATCTTCACTAAAAAAAGAACTAATATGTCTGGGAATCATTAGGATTATATGAATCGATCGTCACGGAAATACCTTAAATTCGATCGATAAAGGTAGTCAATGTCTTGAGGACTATCCGCATCTATCATGCCTTCTCTTCAACTTTGATGAATGAACTATAGATTAGATTATAGAATCGCATATCCACATACTATGGCCTGTTTCCTTTCATCCGAATATTTCAAAATTCAGGTTAAAAAGGGTAAAACCACTAGATATGACTGATGATCTCTTATTTAACTTGTCCTTTTTTTCCATCGTTCTAACAAGATTGAAATGCAGTAATTTGAACTCCCTAATTCCGTAAGCATAGCGAACTGAATCTCCACTATTAAAAATATACAAAAAACCTCTTAAGTAATTATAAGGTGCGCAAGATATCTGAGTTCACCTAAACTTTTGTAATCTAACCTAACCTAACGCATTTTTTATATCAGAAGATCTCATGTTAGATACTACTATAACTAATGAAGTCAAAAGACAAGCTCTAATGCTTATAAAAGCGAAACACGACAATTTAGAAATTGCGAGATTTCTAAAAGTCACCAGTTTTCGTTGGCAAAGTTAGAAAGGAGCTGAATGAAAACAACTGAGAAGAATGGCAGCCGCGAGCAAGAGGAAAAAGGAGCATTGTCAATGCCCTGCTGATTCACTCATAACACTTAACTTTGTCAGAAGAGTGCATGGCATGATGGACGAAAATGTTGGGAAGTCAATGCCACATCTTGTCAATGATCTCCAAGTGTCTAAAGGAACAATAAGAAATGTTCTACATCAGGACTTCGGATACAAGTCATCCGTTCTTAGGCGAGGTCGTCAATTTATGTCGACAAAAACAACTCAAGAGCATTGTTTAATGAGTGTAAAACAATTCTTAAAGAAATTGAAGCACTCAGAAGAACGGGATTGTACAGAAACAACATCCACCAGGATCAAAAACTCAAACGAAGGAATGATAGGTGGCTATGGGCAAGAGGACTCTACTGGAGTTCTTACTGTTATGCGCACGAAGTTTCCACCAACAGTGACGATTTTCGGTGTTGTTAGCAGTGACAGAGGAGCACATCACGACTCCACTTTTCTACTGAGCCTTAGAATTAATGCAGATGAAGATGTCTATGTCGAGACTCTTCAAACCATTGTTGCCAAGCCACCTTGAATAGACAGTGCGGCCAATGATGGAGGGCCCTATGTCTTCCAACAGGATTCGGCTCCATCTCATTAAACTGTCGAAACCCAGAATTGGATGGATAGCCAAGAATTTTCGTCATCATCTCACACCAAATTTATGATCGCTTCCCACTACACCAGACCTTAATCTTTTGCATTATTACGTGTGGGGCGGGGCGTCGTTGGAAATGAAGTCAATAATCATCTCCATAACACCAAATCCTCCTCTCTGGTGGAAGTAACAGTCCGAGCAATGGACATCAGTAAAGATCACTCGATCAAAGCCTGCAGTCAGTCGCTTTCGGACTCGATTTGAGTCGGTAATAGAAGTCGAGGGAAGATAATATAGAATAAAACCTATGTTAATATTATGTTTATTTGTTTTGCTGCAAGAAATTATAAGTTTCGACCATGAACAATTTCATTTTGTTTCTACTTAGTGAGAATTAACTTCTGAGGGGAGAAAAACACACAAAAACACTAGCACACTGGAAGAGTTAAAGTGCAAGAGAGGGAGGACCAATGAGGTCAGGTTACCATCATCACCGCAACGCTCGTTGTACTTAAGAGAGAGAGAGAGAGAAATTTAAGATCAAAATAAACTCTAGAAGTCCAATTTTAAAGGTAAATCAGGATTCGCACTTGAAGCGACCTTAAAAAGAGCGATGTGCCCTAATTGCTTCATCTAACGAGTGAATTTAATTGGGAAAGATTAGACATGATCTCGATTTTCTAAGTTTAGAAAATAAGGACATCTGGACAGATGAAATACAAATACACCAACACTATACCGAGCATTTAACTACCAAGTCTGATTTGCTCCCATTTTCATTCACGACACGTTCTACCTGCCGATTTTTAATCCGTTTTATTGTTTGCATTTCCGAAAGTAGACCAATTTATTAGATTTTGTTTGTACTTATTTCCTTTTTATATCCTCAAAAGCGGTATTTTTAAAAAAATGCAGTGAGTATAAATTAAATCCAAATAGTTGCAATGGCCCTATTTGGATAATTAAAAGCAATCGCCCAAGTGGAGACATTTCTTAGGAAAGAAGTAATAAAGCGTGGCCTGATATTCAGATATACAAATCTGTAGGACATTGATGTTGTAACTGATGAGGACAGAGTAAGAGCTTAAGTAACTAATTTAAAGGTAACCCTGGTAATTGATTTGTCTTTAACTAAACCCAGTTCCCCAGTTCTTTCTAAGGAGCGAAGTAGTCAGACCCTTCATCTGCGGCGACTAACACTTTCACCTCTTTCTTTTTAACTTCAAGTTTAGACGAATCTCTAAAACCAAGGCAGTCACCGAGAAGAGCAGTAATATGTGATAAAGTCCAGCTCACACGATATAATATCTTATGCAATAGGGAAAACATTTACCGTCCATTATATTCATTCGTTACAACTTCGAGCAAATCGATTTCTATAACCTGTCGAGATCAAAAGCACACTAATGTAGAAAAGGAAATGTTAGTACCTTTCTCTCCCCTATAGCACTAAAGGCGGGTATTTCCGTGCACATGTTGGACGTGGCAGCAACCCGGGATTTATCAACGTAGAATGATAAAATGTGTTAAGCTAATGCACGTCTAAACTGTACAAGTAGCTAAGTAGAGTAAAGTAGACCTTTATAGGCTGAAGCAAGATAGCATGACCGATTGATAAGCAGCTAGAGGAAGAAGGAATGAGTCATAGACAAGACAGTGAGATTCAATGTGCTGTAAGGATGAAACTAAGACAAGGCGACAAGCGAATCAAAACGGCACTCAAACCTAAGAGATAAGGTTATCATCCATATGGACTTTTTAAATTAACAATCAAAGCAAATAAATCACTTTTTTCACTGAAATTAAACTGGTGGGATTGTCACACAGATATTACATCAAAATGAAATCAGCGATAGCTTTCTCTTCTTAATATATAACGCCATACATACAGATAACCTAGACAAACTGCGATAATATTAGGTTACCACTAAGCAAACATTGCTTTAGTTGTTCAGAGTCAGTGGGAACGAGACAGAAGAATCACAACTCAACAACAGCTGAATTGCTATGACAGTACAACCGCTAGTATATAGCACTGCATCTATCCGATTAGCCACTAATGCACCAAGAAAAGTGTGCACTTTAGAGCCAGCAAGCAGTGTAAATGAGTGAGAGGCCAGTGACAATAATTACTACTTTAACTTGAGAGCAAGCTTATTCCTGCCGGAACAGATTCACAGCAGTCTGAATCTTCATCTTAATTTACGATAGTTAGCAATTACATAGCAACCAAAAGAAATTTACAATGTTTTGTGAGTAGAAATCAGATTCAAATTGCGCCATTATCAGATGACCGAAAGAATGGGGGTATTTAAAAGGAAAGACGAGATAGGATACGAAATACAGCATAACCTGGCTAATATCTAAGCATGCAGCTCTCATAATATCCTCAAACTATTGACTAACATTACCAATAGGATTGAAGTAGTTTCTTAATTGACCCATGTATCCCCAACCATTCATTCGGATTCATGCTGTAGGAACTACGGCGTCTTTAATAAGTACAATTTTATAGATAAGGCAAGCTAATAAAAAAGGCATATAAAAATCTATAAGAAGACGAAGATGAAAATATCTCCTGACTTAGCCAATTTCCATTGTTCTCCCATGTTTGGCCTCCAATTGGTCTACACTGCTTACAGGCAAATGTGTTTGTACAGACTAGTATGATTGTTAGCCTAACCTACTTCCACCGTGCTTGGTGCTTATGTCCTAGTGTATGTAAACCTATTTTCAAAGTAGTCGGGATCCTCATCTCAGATTATCTACATAATCACTTGCCAAATCTCATCTTCGATTAGCAAATTCGAATGTGAACGAGTAATCGAGTATAGCGACCGGCTCTCACATTAAGATTTGCTACCTTTCTTATTAAAAGAATTGACTTCAATAAGAGAAATAGTTTACAGCAATTGATCCTTATTGGGAAAAACTGATGCATTCTGTTAACCTTAGGAAAGTCATCAAATTCGTAAAGAAATAGCTCTAACCTAACTTGGTCGAATTCTTATAGTAGTTTTACTACCCGGATTAATGTAATTTTAACTTATAAACGAAAATAGCATAATTTTACGATAGATCATCCTCGCATACTTTAAAACAATTAAACAGAAAGAACAATTATCGGACAGGGTGATGATAAATCATGCCTTCACTTCTTAAGAACGGTTTATTTCTGCTAGAACGGATTTCAATAGACTATGCTATCTGGTTCTAATTTATGACAGTTGAAATTCACTTTGTTGTTCTGTGGGAGCCAAAAAAAAGTTAGCTCTCCTGCTAAAAATATTTAAGCGCCAAATGGCGTTTCTAAACTACAAAAATACCGGTTGCCTAGTTGTGGCAGAAAATCGTATAAGTAGATAGTTTGAAAAAGGGGGAAATGAAAAGAGGGTGAAAATTTTGCCTGCTTTGGTGAGGAACGCGACTTTCACTCTGTTTGGAAGTGAAGAATAAAACAATCGAGGCATTATAAAAGTGGAAAGGGAGTACAAGTTTTATGAATCGGAAACACCAACTATCGAAAGAAAATAAAGAGATTTGTTAATATATCCAGCTTTATACTTTGTAGAAACCTAGCTATATCAGATCGAAACAACAAGTTACCTTTCTAAAAGGAATAGCTTCGGTAATATACTGAAATTTTGCTTATTAAAAAGTTAATAAAACATTTAAGGGTGCAACAATGGCGCAATGGCAAGCGAGATTGTCTACCAAGTCAGAGATCACCAGATCAATGTCCATCATCGAGAAATCAGTGATGTGAATGGCCACATCCCTGATCAAAGAGGGAAGTAACATAAAATGGCTTCTCATAAGAGCGACTATAGGATACTTTTCTCCTACCCTAGTTAAGTGTTTTTAAGACTTGCTTTGATGGGCCCGGGAAGTTATTAGAGCAAAAAATGCGATCTGGCATTTTTTAAATATTTTGACTTGTGAAGTGGGCAGAAATATGCGACGGAATGCTGAACAAACAAAGGTACCCACATTTTCAAGTGCTACATTCTATTCAAAACTCCAAACTCGAGAAGCGTATATATTCCCAATCGGTAAGCCATTCGCGCATTGTCTTTAAATAAATAGTATACTTATCCATTTCCACACTAAAGC
Source organism: Hymenolepis diminuta (assembly GCA_900708905.1). Taxonomy (NCBI): domain Eukaryota; kingdom Metazoa; phylum Platyhelminthes; class Cestoda; order Cyclophyllidea; family Hymenolepididae; genus Hymenolepis; species Hymenolepis diminuta. The sequence continues at coordinate 738,585 of CAADRB010000001.1, read as the reverse complement.
TCAGGGCCAGCAGTTTTGGACAGATATGAGTGTTGTGAGTATGCGTTTGTCAATTTAAAGAGGACGAGATCGATGCTTCTAATGTGCACATCTAGTAATGTGGATAGCCAATCGCACAGGTTAATAATTCCGGTAAGGCAGACGGGTGATAGAATGTGAGTTTCTCATCAGGATAGCTTCAGGATAACTGCCCTCTACCCAAGTTAAGGAGTAATAAGAATTTACATTAATGGACTTGGGGATTTATTAGATCGAAAAACTCCGTCAAAATATTAATAACTACGCACTGTGATATTCTACTTGAGAGGAACCAGTCAAACTCAGTTTTATTAAATAAGTTACTTTGTGAAAAGGACTAAGAACGAGGAAGCATACAACTGAATGCTGAACAAACAAATACTGTTTCTAGTACTAAATCTGCCTCAAATCTCTAGACTCAATAAGTGTAAGCATGCTTGCCAAGTACGTAATTTGTACATTGCCCATAAGTAACCTGTCTACTTATCTATGTGCAAACGATAGTATTCTTAGACAAATACAAGTGGTTGTAGTAAATCAGGGTAAGGGTCACGAAATCTACATTCATCCCCCTGAATACGGCGATGAGGATAGCCAAATAAACTGGTTAATTCTGGTCAACTAGAGAGATAGCAGAATGAACGGTTCTCATAAGAATGGATTCAGAATGTCTGCTCTCTAATCAAATTCCGTATTGTCAACACTTTCCTTAATAGGTTATTAGAGAAAAGAACACCGCCATGTCAAATATCTTAGCCTATGAAGTGGACTGAGAACGAGGATACATATGACCAAATACTGAAAAAGACTTAGAAAGCAGGTGTCTTCTTATCTAATATCAAATTCGCTTTAAAAGCGTTTAGATTCCTGCCCCAATATGCACATGGTCTTAAGATAAATAGTTTACCATTCTATTTGCACATAAGAACTTAAAGCTAGCATTTTTGGACAAGAGTGAGTGATATGAGTTGGTATACTCGCGACTTAACAACAACAGCGTACGCGCTTTTTGAACATGACTCATCCTATCTTAATGGGAGGGTGTTAACCGTGCATTTGTCAACCTTGGCACGTGTGTAAAGCCAACACCGCTCAATGTGAAGCCCAATTCAAGTTGACAGTAGAAAAACAGCTAGCTAGTGGACA
>CAADRB010000001.1:698780-736797 GCA_900708905.1 Hymenolepis diminuta | reverse complement strand
ATTACTATATTACTATGTCAATTGTTAGCAATAATAGTATAAGCGCAATATAATGATATAAGAACTGATAGCTTATATGAGCTCTGAGAAAGATCCTCTTTAATCCAGAGAATACTTTGACTGACTAAATGAAAAAACGAAATTCAGAATCAAAAGTTAATTCCATGGTAAACGTAAAGGATATTACGAGAGAATAAAATCAGCAATTTTTCGGACTAGAATTTGGGAACAAATTTATTTGCACCGATTAAAAAATGCCAATGTATTTAGGAGGCGGAGAAAGCGGAACATAAAAGATAGTCACTCTAAGTGGTCAGAAGTACGAAAAACCGTTTTATGTGGACATGAGTGCAAAAATACGGCACTTACTCGTGTTTTGGAAGAGGGATTGCAACCAGAGTCAATGAGCATAGTGCAGACTGCATTGTGTCCAGAGCGAGCTGCACAATGAAGAGGCGTTAGACCATCTCGAGTTCTACTGTCAACTAGAGCACCATTGTCTAAGAGTAGTTTCACCATGCTGATACGACCCCACTTTGCAGCCACGTGCAGTGGAGTTATGTTATTCTGCAGGTTAATAAAAAATACGGCACTTTATAAAAGCTTCCCAAGACCATTAAGGAAGGTATTCACTTGGGTGGGGAGAGAATATTCTTGAACCGCTCTTATGAGGAGCTTACATTCTACCATCCCTCTTGTTAATTAGTATTAACCACTGCAGTTAGCCATCAACATTACTGAATGTTCTCCGAAGAGTATTGATTTTTGTGTCCTCCCATTTGACAAGACGTCCACGTTTACAAAAGCACTAGTTGATGATAATCTAAATTAAAACTCTTTTAGTTAATAATTACCCTGGCTGTTAATTTCCTCAATTCTGACATCTTGAGCGACATAAAACTAGGTTTGTGAGGCTCTGAGGGAAGACAACGAATATCAGATCACAGAGAAACAAGGTCAGTGCACACTCAGTGAGTGGAATGGATATACCGCAGCGACTAAGTCTGACTAATAAATTGGATGGTAGAGTTCACGTTTCTACATAATGCTATTCCTTTGAATAAGATGAATATTTGAAAAAGCTTTCCCTAACGGACTTGAGAGAAATTATGTTCTGTTAATGTATATATGTATACATTACGTATAAACCAAAATTGAATTACAGTAACTCGGGAATGACCAAAAATTGCATAATTTACAATTAAAACCAGCCGTGTAAGGGCAAACACACCTTGGCTTGAAAATTAATATCTGCGCCACGTTGTATGAGAAGACTGCCAACATTGCTCGAACCGTAATGCGCAGCTATGTGCAACGCGGTAAAGCCAGGCTGAAAAGGAGAAAAGAATAGAAGCGTTAATATTTATATTGAATTAGTATTTGGCCTCCCAAGAACGTAACAAAGGACAATTCAAACAAGAATTCACCTTGATTGAATTCATCTCCTCTCATCCCACTAGTGGCCTGGCCACTAGAAGAAATAAAAGTACCCGATGTAGTTGACCGACCATGCACTTAGTAAATTAGTCGTACTCAGGCGCAGCGAACATAATTCCACTCACAAAACTGGAGACGGAACTTGGAAATCATTATATTAGAATATAAAGCAGTGGACTATACCCAAAAAGTAAAGGGCGTTTAATGTGAATCCAAAGACCTAATTTTGTACGATTCTTGATGAACTGACTTTAAACATTCTACTTCTACTGGAGTCCCTTCCCTTATATTATATTTGACTATGTTAGATACTATTCCAAAATGAAAATTCGTAAAGTATTTTTACTTGCCATGGCTAATAATAATATAAGCAATTTTATTCAAGAAGCCAATTAGAGAAAACAATAGAATGGAAATATACAACGTGATTTTAAAATTTAAATATTTCAATTATGAACGAATTTTCGTTTAAAAAGCAACAAGAAAACGCATGTAGCATGAAAATTTTTTATAATAGATTTGTGTATAAGCATTTGTGTGAAATTAAAAATAACCGCTCGGGATTGCTAAAGAACCCGTGATCTTGATTTTCGCATGACAGCTCTTACATTGATAATGACAAAGCCAAGTGATGATAACTTGGGACACCCTCAAGACCAACAACTAAAGATCTTTACATGGAATGACTTTTCAGTCACCCTGTACACCTCTTGTACCAAATATTACAATGTGATACAGGAGGTTTTTCAAATCAAACTTGAATCAAAATGCCAGTGCGTACTATAATTTTTAGACACATGTGTGCTATCTCTCGAGAACGCAAATTGCGGAATCTGTTGAGAACTCAAACCCAAATGTGACCCAATATAATGACGATGGAAGAAAGTTTTGTTACAAAAGCACTAAACCTACAGATAATTTTAATTCTAAAATGAAAGTCATAAACTTTGATAATAATTGTCCATTTAACAAAGAGATAATTTACGATTTTAGAGAAGGGAATCAACATTACCGTCTGCATCAATCACATCAACTCTGTCGAATCAAAGACTTCATAAACGTTTTGATCGGTTTGCCTTAGCCACGACTTTGCAAGCTTTCTATTTCACCTTGGTACCCGATGACTCAGAAGTTTTAGAGTAACAGAACTGAAGAGACTTTTCAGAGAAACCTAAGGGTGAAGTCTTCCTTTTGGAAACTTTGCCGCTGGATTTTCACATGTAAAGACTTAGTGAGATTTTTAGGATGCGGTGTTGATTAACACCTATAAATGTGTTCCACTTTCGGGGCAGAATAAAATATTAATAGGATAAAATGCGTTATTTCCTAATAAAAAAAGACTCATTCATTGTTTGTGCTCATACGGAGTTAGAAATATGCGTCTGCATTTACTTACTGTTTAAATTATTGGCTGAAATGGACCAGCCACACGATAATTATGTAATAACTCTTCCTGAATGTTGCTATACATCGAGTAAGTGTTCTCCTCTACATCATGAGCATTCTTCTGAGACTAAAAAAACAAGTACCACAATGCTCGTTAGTCTAATGACTTTTCTTTACAAAGAATCGTAAAATTTGCAGTTGGCAAAAGGCTAGGTATTTCTAGCTTTATTTGCCAAGGTTAAATAAGGGCACAGCACTAACGTTTTTAAGCAAATACAAATTCCCATCACGCGTACCAGACAACGCCGGAAAATGGCAAATTTGATAACTCTAGAATATTATCCGCTAATCTATTATGTTATGCATTACTTTTAAATATTGGTAAGGAATTGAGGTCAGTAAGATATATTTCTTAGCTTATACCAACTAACAGTCATAAAGCACTAAGGACAAGGATAGCGCCATTTCATTTTAAAAGTAGTCAATTTCGGGTGTGTTTTCTACCGTCAGAGGAACTTGGTTTAGGTTTCGAAGTGCAGGCTAAAGGAACACAAGCGAATGCAAACCGTTACGATTAAAAACAGAAATCTAGCTGGATTTCTCTCAAGGCTAAGTTCCAAGCGAATGTAAGTCTCAAATAATTGAAGCCATGAAGGACTTTAAGACAAAACGACTCATCACAGCATAAGATGTACAGAAATCTCCGGTTAAAAGATTGAAATCTTGGCATTTGAGTACATTATTTATTGAAAACGGTGTCCAAATCGTATCTAATAATATACCTTTTCTCAAACGGGCTAAACAGAAAGTAAGTTACGTTTTACATGAAACAGACCAAATTCGAAAATAGTAGAATTAGGAGAATTTGGCTTTTAGGAACAATATATGTCAGTCAAACTTAAATCTGAAGCATTATTTTAAGGATACAAATGGTTTTATTGGTAGATTTTAAGGACGTTTTGTTTTTCTCCACTACCTTCAGCCAGTTCGAGATAGAGGCGAATGTTGAGGATTAGTTTAGGCCACATTGGGAGGAAGATTACAATGTGGTAATATGTAACCGCATAACAGTATTCAAGGAGAAGACCACTCTACCTGGCCTCCAATAGCTTTTAAATACAATTAAGAATTTTAGATTAAAAAAAAACAAATTTCAGGCATAATTATTAACTAAAAACATTAAAATAACTACGAAAACGGCACGAAGTGATGTAATTTCAACAGAAAAATTTAGAGACTAAATACATATCATACACTGATGGTATCCTCACTCCAAATTCGAACTAATCGCAATATAGCGGCTATTTTTAACTCACTTAGAAAAGAAACCAACCTACTTAAGCAGTATGCAACTTAATTTCTGAGATGAAATCATATTAATTAGTACCATCATTCCATTTTTCAGTTAAGAGGCAAGCTCAAAATCAGATACTTTCATTATTTATTATTTGAAAAATAAAGCATGAAAATACGCTTACCCCATGAGGTTTACATGAAATTCGATTCCTATATAAACATTTGTCTAACTTCTTAAATCGCACGGGGTTCCATTATAAAACCAGTGACCGTCTTTGCATCGGCCTCCGCAGGTACTTATGTCAAACTACAGATGAACTCGAATAACTGATTTCCAAATTTCATACTGATGCTAACTTGACACGTTCTTGCACAATAGACCATACTAAGATCTTTATAGGCAGTTGCTTTTTCATCCACTGTATGTCAGCGAATCTGCAACTCTCCATTTGAAATGTTATTTGCTAAGCAAAACAGTACATTCATATGAGAATGCCAAAGTGGTAATAATAACATGGAGGATAATTAAAGAACTACCTATTAAGTAAATGAATCCGCATTCCTTTACTTTGTAATATAAATGTAAATAAATAATGATAATCGTATATTTGTTGACATTGTCAGTTCGAGGCTAAGTAAGCCAACTATCACAACACAGTCGGATCAGAATCTTGATACAGATGTGCTGCAAATGAAGATAATGACTAATGGGATGCCGATAAAGCTCAAAGCCGTAGATTTGCCTTCAGATGAGCAATTTCTTCCTAATTGGTATGCGGGCGCACACCACGTCTGACAGATTGATATCAGTTAGGCAGTGTTTAGATCTTCATATTCATTTATAAAAAGTCCATGTTGAGTCAGTAAAGGGTATTGGAGTAACGGTGTTTCTGCCCCAGCTCTCTCGGGGTGAATCAAGTGTAGCCTAGCCATATCTAGTCGGCAAATAGATAATAGCAGCAGAAACTAGATATTCTAGCATTAGGACAGTGCAGAAGAGCCTTACTTTACGGAATTGACATAAAGTAGCAGAGTAAATCATCAATTTTCTATAAGAATATGCAATGATTATAGGATTTTCTCCAAACTGAATGATTCAACGATACAAGTGAATTCAGATACACTAAAATCCATTTATTCACCTGGGATTGATGATTGACATTAGCGTCAGGACTCATCAGCAAGAGATTAGCAGCATTGACGTCGTCTTTGCGAGCGGCAACATGGAGAGCCGGCAAGCCACCACGAGATCGAGTATCGCGTTCCAGGAGTGTAGCTACTACTCTATCGTGACCTTGTTGAAGAGCCACTGCTAGTGGTGTGAAACCATCCTAGAGGGAATAAAGAACGGAATGAATAGAGATTCAATCAGCCGAACTGGTTCGTAAATTATTATAGATTTCGGAATACAAAGTAACAACTTGTTAAGGGTTTAAATTATTTGAAAAGATCTTGTCAAAGATAGCAAATGGCGATTTAAGGCTTGAAAGTTCGAAATGTGGGACCAGTTAAATATTCTTAAAAAGATACCTAAGTCCCACAGGCAGCCTAAAACTCTTCGTCTTCTAGATGCCTGTTTTCCAATCAGAGGGGTAATCAGTATTCTGTTACATGTTTCATAACCTGTAGACCTCACATACCAGATCCGACATTTCGTTTTTGAGTATTCAATACTCAATAAAAAGCCAATTAATGACCCATACGAGACTTAGAGTAAAGAGTAAATAGTAACCATATCTTAGTGATTATATTATTGAAGGAAAAATCACTGTTTAGATCGCCATTTAATCAGATAAAATTGTGTGGAATTTATATTAAACTATAAACATAAAAATAACTTAAAAAACCTATTACTAGTGACCAAGATAAATCAAAATGGCCTTGCAATATTTACTAACGAAATAGGAAATAGTTCAATAGGTGAAGGGAATACATTCAGACCATCAAAACTGGCATTCCAGATATATCAAATTGTTAACTTTTTAATCAATGGTCATACTATTCTAAAATTTAAAGTTCAGGATTTGACTTCAATGTTTCTGAGTGATTTCATATCTGTAATGTTCACAGTTAATTGGCCAGTTGGTTACATCAGATCACATTCTCAATGAGAATCTTGAATCATCCAACGACCGAGCGATACTAGATAGTTCATACACCGCTATCTAGCTCAATCGGTGCGTAAAACAAGAGAAAAACCTGCAATATGCTCGCTTTTATGATTCCATGTGTCCTCGAGCTTTTGAGCACTTTCTGTTATTGCGCAGATTGCTTTGAATTGCTTATGAGATGCGAAACAGTTCTTTAAATCGATTTGCAACCTATAGAAAACCTAACCAAAAATTTTGATAAAAATACACAAATATACACAAAATATACATTGTGCATGCTTTCAAGACGTTTGAAACTTGCGACTCACAAGAATAACCCCAAAAATAACGAGAGCATAGTGAACGAACCACTTTATCAGCAACTAAATTAAGACTAAACACCCAATTGAAAATATGTGTTAATCTGATAGGATGAAATAAAGCATAACCTATCTAACCTACATACATGCGGTTTTGCTAATCTAGAGCTGACTCATCGAAGTTGATGAGACCATAACACAGGCAAAGATGGTGATCAAGATACAGGTTGTACTTTATCAATCTGATTGAAGATTTTGCCACGGTAATTGATCTATGTACTTCCAACCAATCATACCCTATTCCCAACTTCTACATAACACCGTTCTTTGCGAGCTCCTGGTTTCTATCATCAATCTTACAATGTTTTTTTACAATTCTCGGTCTAGATGAAGAGCTAAAATCACTGAGGTGGTGGCTCACCGAGATGTGGCACAATCAATATCTATGACGAATCAATAAGCAATTGCACAGAATGATTGTCAAGAGTTATGCGATACGTTTAAGTATATTCTTTAGACCTCAAAGTGTTATAGAGAAACCAATAAAATAGAACACATTAAAAATTTGTGCGACAAAAATTCATCTTAGCCATCAAACTTATATGAATGAGAATAAAAAATAAATTAAAACGCAACAGCAAAAATCCATAAAAGACAGGTGTAAACTAAATCATTCAGTCATCAGATCTTACATATGCCATAAATATGCATTAACTTAGTAAGAGAACAGTGGAGGGATGACCTCAAGACATAAGCAGTGATTCAATTAGATTCCGAAGAGATAATAACAGCAGAAATATAAGAAATTGATACATGGTTAAGTGAAAGCAGGGGAAAAAATAAAAAACAAAGACAACAATCACCTCAGAAAGATAAAAAACATTGGCACTGAAATCGATGCTCAACTACCAGATGAGGAGTCCTACAACTAGCCTCATCCGGGAATGTAAACGGATAAGAATTCTCGCCAATACAAGCTGAACCGGAGCTAAAATCATCAATGATAAATGGGGAGATACGAGAATTTAAAATGAATGGGGAGACAATAAGGAAAAACAACTTCAAATAAAGTTAATTTTATTTCATTTTTACCTAAAGCAAATCAGAGTGATTTCGTTAACATAAACTATTGTTTTTTTTGATTAAGTGAAGGGGCATATCTACCGATATAGGTATGATCGACCTCTCAATTAAATCTACTGGTTAAATAAATCAAAAATGCGGACAATAACCACTTATCAAATTTTGAAGCACAATGTTCTAATAAAAAATCTAGGCCCGTAGGTTTGACATCTGAAAATCCGCTTCGAACCCAACTTTCTAAACAGCAAATTAATCAAGTTGATGAATCTTGAATTTAATTCCCAGAATCTTCTTTTTACTCTCTTTAATGACCCTACGCCTCACTTTGTGCTAAAATTTTGATTAGATCCTCTCCCACAACTAAAATTGTTATTTCATGGAAAACTAATAATTCAAACATGTATGTGGTGCGCGAATGTAACGATATGACAATATCCAATAACTGTGTCGACCACCTGCTTAGACGAAATGAGGGCCGAAAACGGGAGATCCCCATTCAGAGACACCAAGCCCCTCTCCCAATAAATACATATATGGTGGGGGCGTGTAATTCGTATGGGATATCGAAATTCGTTAGAATACATTTTGATTGAAATAGAAGAACCCAAATACTGACCCTTTTAGATGCTTACTATATCCAAAAGTTCAGTTGATTAAATAACTTCACCAGAGCGTCAGGAAAAACTCACAAAACGACATAAAACACAATAATCCAGTATATAGCTTATCAAATTAAAATAGAAGAATATTAAGTGGAGATTTAATTTCGGTATATTACCTACGTTTTAGTGCTGAATCTTGCTATGAAATAAGAACTTATGTATTTCAGTTTCTTTAAGTTTGATAAAGTACAAAGGTGGTTCAAAATCACCACATATCTGAATGCTATCTACAAAGTTTATATTAATTCCTCTTAATGGACTTTATGAGAAAGCTGCGATCAATAGCAGCAGATATTCTGAGCTGAGTACCGACAAATTAAAAATCTCGATTCCAAAGATCATATTTCCATACTCTTTCCCAAAATTATACCCGTTTAGATATGCATCCGCTTGCCCAAGTAATATAATGTATATTAACGCTGTAAGTAAACGGATAAATTATATGTACGTTTGGCGGAAAAAAACTTGAAACCCATCGGCACTCACCGATTAAAATTGAAATAATAGAAAGATACCACCCTAAATAACTATCCTGAACCAAAATATTATAAATAATTGTGTGGTTAGTTTCGTTAGTGGCTCAAAAATCAACTTCAATAAACGATGCAAATCAATGATAACCCGATCTATAGCTAATTAAATTAAAATAGCAAAAGACTTAAGCAGAAATTTATTTTCGAAAATTTTACCTCGGTTGTAAGCGATTGATTGGCGCCCCTATTAAGCAGAAGAATTACTACATCCAAGTGATTTTCTTGAGCTGCCATGTAGAGAGGTGTAAAACCAACCTAAAAGGGGCGGGGATAGCAGTTAAATATATAGTTGAAGTTAGTTTGTTTTTACATTTATATGCCAGAAACATACAACAGACTGGCAGTTGGGATTGGCATTAGCATCAAGAAGAGCTTTGACAACTTCCAAATGGCCAGCGAGAGATGCAATGTGGAGAGCAGTGTTACCCTTCTTTGAGACAGCATTGACATTTGCACAATTACGAATTAATTCCTTCACAACTTCTGTGTGACCTTCTTTAGCTGCCAAGTGCAAAGCTGTCAAACCCGTCTATAGGTGCCAAAATAGGAGATAGATTTTGCAGATATTTTAATAATCGTGGGATTTTGAATCTTAACTTACGGGATTTGTGCTGTTAATATTAACGCCCGAATTTATCAAGTCTAGAACCTTTCTCAAATCGCCAGCCCGAGCAGCTCGCAATAAACTTTCACCAGTGTCACTCTAAAAAATATATTAAAATAAAGTAGCTGTAAAGCTAAATGAAAAAAATGACGCACTATCCAAATTTAACTACAAAATCATAAAAGGTTTAAGTAATTTCGACACCGCGGGTTCAAAATTACCTACATTCATGCCAAATGGAAAACTTAAAAAGTTTATAATTCAAAATAGGAATTAATACCGCAACTCCGCGCTTAGTCGATCCATGATGCGGATCTGTACCCTTGGTCATCGTTATTACAAAAGCCTCTCAAGTTTCAACAACCCTTATCAAACTTGTGCGCACTTAAACAAATACAGAATGTTAAAATAACGATATAACTTCAGGTTTAGAAAATTTTTATTTTTTATTTGAAGAAAAAGCAAAAGTTTATTTATTACTTACATAAATATACTCATTTTAAATTTTATACTATAAATGGGTTCATATCTGAAAGACCACATTAACTGCATACGATTGTTCAAGTTTTATCATATACCTAATAGTAAATCTTTCGATCACTCTATTAGGATCTAATATCTTTTTTGAGATAATACCACTATTTTTTGCGGACATATTGATGCACGTTTGCTTATGTGATTCTATTTTTGCTAAAGCAGCAGACTTCAGCCTAATCAAATGAATTTGTGTGTGTGTAACATTTGGAATAGATTATCGGTAGAGAATTTTACTGGTCGTTTTTATTAAGAAAATTATCAAAATTATGCTTAAATAATGGCCATTTGCCCAAGTTAATCAATTCCATGAATTGGTCTTCGGTTTTTGGTCATCTGGAAAGAGTTAAATTAATTTTGATACAGTGGGATCGAAGGACCACAGGCTTTCCGGGAGTGGGATAGTCCTAGGGTAGGGAACACAAATAATAAATAGCATCAAGATGATCTAAAAAATAGTGTGATTCACAGTTTGAATAATCAATTGTCATATTCTGTGTTATTTGTAACCGCAAACTCAAATATCCTGCACGGTCTCCACATCATAGATATTGTCATTATGATTATGACAGTTATATGTGTAGCGTGCATCATATATACATAATATACCCTAATTCAATAATAAGAAAATTTTCAGTGTTTGTTAAGTTAGCGTGTCACTATCGCAAGGCCATATTAGTTAAGCTATGGTAGTACTGTTATATGACACGTCCGATAATCCAAAGTTGAGATCCGTAATTGCGTACAAAGGCAGTCACTACCGAGTGCAAGTAAAACATGATTTAATAAGACGTGATTGCAATAACCTAGTACCATCAGGTGTCTGATTAGTAATCAGTTGTTAAGACCTGCCCCTCTCTGTAGCATACGGTAATCGAGTCTTAGATCCCCTACGAAATCACGCTATTAGCAAATAAAATTTGACAACACCACAGTACGAAACGCAAAACACGTTTTCTTAGGTTTATTTATATTATACGTTATTTGTAACCCAAATGTTAATGAATCCGTTCGAATAAAGGGGAATTAAAATTAGCGGGATGATAGGGTGAAAATAAAAGATCTCGCATATAAGATTTATTTTGGGGAAAATATTATTTTCCTATATAAGCACATTGGTCCCACTTTTTCTTTCTTTCTTCAAATTAATTCAATTTCACTCTCTACTGTCTCAAATGGGTCAACGAAATAATGTTTCAAGTAAAACCTTATAAAGACTATTTGATGTTCATATTAATATTTCTTCTACATGCACGCGCTATCCCTGTTCGGACCACGTCTTCATTTGATTCACTGCTATTCCATTTCAAGGACCAACCGGAGTATTGGAGAAGTTTCTTCACTTGAGATTAAAAGGGGTCATTTATATCTCTGATCTAGCCTAGTAAAAAACTACAGAATTTATTCACTTTTCATCCATGATACATAAATAGTGTTACAATATGTTAGGCGTAACGTATAGTTACAGAAACTTTCCTTTCGCAACTACTTATTTCTTTAAAAACCGTATAATAACCAGAAATTTAAGTCAGATATTTAGGTCCAACAATCTATATTGAATCGTTTTTTTCTTCAACGGGTTCTTTAAAACGCGTTCCCCCAGCAGACTGAATAAAGTATGCTTTAACCTGAATTGGCAGCTTAAAGCTTGACCTTGTGTTTTTGCACAGTAACATTTAATAAAAAACATTCTCACCTTTAAGAATACTCTTTATTCTATTCTATTGTAAATACGAAGTGAAAATTTTACAATTAAGACGAGTATTTGATCATTTCTTCTAGCTCTTAAGGTTCAACTGTTGAGACAGAAGGTTAAATTTCCAAATTGCTCCTCGCCTATCCCGCAGAAGAGATTTCGAGCCTTTAATTAGCGAATTCCGAATTTTATTAATTTATAAATTTGACTGTGATTTCTTGGCATCACTTAACATTGTATTTTTACTTTCTTGAAAAAAAAGAAGAACGTCTTGGTTGGGGCAGTCCTAACATACTTAATAAGTACTGAAAATTTGATTCATGTGGCTAATTTTGGCTCTAAGAAATATTCCCATATAGAGGAATTCATAAAAAATTGAACTTTTCGCATGCACTATGTAATGTTCAAATTACAATAATTAAGTTACCTCTCAGTAGAGCTAAAAATCAGGAGTTTTATACTCTCCGAATTAAGTAACTAAAGTTACCAGTTGCAAAATGTGGTTTTCTTAATAGAGAGAATGCATAAAACTTTCCCACTTATGATTGTTTAAAAACACTTTCATTCAACAAACTCGGGAGTTATCGACGATAGATTCTATTAAATATTAAGTAAATTTGCCAATTTAACTTAATCTCTTTACTTTAAACAACAAATGTAAATGAAGTTCACTTTCTAATAACATTTTTGGGGTTTGCAAATAGTATAAATTCCATTCTACTTATTTTTAAAAGTAGCCAACTAAAATTGCCGTTCCTGCAATGATTAAAATTTTTGTTATTGTTTTTATTACTAAAATTTACCGACTATCTTATTCATATGATTTTCGAAATGAACATTTATACCAATATTCATTTCAGTCGCATTAGTGTTTTTCTCATTAATTCAAAATATTCTCTTGAAATTTAGCCTGGTCCTTAATAAAATCAAAATCAACGTGTATTTTGAGTAAATTACGCGTCTTACTAATTATTCTTAATGCATTAGTCTACTGAAAAGTCCGTGTCAAAGTCTGAAGCCGATTTAAGAAATTTCTGAAGACTTCCAATAAATTTCTAGGAATAATGCTTGCAGAAATATACCCACAGTTGTTGAAGAAATTCTTAAATTAGACGTGCTACCCGCATTGTTAAAAGGTGATAGGCGTTGACATTAGCTGAAACTCAGAATTGAATAATTTTTCTAGGAAAGTTATGATATACATCATAGGTGAATTCTAATGATTTCGGATATCACTTATCTGCTTATGATTGTAAGAATATAACAGCATTCATCATAAAAGCTAGCACCATCTTGCCATCTCATCCATCCGAAGAAAAAAGTGATTTGAAGCGGCAAGACCAACTACCAAAATTAATCGACCGGAAATAAGCGCTGGACTTTTAGAAAAGAATATGTTCTGTGTTCTAAAAGATTATTTATGAAATTTGAATTTTAAAAAGTAAAAGAGTGGAGCGACCCTTGAGTAAACAGAGCACACGTCGACAAAAATCAAATGAATTAAGACCATTTTGCACCCTTATTTTATCCTCAATTCGCTCAATTCTCCATCATCCCTCATTTTTCGTCACTGTTATCCTATTTTAATTGATTTTTGAAGCCGAAAAATTGTTGATTTGCCGTGGATTATAATTTATGATATATATTATATGCATTCAAATACCACCTTTGTCTCTAAAATGGACAGCAAGGGTGAGATTAGAAACAGTTTACCGTTAGAAAGATCTTCCTCGGAAGCTTTCATCTCAAATTCATTTTTTATTTCAACTGAAAAAAACGCTGCAAAAGAACCCTTGTGTTTTTTTTATATCGAGATTAATCGAAGAAATTTCAATATTGGGGATTAATAAATCTCCGAATATATTGGAAAATAATCATTAACTAATCATTTGTTCGCAATATCAATTTGAAAGCTGCAATATGACAGAAATGATGAATGAATTCAAACTCTCTTTAACCATTCATAAATGTATAAATATATGCTGGAAAATCTGCGATTTGAAACATTTTCTTGAACCGTCATACCGTCAAAGGCCTTTCCAATTATCCCCTGTTCACAAAAGAGGATGCATTAGCCTTATAATTAATGTGTTTTACAAGGAACAAATACAATTTCCAATAAAAGCTTATATTTTGCAACGAATTTTGAGTTTAAAAATTTACTCTTAAAGGTTTAATAATGCATCTTCTCTTTAAACTTGACAATTTTTTGCAAAAAGGTAGATCAGGGATTTTCAAATGAAAATATCATTAGCCAAAATGTGAATTTCGTTAGGCTCCGGGGAGAAAGAAGGTGAAAGTTGAATGATAAACCTCACAAAAAATTCTATTCCTCTCATTATTGAGAATCGACCACAACTGAAAGGCGTATGCAAAGAAATTATGCGTTGATTTGTTGTGTCATCAACTCTTTGTAAATGAAAGTGATATGAGAAGGCACTGGTGCTCCAATAACAACAAACTCAAGGATGATCCCTCAACGGAGATTTCTTTCTCCAGTAGACGGATGTTACAAGAAAGAGGATGGTCCTGAAATCATATGGAAACTTGCACTCAGAGAGGATAGGTGGGAAGAACTTCAACTTGAAACAAAAGTTGACCTGATAATTCTTGAGCTCAGATTAAGCAAGGTGCTTCTGATTCTCTGACTTTCACTTCTGGTACTCTATATATTTTAAAAACTCCCTCATAAATTGAACATACTTCCTCTTAATAAATGTACCTTTTGTGTTTGGATGCTGCCCCATAATGAAAAATTGTGATGTTTTTTCAACCCTATCATGGGAAATTAAATAAAATAGAGACTTTGACTTAACAATTTTCTGGAAAAATAGTTATTACTAAGCCAGGAATTATTGAGAAATTATATTACTTAACTAGTTTCCACATTTACAATTTAAATAGTAACACTGAAATTGTTATCCAGGTTCTACCCTAAAATCAGTGCACCTTTTGTTTTGTTTGAAAAAATAAGGGAGTACTCAAGATTAACATTTGATAACACTCAATAACACACATCCGTTTCGTTCTGTCGGGGCTGGTATTATTAATGTTTTTCTTAGTTTTCTAACCGAAATCGCCGGAAGATGGAAATTCTGAGAACTCAGTGTATTGCAATATACAATCATGAGCATTAACACTTCGCAGATATATCTTTTTCAATGAAATATCAATTCTCATACATAAGGAACAACTTTCTGTTCAAAATCGGTCTATTTATAAATAAAACGTCAAAGAGAGGAATATATCTATTTATTTAGTCATTCGCAGGGCTTTTGCTTTACCATATGTAGTGGTGAGCGGTAATAATTCAAAAATTAACCACTGGAGCCCGTCTTTCGTGACATGATTTAGGTTCGCTTCATTCTGTAGAATTGATTTGAGGTAAAAGCCTTGAAGAATGAGTGTGAATAATGGCTGAAAGCAGTCACACGAATTCAAACTGAAAATATAGCTCCCAATTCATAATGTCAGCCCAGGTTCTAGGGACCATCCGGTTACCATATTCGGTACCATATTTGCGAGACATTATTAGAATCCGAAAATTTTAAGTTTTGAGGTTAAAAAGGAATTTGAACTCTTGTAACAGCAAAATAATCAAATAAACATGTAGAAAGAAGGGGATCGAGGAGATGTTGAGGATAATGTGAATGCGTTAAACCAGCCTCATTCTATTTGATTTCCGAAATCTGATTGCATATTGCCAGCTCAATGGGTAGTCCACTGCTTCATGCCCCGAGATACGAACTTCATTGTTTGACCCCCTGGATTTCGGATTAAATCTACTTTCACGATGTCTAAATCGGTTAATATGATGGCCGCACTACTTCAGTAATTTTTTTTCTCCAAAAGGCGAACATAATACTAGCTTATGCGATTTTAATATAGCAGAACTCACTGGAGTTCATTCAAATAGTTTCAAATCAGATATATCAAACAAGCACTATATATTCACGGTATTATCAGTATTACTTATGGTAATGCAAAAAACTTTTACACGTATTAATAATGAGATAACATCTGAACTCGCGAAATAACAAAAATGAGGGATGAAAATAAGGGTGGGGCAAGTAGGAGTTATACTGAAGTCAGGTAGTGAAGAATCTCCCTTTATTTGAATTCTTGAAGCGTCGAGTTTTGATTTTTTCACATGATGTTTAAATCACTTTGCGATGTTTAAATGTTCTAAAGCTCAATTTTCATGATTTAATCCTGGTTGATGTGCTCATGTCCGCAATATTCAGAGCTTATTGAACAAGTGATTTACTTGTATGATTGGTTATGTCACCTTGATTCATTTCCATCTTCTTACAATCACAAAGCCAGTTCTACCTAGTCGATTGAAAGAAACTCATTTATACAAAAAATTTTTATCTTTCTATATATCATATATATATATCATTTACAGTTCAAACCAATTATGTTACGATTAATTAGTAGCTAAGCATAAGATTTAAGAATGCTATTTTCTTGAACTGGGATTAAGAGGATTCAAATAAATGAAAAATTTTGACCTTTAAAATCAGCATCTGCTACAGTTTTCACCTACTTGCCTTGAAAGCAACACTCCAGTCAAACGCTATCTAAAATCTCTAAAAACAGAGTTTATGAGGAAAAAGAAGTGCAAATTGCATTAGAAACTAAATGGAAATCTCGGTTTCAAGATTGAAAACTCATATTCAAATTTCTCTTCCTCTCAGTCAAGACTACATTGAAAACTCTACGTCTTATTCAAATTGAACCTTTGATAAGAGCCTTTGCTTAACTTGGCAAAATAAAACTTCGATTTGCCTTTTATTCTCTTATAACTGATGAAACCTTCTGTCTCCGTTCCCTAAAGCGCGGAATAAAACAAACCCTGCATTATTTCATCAAACTGCTCATTAAGGACCTAATTAATTACGATGAGTACACTCCATTTTCTGAGCTAGCTGTCTGCTGCAACAGTGTCTGTGACATTTAGAAGGTTTTCCCTTTTATTCCCCCTCTCCTACTCGCTCAAACAAAGACCAGAATGTACATCCCAGATGTTTAAACCACATCCCCCACACCTGAATCCTCAAAAACTCCACCTCAGAGGAGCAACGGATTTTTATGAGGGGAGGAAATCATTCGGCGCCCCTTTCTCCCATTCTCAAGACCTGATTTATACTCATCCGCGATCATATTTCACTTACCGAAGATAATTTTTCTCAGACATGCTCATTAAAAACCACCACCAGCATTTCCACCGATTGATAGCGACGTTGATGAGAGGCTAATTAGAAGTAGAAGAAAGGGGGACTTACCCGCATATTCGGGATAGGGGGGGATCTAGACTTAAGTCATTTGATGAAGGGGTGGAGGGGGGGGGCCTTCTGCGGTTCATGCCGTTCAAACCTGTGCGGACATGATATCCATGCCCAGGATAGAATTACGAGGTGCTTTGGACGAGACATACTATGAGAACCTGGGGGAGGAGAGTGAGAAAGGAGATCAACTCAAACTGCCATCGGTTAGACCGCACAGCATGCGGGGAAGATGTTTCATAGAGGTCACCTATCTTTTGTCTGAAAATAGTAATTAGCATTTCTTAATGATGCACCATATTCTGATTTATTCTGAAAATAAATAAGTTAAGGCGATTTGCAATTTGCTGAAAGCCAGTAACTGATTTAATCATTTGATTTTAACTAAACTTAGAGGGCATTTTCTAGAGTAGTGCTCTTGAATATAAACTGATTAAGAAGTCAGTTTTTTTATAAATTTAGGTTGTTAATAAGGTAATTTATTGCTGTTAAAAAATGCACTCAGTGCAAATCACAGCTTTTACCAACTAATAGCTCCTCACCACTGAATGCATGCCTTCTTCCGCTATCAAACCAATGTTAACCGGTTTATTAAAATGAGGATTAGTACATCGGTGGTGAATTGGTCACTGTGCATGTCTGCAATTACCTATACTCAAGAAAACTGCCGGAAAACCCTTTCCTAAATGGATCTGGGAATCATTTTGATTTTTATTATAAAATGAAGATTAGGAAAATACAGAAAAACACAAACATTCACTTCCGAGAACCAGTATCTACCATTCTCATAAAAGAAGATTCAGAACCGAGCTTTAACTAAACAGAATACTTCCAAATTCCCCAAAAAAAGTCTTATAGATAAAGCGACGCCCGTCTCAAATTAAATAATGCTGACCAAGACCTACAAATTCCACTACATTTACCTCGGAATACTGAAGGCTGTACATCCTCTTCCAAATCACATCTTTTATAAATCATTAATTTAATAAGTAATTGTTACAAAATAAGCAGAAAGTCGTATGTAATTTCAAAATTCATGTCTACTGGAAATTACCACTCTGAGAAGTTGTACCTTAAGTGAACGAAGTATTGAATTTCACATATTCATAAAACGTTAATTTTTAAGATCACGTAATACCGGTAAGATGAGTGCATTTCGATGGAATAAGTAACAATTAAAATTTTGTAGAAAAAGGATATTTTCATCTCAGTCTGATGATGGATAATTCGGTTGGAAATTAGTAAACCCACACAGGATTCAATTTTGTTATACATCTCTCTATCAAACCACTGTTTACTTGACTATAGTCTCTATTTAATTATCATTGATTGTAAAAAGAGGCAGTAATTTAAATATTATTATCATAACCCACTGCAAGGTAAAAATAATATATAAATTCCTATTAAAGTCGATCAACAGTAATTATAATAAATGAAAAGAGCAGGAAATCGAAAGGATTTTAAGAGTAAAGTTAAGGTATTCAATAGTCCTCTTTCTTTATTCGACTTTGGATTTGGATTGTAAAAAATCTATTTAATGAGTTGTTCACGTTCAAAAATTCAAAGTTCATTATTCCTCTCCTCTAGATTACTCAGCAAATTCATGCTCATTATGTTCATTGTTTATGGGCCGATTTTTTCCTTCAGACGTTCAGAAAACAATGACCTTTCATTGTTATTACGACGCTTACAAGTTCTTAGCATATCTGTACTGAGACTGCTTAGTGGAGCTCAAAATGCTGCACTTAAGGTGAACGAAACTTTAATAATTTGATAATTTACTGCCACAGCTTTTCACAGTTGTATGAACTTGTACGTAAAACTCATAATTATTAGAGATGCGTCAGTGATACATGACTCAATTTTCACGCTTGCCAAGTGAGAGATCATGAGAACACTGCCCATCGGAACACAGTGACGTGAATAACCAATCACAATGGTTAGTGCAAGTCTACCAGGGATGAGATAATGCGATTTTCTCATTAGAGTGGCATGAGGATACCTTTCCTCTGTCTAAGTGTTATTAACACTTCCTGAATGATTAAAGGAAACTCATTTCCTAAATTAAAGAAATCTCAAGGCTTAATGTTATGAATTATGTGGAGGTGGTCAAATCTTGTCTGTCTTTGATCCTCAGGCAGTGGACTATATTCTTTCCAAATGATAAGGATTTACGTGTTTGTGTGGTAGATCCTATTTCATAGAAGACTATATGAAAGAAACGCAGAATGAGTCTTTCTACATTTACATCAATAGTAGTTTTTAATCCTATTAGTATTAGTACCTACAAAGCTAGATAATTTCAAGGATTAACCATAGGAAAGCATCTGAACACGAGATGCATTAAATTATCCACTAAGGGATGAAACAGGTGGGGATCGAGTACAGTACCGAGTATAATACTATATTTGAAATCCTCATGTGCGTTTTCATATCCCATAGTTCTAATTTCTCTATTTTACTCCTAGGACCTTATGTGAGTTCATGTCCACATTGATTAAAGTTCATGATTTATTTTAATGATTGGTCTTGCTACCTCGATAAGTTAACTATTGAGTTCTATTAAATTATTTCATAATATACTGTTATTTCTAGTAAGCATTTTATCTCTGCAGTTGGTCCGTCTCAGTATCAGAAGTAAGCCATAAATATGAATGCATTTTTTACATGCCATTGGTCTCAAGTCATTCTCCCGTGTTTCACCTCATCATTACCCGTGAGAATAAGGTAAAAGGCCGACAACACAAGTTTTTTTCCTCACTCAAATTCACATTACTTCCCACTACTACTACTACTACTCATTGACTGAGAAATCACTAAACACAAAGCCACCAAATCCGTGAGATCAGACTTCGCTGTGATGTGCTACTCTGGCTAATTTATCGTACCTGCACTTTAACGCATGTGGTCACATACAAAGATAAAGGCAGAAATTCATTAAGTCTTAATCCCTGGAGTATTTTACATAGACTACTTGAAGCTGATTTCAAATACACATCACAAATGCAGCCTCTTTTTCTAAATTTGGCTAGCTCATCAAGCGCTAGGACTCAAAGAAATAATCTGTATATTTTCGACTGATAGTAATTCTTGTCGTACCCATCAAAGTGTTCTTTATTCACCGATGCACACCCTGTGAATGTATGACTGGATATGGCAAATGAGGAATGTCTGATTGCGATCTTCTTATCAGAAGGCATTCGGACTATTGAGAACTTGTATGTAAAGAAATGTATCTGCACACAAGCAATGATAGAATATTCAAAATAGTAATGAGGAGGGTGACTGGGTAGGAGTAACTAATGAAGCTGGAGCATGAAAAATCGTTCTACATTTGAGTGAGCCAGTCAACGCAGTTGTAAACAAGTCAGAGGTCACGAGATCAATGTTCATCTGTGCACATCCAGTTTCTCATAAGATCACAATAGACCTGTTAGTCTATTTTTGAATTTTGGATGCTTAAATTTTCCCAGTTCTAATTCATTATGTCACTTCCAATATTCCAAAGTTCAAGTTTCGTGACGTGACCTCTACTTTTCTGGATGAGTTCGTATCTGCAATATTAGAAGCTAATTGACCAGTTGATTTGTTAGGTGGATGGTGGTGACATTTCAATAAATAGTCTCCGCAAATAGTTAAAGTTAGTAGAGTTGCTCAGTCCACTCAGTGTGAACGTATTTCAGTTAAAATGTTGTGATCCCTTCTGTATAGTCTCTTATTCAACAAGATTTCAAGATGGAGATCCGAAACTCTGATACGTGGATTTACGGTAGATGAAAGATATATCTTGATTATCAAAATCGATTGTTCTCAATGAAGACTTCCTTTAGACTATTTCCACTTTGTGTATCCTCTTCTCTTGGTTATATTTGGTACTATGTACTTCTACAGACACAATGTTGCTTCTTGAAGAGTGGCTATGAGATTTCTTAGAGAGGTTCTCAGAATAGAACTTTTGAGTGCTGTTGCTCTTAAGAACTTAATTCTAAAACTATCTGTTTCACAATTGTTACGAGCGATTCGAATTCGCCTTTTTTATATATTCATATCAGCACTATAAAAGGTTGCAATTTATCATTGGTTCCGCATAAGCTCAGTTAACCTTATCATTGAAGACAGTTTAAAGAATCAACGCCACCATTATGATGGCCATGATTTGCTTATTTTGGCTGACCTTCTGCTCGTCAATCCTAATCGCGAATGAATTGATCCACACTCTTATGAGCATGCATCAATCATGTGTTTTGAGTCTAGTCTAAATTTGTCTATCTGAATATTTACAGACTGTTAGAGGCCGCAGAGTTACCAACATCTGGTCATAAAGAATTGAACAGTAGCTTCACATGCATGGATAAGAGGGTGATGGATAAAGAAAGGCGCCTGGGAGCCAGGAAAAAGTCGACTCATTCAGAAAACTTTTAGCTAGAGGAGGAGTATGATAGGCAGACCACAGCTGCGTTAAGATTTGGCTCCCACAAGAGTAGGTAGGATGGAAGGGGAGACTGAAAATGCGGGCTATACTCACCCCTGGGTTCTCAACGAGAGTTTCTGCAAACCCCTCCCCCGTACCCCCTCCCTTCTTTCTCATCTATCCTTTCTCTGCCTGAGCTCAAGTCTTCCTGAAACTAGTTATTGGCTTTCTGTAATAAAATACATGTGGTCTTGTGATTTACAGCATTCAACAATGCAAATTAGCTAGTGTGCCAATGCAGCATTAAGGAACCCCGACTGGCTGAGGTTTGTTCCGACAATTTTTTGATTAGCAGACGTCTCAGGCCGCCCGAGCAGTCAATTAACCTATCTAGGTGTCGTCTATCTATTAAGTGGTTGAGTTAAAGGAAAGTGGAAAAATCAGAACAATTGTTAGTTCGAAAATAGATTACGAATCAATTTAAATAGAACATCACTAGAAAATTAAATAAATGAATAAACATTATGAATGAAATGTCATTGAAATATGTTTTATGGACGGCGGTGACAATGCAAAACGGACATACCCATAGAGGTTCTTTTGCAAATCCTGATTGGGCCTCGGTTGATCCGATATATTAGTAAATGCAAAATAAGGTGATTCATTAACAGGCTTCCCTCCAAACAGGTATTTTAATTGCTCTGCAAACCTGGCTGTAGAAATTGGGATGAATGAACTGTACTAGAAAACTTTACTTCATGTTTAAGCGTATGTCAAATAATCGCTTTGTGACTATGTAGATGAAAGAGTCATCACTATCCAAACTTATAAGCACATTTGCCCCTTGAATTTAAAGTAGAACGGGAAACAGGCTTTCAAAGCAATTTTCCAGTTAGCAACCATGAAAATAACCTCCAAGCTACTGACCTCCAAGTCAGACCCGGTGGTACTCCCTGGGTGACTTAAGAAATCAACGTCTCTGATTAATGTTGGTCGAAAGAGAGATGGTATGGGAAAGTTCCTAATGAGCGTGGATAGGATTTTCCATCAGTGCGCTCGAAAATTGACTCCGGTTTTCCTCTTCTTTGATGGGAAAGACAAAAAGAGTGAAAAAACAGAACTAAGCATAGTTATACGGAAACCAGATAAAAAATCTATATAAATCTATCTAATAAAACAAGAGTCCAACTTGAATGGCATTCTGAGGAAATTCATCTATACCTCAATTCCATTTTAGTTCTTCAAGTAGATCAAAATTAAACATCAAGAAAATTGAATTCTTCTCATAATGAATTATTTGACAAAACGTCAAATAATATGTTTTCTTGTGATAAATACTGGAAGATCCTCTATTTTTGCATAAATAGTATTGAATTAAAGATAACGAATCTTGGGTCTACTATTTTTGCTAATCTAGTTCTTGTGCAGATAGGTTGCTCAAAGGCAACGTTCTCAAAACTCAATATTCTCGAGTTGTAAAGGTAATTAATCAAAAGAAAGAATTTACTAGTTAGGAGAAATCTGAGCAAAACAATTTGCTTTGTCTAGACAGGTCCCTCAAAACTCCAGGGACATTTGAAACGAGTTAGAGGACGTTAGAAGCGGTGGTTCAAAGTGAATTTTAATATCGAATACAAACTTAGGAGAAAGTGAGTTCAAATTGTTTATCCTTGCCTAAGCTCCTGTTAGACAACCTCGCTTTGAACTAAGCAGTTAGTTAACAAGGGAAAATAAAATTAATTTCAGCTCATGTTTGAGAATGGAGTCTCTTCAATTAATCTCGGGCCAGTCCAGATAATAAAGCCAACAAGACCTTTGTTGATAGTGTTAACAGTTGACTTGAGCAGAGAGGTGATACCACTCATTAGAAACTAGCATTCTAGGGCTTACATTATTGAGCAAAGTCATCCAGTGCAATTCATCCCTGACTGTGAATTAATTTTATGACTTCTGTCTTAGCAGTCGTGCACGTTGATCACTGCTCCAACAACGCACAATGGTGAAACTTCATTCCGAAACTTCGTCAATGTAGAATTATTTAATAAAGTAGCATAAAAATAAATTAAATGGTAAAAGCAAGTCAATCGGAACCTGATGAATTCTATTCTAGGATCAGACATTCTCCTATTCAGACCTAGATTTCACCTATTTCATTAACCATCTGAGGAAAATTAATAAGAGAGTTACGAAATATAATAATACAATTCAAAGAAATTCCTTTATAAATTGTGGGGTTAGAGGATATGGTCTCGTGCAAAATCCATGTCTACTTTTACTCACTTTCTGGATTTGAATTCGAAGATCAAATTTTTGAATGCAAATCTTCTGCAATGACCATTATTGAATGAAGGTAGTATTAACCTTTTCTTTGCAAATGAAGATAAGGATTCGTAATCCAGGCAGGATCTGATTTTCGAAATTCATACGGTTAGAAGCAGTTATCAATTACCACAACATTTCCTTCTTGACATTTCAGCATGATAGACGGAACTGAATAAAATAACAGATTTTCCTCATAAACCTCAAGCTGATTTACAGCAGTTTGAGAGGAAGTAGTTTTGCTAAAACACTGACATTAAAATGAAAGTTAAACCCCAACACAAGAGTCAAAATTCAGCTCAGTTAAGCTAATCCAATTACCTGCATAAATGGATAGAGGAATAAAACGAGCCACGATTTCTCTTTAAAGCAGCAGAAACAGAAGCCTGAAAAGAGGCCCTTAAAAAAGGTGACGAGGAAGGAGGCTATAGGATGAACAGCAAACAAACAATAATACCAGCAAACCATCGCAAAACATACATTAAGGGAGGGAGGCTTTTATGTGTGGGGGGTATTAGGAAGGAACCGGGGTGGGAACCGGATTTATTTTCGCGGCCTGTTCTCCGCGGTGGCCCTGCGAGAGAGGTCCAACTTGAATTAGCATAAGAGAAGAAGAAACAGCTGACACACAATAAATGTGGAACGAAAGCCTGGGGTCCAAACGCGAACCCCAGCAGCAGCAAAGAAAAAGAGAGTGCGAACTCTTGGGAACTAGGCATTGACAGAAAGGGGGAGGGTCAACAAAAATTCGACCCAAAAACCTCCCACTCACACATCCATCGTTCTCTTCTCCCCTTTCTTTCTTCCCCTTTCCTCCCTTTGCCTAATTCTCGGCTGGCATTGGCAGGAGATAATTGGTTTTGCGAAAAATAAGACGCTTGAAGAGAAATCTAGCAAATTATTCTCTTTCTGTAGTATCTTTCCTCTTTTCTTCAGCTGTCCTATGAAAGGCTAGTATTGTTGACCTCGGTCACAGCGAAAATCTTATCTTTCTTCAATACAATACTGTTAAGTTTATTAACCTTAACTTTATTATTAAGGTTAAGTTTATTAACCTGGAATTATTATATATAATACAACAAGAACTTTATTTACATGTAATAGAGGATCGTCCTTATCTAAACCACTTGGAGTAATGATATTTAGATAAATTTACATTGAGGTACGTATAACACTAATATTACGTTCATTTATTTCAAGATTGTATAGAGTAAACTATTTGGACAACAGGATGCGCAGCTTTCAAGCTCCAGTGCAATAAAGAGAGAGCACTAAAAGGCTTTATGATTATCTTTTCTGCATTTTGGCATTCGTTTCCACCTTTAACCTTCAATGTTTAGTTCTGAAAAGTTATAAACATTAAAATATTCTTTATTTCGTTAAACAGACTTGAATTTACTGTGATTAAGTAAAAGTACACAAGCAGTGCAAGAATAGGAAGAGTGAATGTATGACCACTGTCTTCTTCAAACGCTTGTCGTATCCGATACGGACTCACTGCCTTTGAGTAGTACGTTTCAATTATTATGTAAACTAATCTTATCTAGTACCCTGAGGATAAAGACGTTCGAATTACAACTCGAGTTCCAGCGAAATCATTACTTTCAAAAATGAAACCTTCGTTATTTAAAACTTACATACTTATATCCAAGTCATATTTTTGATTTGGACATTAAGTGACCCTTTTTGAGAATCTCTTGGACTAAATATGCGTTAATGTATCTTGAAAGAGAAATATTTGATTAATTCAATACGCTTGAGTAAAGACTAAAAGAAATCAAGCCTCAATATATTATTAGTAAGTAGAGACTTGGTCTTTAACATTTGGTAGAAATAGTTTTCTGGATTAGGGATGAAGTTTGATAAATTCGTAATTCTAGGCACTTGATCAAAAGACGTGTTGGGCATATGATTTCACTGTTTCATTTCCTGGAAAAAGTGAGAGGTGAAATTAGGGTATTTCCAGCTTGAAATCAAGAATTTTTATATAGCTCAAGTTGTGATTTGGGTTTATTATGAGAAACCAGATATGGGATTTCTGAGGGTTTTCTATTCAATTAGAAGACGATCGGGCTTTCGAGAATCAAACTTTACATTTACTTGTATCATCTTACCTCCAAACCATTTCTGATGACAGAAGAAATCGTAAATTCGAAATTCATGATGTTCAAAAGACTGAAAATTCTCGCGTTTAGAGTTAGTTGGCATAAGCTGAGTCTTTCAACTAGGATCCAATAACATTTTAGTCACCTCTAGCTCTGAAATATGCGCATGCATTCAGTAAAAGCTTGTGACGATTATTTCATTGTCAATTACAGAGAATTTTCTCAGAAAACTTGAGGAAAAGCCCTATAAAAGGGTTTTGGTGATATATTCTTATTTTAATCTCCAACATTAGTTTAATCGAATTCGTTTGAAAATGCCATTAATTGAAAAAGTGTAAGATTTGCCGACTAAATGGAAGGTCGTGAATCAAAATAGCTAACCCATTCACCTACTTTGAGCGCATCTTTCAATTGTGGTTGTACTCTACAAGTTCATTTTGATATGTATTTTTGAATTCGAGTTAAAATGTTATTTATAGCTATCATGGTTTGACAAATAAACGATTGTCTAGTTGATATTACGAAGAATGATGTTGAAGAGAAAACAGGATTCAATTGACTACTCGGTGACTACTTCAGGAACTTTTATCCTCTACTGCCTCTTTCTGTTTCTCAGAATGTTTCACACTAATGACTTTTCCAAATAATTTCCCCTTCAACAAACCGAGTGATTTGTCGATGCGACTGTTCACTTGCGGTGCATGTCCTCATTCAAACCAGAGGTGTTGTGTCTTTTAATTGTTCTGTTTAGCCTTTCTGCAGCACTACAGGATATCTTCCGTAGGGACATCAGTGTGCCTTTTATTCAATGGAAAACAGTTACGTTCTGACAGCCTGGTATCAAGGGAAACTAATATAAACTGATCGAGTTCTTAATGCACATTATTAGGAAAAAATTTGGATCAGAATTCCATAAGAGATGTGATCTATTATTTCTTCTTATAAATAGGAAAAGGGAAATTAGGGAGAAATGTTGTTAAATGAAAATGTGATTATTCAACATGATTTGGTTGGTGAAAAATTATTACAAACGCCACTTTTTATTATCTAGTGGAGCATAAACGATAACTGAAATACATTTCGTAAGTCAAGATAAAAGATTAAATTCATGAAATTACAAAAAATCCTTAAATTTCGCAAAACTTTTATTCTGATAAACTCAATACCAAAAGCTTAATATCCCTCTGTTTGTTACTATAATAAAGTGAATCAGCAAACTACCCAATATGTAAAAATTTCGCAATCCTATTTCGAAAATTACAGGAAGTAAGACTCCTTTGATATTTTCCCTTTATTTTCAACTTCTACTCAATTCCCTCCACGTCAATCCATAGTTCAAATGCGTTCGAATGGTACAAAAATGTAATGATGATGTAATAAGAAATAGTAAAAGACTGGTGAGTTTTGCTATTTACAAAATCGTCGCCAGTTTCACCTACCTTCCCTTGGATGTAACAAGACACGGATAGGTTGAGGCGGCATGACTGGCTTCAGAATTAAATCAATCGGTCAACACCCTATGAATGCTGATATAATCTCAGCCGAGAACAATCAAATGATGAAGATTGGACATTATGATATTCCAAAGTGAACTCTTCTCCTTTTGAAAGTGCTTCTAGGATTCAAATAAGGAAGGACTAGACGCTCTGACTTCATTATCCGTTTCTTCTTAACTCCTTCTTGTTTAATGTTTCTCATGGTCAAATTTTTCAAGCTTTATCATTCTCCCGAGTAATAATAATGAAAAGGACTGCAGAAGTAGTTTACTACTCAATAATAGGTTCTCTTCAACTCGGATTTTATTATCAAAATGCATATTTACAGAAGCATGAGAAATCACTTCTGATACCCCTCCCAATGGCAGTCTGAAGTTGCTACTATGTTGCTCTTCCCCCTTCAGCTTTCTGGTCTCTAAGGCACCAATGCGAAGTTACACTCAACTCAAAAATGCGCATATTGACTCAGTGTCAAGTTGAGGTCAAACCAATCATCATCGCCAGGTTGAGCTGATTCATATTTTACGTTGGCTTTTCCGCGTAGCTAACTGACGTAAATATTTATAACTATCAATTATTGCCAATGAAACCACTTTTCTTTCGTAAACGAAAACATCCAGTTCGAAGCAGATTATCCTTCCATCATTTTACCAGATTTCATCAGACCAGTTCTTTATTTACTCACTGAATTGATAAGTTATTTTTAACAGTTATAAGACCCTTAATAGGATTCACCCATATATTTATCCTTAATATTCTGATTAGTAAGTTCTAGTTCTGTCAAAGAACAAAATGATGACCCAAATCACTTCCAATGAAATTGAATAAAGTTGAACATGAACCGCTAATGAAGAATATCTTTAAATAGAAGGTATTTGAGAAACAAAATCAACCCATAAATATTTATTGCAAGTTAAATATAAGTTAAAAAAAAAATAATACAATTCAATTATCAGTCAGTTATTTTGTAAAAATGGAGAACGAAAATTGTATATTCCTTATTGGCATGGAACTCCCTTATAGGATTGAGTCGCATAATAAATCCAGGTCGTCTTTCCATCAATCTTGGTTTATACTTCTGCAGTGATCTATCCGCCTTATTTTTCTACTCGAACAACTAATTTTGAACTTCACGCTACGCTGAGAATTTAACACGTTCTCGAATATTCAAAAGTTCGGAGATCTATCAATGCTTGGAAAATGTCCAGTTATTAGATGAACTTTTTTCACACATTCCCAAAGTAAAAATTCTACTCCACGATCTTTTACCAGTTTCTCCATATCTCTAATACGCAACGATTAAGCAGTCGAAAGCTCGAAAAATCACCTTGAAAACTTTCTACCACTGGTTTTGGTGCTTGAATCAAATAATCCGATATATGGGAAAAATAGAACTCATATCTTCTCTGGTTTGATCGTTATGAATTCCAGAAGTGGAATTATCAAAAACAATTTCTTAACGATGTCTTCAATTTCAGAAAATGGATAGATTTAATTAATAAAATGTTATTTTGCATATGAAAATTTTACAAATACAATTCCACGTTGACTTATTTTTATAAATTGCATTAAAATATGTGTTTATTGCCCATGACAGAAGCTGGCAATTTTCATGCAATTTCACTGTGGGAAAGGCATGAAATAACACACAGATACAAAAGTTGGTGGATGTGGAGCTGAATCCCTTTTTCCATGTCGTATTTGCCTGAAAGAAGAGGATTTGTTTTGAAGTCCTAATCATTCTATTTTCACAAAAAACCAACCTTAGGATTGATATTTTAAAATGAAATCTTTCCAGTTTGTGGGCTTTTATCCAGAGCCTTTTTGTGCTCACTATTTAGGAAGAACTTAACTTAAATTTTCAACTTTTTCAATATTTTTCAGCTACTTTTGGAAATTAATTCTGCCTAATCAGTATTATCTCCCATAAATTAAAATTATTTGGTTGCAAGAAATTGACATTGATATATTTTGGGAAGATGAAAAAGCTTAGCAAATTAGCAATCTGTCTACGCTTTTAGGAAATTTTCTTTAAAAGCGAATTTGTAGGCATATAGAATTATAACCTAAATGAAACCGGATAATGGTAAAGTCCCGTTAGGAATAAAGAGAAGGGGATTGAAAATATGTTGACAATGAAGTCAGGATATCAAAAGTGTTTCACTTATTTTGATATCTGAATTTGGTTGCAAAAATTGTTACGGAAGGTGTAATTCATTGCTTCGAGTTACAAATTCAAATTTCTTGATTCGTAGCGGAGAAGTACTTATTTAATATTTGTCTTCATACCCAGCGCTTATTTACCAGATATCTAAATATGATGATCGGTCTTGCCATTTCATTTCACTTCTTCCAAATACCGAGAAAGAATGTTGACCCCACATGTTATTAAGCCCATTGATGAACTTAACATAGAAGAGCTCACTCAGAACATTCTAGGCGAAATCTATTTAACATTAAAATGCAAAACAGAAATATAATTTTTTCTTCAACGTTTATAAAACACTCCCTATCAGGTTTATTTTAGCCGATATTGATTATTAAACATTACCTGATTCGTCAACTTCCGTATTTCGAGTAGCAAATTTGGGACTTTTACCACCCATATTTTAGGGGCCTCTCGTTAACATTTTCATAAGGTTATTTTAACACTGAGACAGGGAGACCACCATATTTGCTTTCCCCTATTCCATAAATATATCCCATCGAATATGGGAAGGGGGCATATGTAGAGGTTATGAGGTAGATGAAGGAGAGGGAGGTGGAAGCAAAGGTAATTGAAAGCTTTTGCATTAACTAACATATGAAGGGAGCGAAGCTGAAAACTCATTTAGCTACATTAGTGGCGTCAGCTGTTTTCTCTTCCACACACACCCACAGCAGACCGTTTAGCGAAGAAGCTGAAGCCATTAGACAGACAGACTGTATGGTATAGTATCTGGAAGCAATCGAGTGTGAAAACTTGCCCACCACCCCCTCGCCCCCTCCCTTCTGATGACCCACTTTTGACCCTGCGGTGCCAACTGTCATTGCACACTGCACATTGATCTTAAGTCACCTTTCTATCAATAAATGAATAATTAACTAGTAGATGGATTACCGAACTGTAGCAAAATATTCCAGGCAAAAAAATTAGAGTTTATCAAATTTCAGATTCTAAGCCTCAAATACGTTTGCAAGTGTTTAATCAATCTAAGAAAATATGTGAGCCAGAAATGTTAGGAAATGTATTGATTTCAACGAAACGTCTCGGTTGGTTTTACAATCTTATTATCGATATTTTTAGGATGAAAAAAGAGATAACGTTCCAGCAATAGTTCACTGTTTTTATGGAAGTAGAATTGATTTTATCAGCATTCATAAATAGAACCTATATGATTTATTGAAATCTTATGTTTCCAAATCCAAAAATACCCAAGCTTTTGCATTCTTAATAACTTGAGAAAAGAGTTGAGTCGGTTAACGTCATTGAAGAAGTAAGCTATAATGTCTAGTGATCAAGCACTTTAGAAGATCAGAATAAAAGGCATCAGCAATTCTGAGTTCTGCTGGTCTTCAGTCCTTCACACCCTACTACACGATGAAAATCTATTGTTAACCTTCTAAATGTGGCTCTCTATAGAGTTTTCAGATTTTCTATTGTTTGATAATATGCTAAGTTTTCAGCCTACAATAGAGTACGGAAGTGAGTTATTTCAGTGCTAAGACGGTGATGGATCATTGCATTTGTACCCGCCGTGAGGCTATCAAGAGTTGTCATTGGGAAATTCAAGGTCATAGAATCTATAATTGAGTGGACAGTGTGAAAAATGGTAGACGAATGCTTAAGCACGATTCAAGTTTCGAATAAAGCGCCATATTATTTGGGACTGTTGAATGAAATAGGTTGTTACTTTTACATCCCCTAGGAATGTTAATAAAATCTCATGCTTTTTTCTCCATGAGAATTCCCTAACGACTTAAAATAACTATTAAAAGATGTTGTATAGCTTACAAAGGCACGTAAATTACGTAATGTTTAAAGACCTAAATGTGCCAAAATTTTAGGTTTTTGAGATTACAAATCTCTGCCTAAAATGAATCATCTATCACAACGCTACATCATCGAAATAATATGCTCGTGTACTTAAATATTGACATTGGAATTCTTTTCCTGTTAGCTTGCCAAAATTCAAAATATTTCGAAACTCTGCTGTGAGGCAAGTACTAATAGGGCTTGTACAACTTGGAGTTAAAACTTCATCCACTGCTCTTGTTGAAGCATGCTTTTTTTAAATTCTGCCTATATAAAAAGGTTTCGCGTTTGTTGAAATGAGGGCCATAATATGATTGATACCTATTGGAGTTTGGAGTTTGTGCCAATCTCTCGTCGGCCAAAACACGCCAATTTACAAAGCTGGATTTGCTCAAATTCAAAAATAATTTAAACACACACACACAGATTCTAATTGCGCCGGTAAGCAATCTGACAGTATGTCACCTGTTGATTGGACAATAATATGGCGTGGACGTGCACGCGCACTAGAAGTCCCCTGTGCACTGCCCAATAGGGTGAAAGTTGGTGCGGCATTGGTCGGTGCGCCGCGCATACCTGCATAGGTATTATATATAGTGCAGCTGGATGCACTTGGCCCCTAATATCTCTGAAATGTGGTCTGCCTTTGAACCTAACGGAATTCTTCTACCTGCAGGCCAGAGTAATAATAATACTGATGGTAGTAATCCCATTCGACCACCTGATGTTTTCCAAATGATGTGGAACAGTGCTTTCTCGAGCTTCCTCAATCCTGATGTTATAAAACCTGGAATTGAACGAGATGAAGCAGTTCTACAAAAACATCTTTGTGCTACCTCTCTCCTACAACAAGCTCTCTCAATTCTCTCCAAACGATCTTCTTCTGAATTAGCTGATAATCCAATTCCACCCAAGCATATTGGTGAGTTACAGTCCCTTATGGTTTTCCTTTTTGAAAGTGAGTACGGCATATGGGACTTACTCTAGGACATCTGCCGATTGGGGTTGAGATTTGTGAACTAAAATCCACGAAGTCTAGACAAGCTTAGAGAGTATAGAGGAAGGGGTTATACTAATAGCACCTCCTTTTGCTTGAGGACCACCTGCTGTGTTAATTCACCAAAACGACAGACCTTACCTGTGTAAATCGACGACGAATCCAATAAATCATAAAACCAAAGTCCGGCTCCTCTCCTTTCCCCTTTAGACTGCAGCTCAAATCTCTGATTGAAGTGGCGCGGGAATAGATGCTAGAGGAAGGGAGATGTGTATTACACACTTGTGGGAGCGTAGAACCAGTCTTCCCACGGGCAGTTTCACGTCACTTCTAATAAAATGCTATATTTATGTCTATTTTAGATGGGGAATCCGGTGGAAACTCCCCGCCCTCATTCCAAAATCTCTCCTGCTGTGAAATGACTTTAAATCCGCCTCCGTGGCTGCCTTTCGGTGTCGTCTCAACTCAACCAATCAAACAGACTGCTCCACTTATCGATTTATCTAAAGAGAAACCTCAGTCACCGAGAAAGTACGACAAGTTCTCGATACCTCACTTGTTAGGTCAAGTGTCATCATCACCAGACGAGAATAGTCGGCCTGGCAAAGTCTGCTTTGAGTGTAATAACTGTGGGCGAAGCTATGTAACCAAGACGGGTCTTCAAAGGCATCAAAATCAGTGCTCTAGTCGAGTATCTGGGAGTATTCCAGCATCACCGGAATCTCTAGACCCTGAAGATATTCAGACAACTTCCCCATCTCCAAATAACCCAAATGTTTCTAGGCAATATACCTGTCATGTTTGCGCCAAGGTCTACTATTCAATGTCTGCTTTGAAAATGCACATTCGTACTCATACACTCCCTTGCAAATGCAATATTTGCGGAAAGGCTTTTTCAAGGATGTGGCTACTGAATGGTCACCTTCGAACTCATACTGGAGAGAAGCCATTTGCCTGTCGAGTTTGTCAAAGAGCCTTCGCGGATCGATCAAATTTACGAGCCCATATGCAGACGCATTCCGAGGTGAAACGGTACCGGTGTGACGATTGCGGGAAAACATTCTCTCGTATGGGTCTGTTGACGAAACATACCCGTTCCGGTTGTACAAATAGGACATCCAGTTCACCAACATCCCAGTCCGCCACACAGTTCCCCTGGAATCCAGCATCCATTTTTTCATGACTTTAGTGTGATACAAAAGTTTATGTTTCCTTTGAATATTCCATTGCTTATCAATTGTTATTCATAAACGTGTTTTTTTACTTTTTACCCTCGGGTTATTAAGGGCTAGTGTTGTGTCAGGTGGTTACTTCAGATGGTCAGTCGAAAACAGTCGCTGAAACAATTTTCTTGAGATATCTGGTTGGAGCTAAATTTTGGAGACGAATGGACTTGGAAATTTTTAAAGTTGAGTTGATCTTATTATGAGGAATTTGAATTAAGTTAGAGTTTAATTTTGGGAGCGAATATGTAAAAAACCTGAACTAAATATTTCTAGGCTTAATCGGTAAAATGGTGGGGTAAATCAAGCAGAAAGGTTAAAGTAATTAAGAATGTCCTTCTATTTTATTTCCGGTAATCGAGCTCACGAGCTCTTTTAACTTGGCATCTAAACGCAGAGCATAAGTCGATTTCTGGTATTTTGCATTCGGATTGGCCTCGCAATACTGAGCGTGTAATTTCGCCACCCAAGCGGAAACGACAGAAATATGTTAAGAGGAGAGAGGGTTTATTTTGGTTTCACGCCAACATGTGTACATGCCTGAAGCACATAATGGTTGCTTTCTGGCTATTGCATTAAACAGATGTAGGGTGTGGAAGCGATGAATGTGGAAACGGACAGTTGTCTTGTCCACCACACCTGTGGTGCACACGGGTGGGTTTGCACCTTTCAACGAGAGATGGTGCTTCAACAACTGTTCCAACCACCTGACTTTAGACATCATACGAACCCACGAACAGTTTACATGCCTCCTCCTCTCCAGTGTTTGGGTGAGAAAGACATGTTGGACCAGGCCTGTGTGCACACCACCAGTAGGCATAATTTATAGGTTTAATTAAAAAGGAAGATCAAAAAACGTATTTGGTCTTGTCAGACTAACAGTAGTAACGGGTTATAGGAAAAGGAGGGGTGATTGATTTAACCCTTTTCTTTGCCTTCAACAGTAGCCAATCGCCCTTTTTGCCTTCAATAAGAAGGCATTAACAAGATCAGCTCCGGCAACAATAATTCAACTGAATTTCCGCTACGCAGATGGTTTCACCACTCAGTTCTACAAATTTGTACAATTCCAGATATGTAAAATCAAAATTCTTAAGTGTGTAGAAGCATAAAGATTCAGAGCAACTTCCATACGATCGAATTACTGGACTAGCAAGTCTCAAGTCAAAGGGATCTTAGAACACTAATAAACCTTTTTCGGTCTATATCAAAGGAAGTAATTACTTTGCGAATACGAGATCTTCGAATTCAATAATCCTTTCTCTTTATCTGATGTAATACGACAGCCATAAATCGAACGCATCACCCTATTCTAAAAATTTAATAATCAAATTAAAATAAAATTTTCGATTTTCAGTGAGTTCTACCACTTAACCCTTACCATGTTAAGTTAATGCAAGTTGCTTAATATCAAGTAAGATGTTTTGCTTTCTCAGACTTGAAAGAAAGAAATGGACCGAAGTCTCAAGACTGTACAACCTGTCGATTAGCAACAAACATCGTGGACAGGAATTTGTTCGGTAATTCAAGTGAAGAATCATGAATGAATTTCGAAATATGAAGTTCCCCTAAAGTAAAAATTGTACAATCCAAAAAGTAAATGGAGACTTTTTTATACCTTGACTTTTCCCTCAATATCCTTGTTGTTCCCCTCCCCATCTACCATTTATCGGACTTATTGTTAACCGACCTCAGCTACTTTCCCATAATGAAAATTATAACATTTTGCCTTGCTATGGACAGAAATAAAATGATTAACATCCATGTATATCATAATTAATCAAAACTTATTACCAATTGGAAGTACACTCCTTGTGAGTCCTTTCTCCTGACTTAACTAACGAAAACCGATGTATTAAAATTAGAATTGACCTGAGAAACCTCTGTAGATTAGTGATTTTAAGTCAGAAAATACTTTCATAAATTTCCATTCTTTCGTTTAATACTTAATAGTATTTCGTAATATCTCGTTGTGATCTGGTCTTTGTAGCACATATCAGTATATCCTATTAATAGCCTTGGGATAAGAAGAAGACAGATTACTTGTAACTAAATGATGAAATTTGTTCCTTTATTAACAAAATACAACTTTGTATATATGGCTTTGGACTCCTATCTTTATTTTCATCCCTTACTTTGTCCAATGAATCTACGAGCAAAATATCGATCAAATCAACCTGTAAAAGTTGAGTCAATGATTTTTTCGAAATTTGAGGGATTCGCTTTTTTGTCCTGCCATTTTATATCTCGAGGAGCAACTGTTATAAATTATTGTTATTCTTGTGGGTTTTGTGCATCCTAAAAAATCCAAACCGGGTAATAGTAATGGGGGAACCTACACCATAGGCTTATATGCGCACACCTGTGCGCTTGTCTCTTAGACAGACGGAAGATAACAGAAAGCGAACGGCGGGAGGGCTGAAGAATTTTTGAGCGTCACCTGTTCCCTCTCTCTCTCCCTCCCTCCCTCCCTCCCTATATAACGCCTTTATCCACCTCATCCTACCCCCCTTTTCAACTATCTTACCTACACGGACGCGGAACATATGCGCGTGTGACGGGTTAGAACAATTGTTACCTATGTTGTAGCTACGCAAATGCTACTACAACTGCCAAGTGGGAATTTTTTCTCCCATCCTCCTCATACCTCCCCATTAACAACACACAAGTGCTGGAGAAATATGTTGATGGGTGGCTGGAGTCCAACTAACTACAACTACTGCTGCTACTGACTTTTTGCGACGCCTGTTTCCGTTTACTAGAGAGAGCTAGAGAGGTTTTTCCCATAATATACTTTCTATTTCTATCTCTTCTCCTCTCATTCACCAATTACCTCGCATTCCCACTTCCTTCCAGACTGTAGACATGATTGGAGCCCACCCATAAGGGCAAGTTATGTTCCGATATGAAGCACTTTTTCTTGATAATGGTACGTTACCTTTTTATCCCAAGATCATTTCTTCCAGAAGAAGTATGTTTTCCTAAATCGGCTAATTAAGAAGTATTGATATATAAAACACGGGCTCTTGAATATGTTAAGATAAGTACGGCTAGATATTCGTTTGAAAATAACTTATAGGAATTTCAATTTATTAATTTCTGCTTTATTTAAAGTGCAAAATGTGAAGGACAGTGATGCTAACCTTGTGTTGGGAACATCAAATCCCTTAGTGAAGTAGTGTCAAAGATTAAGACTTATAGATGACTCAGACCTGAAAGCTCTGGTTACGAACACATTTTGCCTCGAACAGGTGATTCGGATGTCATACCTATCACTTCTGATGGGATAAGTTCGGTTCGTTATAATATAACCAACCATACCAGTCTAAACTGGTTGTTAATGAAGGAGTTGAGTGCTTCAATAATTCAAATTTCGGATTTTTTCTTCTTTATAGAAATTATAATTTTAAATCATTTGTTGTGTTCAAGTCATGTTACCTAGCATCTTCCAGCTAGTATCTTGACTACAAGATAAGGAAATATGGTGAAATGGCAAAATCAATCATCCAAATAATTAAACTGGTCAATGAACTCTTAACATCCTGAATTCAGGAATCATGAACCCGTTAAATGAAAAGTGTGCATTCTCAGTCCGAAATTATATGCATCAGGATGTTTTTGAAACCTTGGATTTTTCTTTAGTGATTTTTCCAATATTCTCGATAAAAAATCAATTATTGCCTGCCATAGGCAAAATAAAGACATCTACCATCAGATCCATATCGGGAATTCTTCTGGATTGATGGCATTATATGTTTAAAAACGATGAAATCTTCGTATGAATCATAAGAGAAAGAGAGAATGAACTGTACTTTTTTCCCATATTATCACTTCATTATAGTTGATTTAGAGTGACTTAGCATCCATATAATTGATTTGTTTGTATATTTTTCATGACATATGAATAAATTATTTTAAAATAAATTCAAAAACAATTAATGCATAAACGAGTATACTCTGTTTTCACTTCCTCCATAATATTATACATTATTACTACGCCTTATACTTCGTTACAAAGTAAAGATCATCAGAAATTGCAGGGTATATCATATATTAAAAAATTCCAATTTTTTATGTCATTGAAGTTTCAATCATCCCAAAAACACTCAAAGTGTGGAGAAGTAGACGTCTTAAAAATCTGGTAAGCCTCAGATCTGTTTTAGGGGAGTATCTTACAACAATTTTCTTGGACTAATAAGCAGCAAACTAGATCCTCTCTTTGAAAAATATTGACTAGTGCGATAGGTCATACGGCTCAATGAACATGTGTCAGTAATTTACTGACGAGCGCGCTGACTGCTACTCCAACTGATGGTAGGACTCGGAATTACAATCTTCCACTTAGGAGGCATACGCCTTATCCGCATTCTTTCATGACCAATGTTATTCAAGGTAGTTGGTCATTTAATTGAGTGGATATGCGTTGGTTGGCTTAGATTTCATGATCTCCACCTGGTAGTATATGTCTTAGTAGGTATTTACGTGAGCCACGCGGAATCTTCTAATCCACAAATCCAGGTTG
>CAADRB010000001.1:626003-698556 GCA_900708905.1 Hymenolepis diminuta | reverse complement strand
ATACGCGCGTTGATACATACATGTACACATACAAGGAAGGAAGAATTTGAACCTGGTAAGCGAAAACACTTGATTCGTGTTTCTGCGAATATACACGACCACCCGCTGTGCAGTGGTGGAGTTAATTGGTCCGAAGGAATTGGCGTAATCGATAACTCGAAGAAATATTTTTCTCTTCAGATTAGTTTGCAATAGGACTTTTAAACTCTCGCTTTCCGTTATGAGGTAAGGAAAATTCAAGGCCTTATATTAAATGCAAGGCAAATAATGAACGGGATTTTAATTACTATATGACATTTTTAACTACCAAGTATTTTCTAACACTCATGCGTAGGAGGGTAGCATCATGGAGATTTTCTGGTGAGAAACTCGAATTCTGCTATCCGTTCAGCTATCTGGACTGAACGATTCCGCTAGCTGGGTGTTCTCCGAGCCCGCAACCTTTGACTTCGTAGACGAAAACGTTAACCGCTGCGTCTTCGGTGCACAATGATTGTAATAATGATGTTAAATCAATTTCGAAACTGATATAGGCTAGAGAATTGACATCCTGGAAGCTTACTACCAGTTATGCTTGCATCGGAATACTTTTTAGTAAGTATTTGAGTAAGTCCATGTGCAATTCTGTTCATTAAATTAATCATAAATTAAATGAAATTGCTGTCTGAAAAGTTATATCAGTGTTTACCATTCACTATGAGTGAGCTCTTGTGATTTGTGCTATGCTAACAATATCGCTTGGTCTTGATTATAAATACAAGTAAACTTGGGTGGCGTGATCGACCACGGAATCAAATTAACTGGTCAACGAGCTCTGAATATAATGGGTATAATCTCACTCATTAAACATTACGACATCACAAAATGAGTTCTCACCTCTTGAAAATATAGACAACTCACTCTTCCTGAGTCAAATAAAGTAATACTTGTATTGTCCTGATTTCATCAACAGTTTAATTTTGACTCTCTCCCTCGTATCATCGTATTGGATACTTTTATTGTTTCCCTTGGTTAGATGCTTTTCCATAATTAGAAATTGGAAAAGTTTTATGTTGTGTCAAGGTTAATTATAATTGAAGGATAAAGAAGCCTTTATACTATTCTTAGATAAGAGACAATTGAATTCATTTTCAAATACCTTAGCTTATTTCAAATCAAAACCATCGGGCAATACGATTTAAACGACCTCTCTTGAGAACCCGAAAATCAAATCATTAAAATTGAATTTTGAGAAGGTAGACTATGTCCCTTAGAATTACTTAATATGAAAAAGGGGACAACTGAATACAATCAGAATTAAAATAAGAACTCTATACCCTAATTTTAATCGACACCCTCTCTCCTTCCCCACTTTAATTACCTTGATCTGATTTACTGTTCAACGCGTTCAGATACTACCTCGTGATAGAAACTTGTGAAGAATTTTTCGCGATGTCATCTATTGCTATGTTCTCAGCTTTAGGCCTGCTTTTAGTGAAATGTAATATTCAGAATGGTTTATCTTCTGAATTTATGTGATGGATTATTCGCAGTCAGTCTGATTTTCCTGTCAGTTGACTAACTCAAACGGAGATGAGCTACGAATAAAATCAATCGAAATCACTTACTAAGAAAAAGTCAAACTCTGCTTGTGATAGGATGAATTACCAACTATATTCAAGAACACCAGACAGATAATTAATACCAGAGTAAAAGACGAGTCAGTGACTAGTCACTTGCCAGTGGGCAACTGTTGTCATCTAATCCTTTCATACACACCTGTTCTTTTTGGGAAGATTAGGATACAGGCAGGTAGTTTCGACACACACTTTGGGGCAGAAAACGTTAGTAATTTGCAAAAAAAGAAGCGTGGTCAGAGTTTACAGGGAGCAGATATATATTGCTCGTCAGGTGTTCGCAAAATCAACAGGTGCGGGTTGGACCTCAAGGAGTCTGGTTTTGGAATTTGGTGGGCTGTTAGGGGGACTATTAGTCACTAAGATCGTTAAAACGATATTTTGGGAAGAATGAAGCATTATTATTTTTATTAGGTGAACGTTAGTTGGCTCTGCTATGCTAAGATCAGATCGAATCATTTCGCTTTCTCGGCCCTTGAAATAAATGAATAGAAGTAATAACATCGACTATCCCAATTGTTCAACCGGCCAACAAGCACTAAACATCGTGGACAGGAATTTGTTCAGTAATCCGGGGGATGATTCATGAAATATGAATTTTGGGACGTGAACTACCCATTAAACAATAATGTTAAACCTGAACTTTATTTTCCATAGCATTTAGATCACCTTTCATGTATCCTCTTTCGATTTCTACTTTTAGATCTTTCGATACAGGATGAGCCATCAGCAATCTAAGGGTTGAGTGATGAGGATCTCACTTCAGGAGTACATTGTCTGTAACGCCTTCTGACGTCCGTTTTTTGGGATACTTTTAACTTAATGCCTAGTTTGAGAGAATTATTTGGTATGTTTAATCTATACGATCTTAGTCGTAAGAATGTGAATCCTTATCCACTCATTACTCATCTTTTATCTGATTCATTGTTCTTTTTCTTCGAGTTCGGGCTTACGAGGCGGTCAGACCAATACGTGTTTATACCTGTCCCGACTATACACACCTGCTCGGCCACATAATTTTCCAAATGCATATCGATCAATGAAAAAATATAGATATCCACGATTGTTTTATTAACAGATGATAATATTGGAAAATGTCACAATTCAACCCAATGCAGACCTGTCCAGTCAATAAATTTAAGGAACATTTATAGCAATGGTTATGAGAAAGACGTATTCAATTACGACATATCATTAATCTCCTATCTCCCTCTTTAGATAATGTTAAAGTGCGCTCATTGTATTTTACTGTTAAACATTTTAAAGCGCCTAAAATGTGGGAGCGGATTTCAAACATCCAAGGTAGATTTTGTCAGTGAACTTCAAAACTAATCACTTTTGTCGGTTACGAAATGACAATGACATTGTAGGTAATTTCAGTAATATTTGAATTACAGTTTCTTCTCTTTAACTTGCATGGAGAATGAACATTGTCACGGTACGCGGTTTCTAAAATGATGGAATTCACTACGTACGATTTTATGTTAATATAGAATGATGATGCTGTTTATATAACGGTACAGCTCAAGACTGCGTTACACTAATGTCTACGGTTGCACAGACAAGAGGGAAAAGGAGAAAACGTACAAATCAAATGGCAGTTCTTTTATTTTAAAAATGTCTTTCTTTGTAAAGATCAGTGGGAAATGATTGTCTGTCGGGTCAGTCAGTAATTATAACAATGGTGAGACTGCATTCCTGGATACGAGAATGAAAATTCAATGATCAACAATCCAGTATACGAAGAATGAAGCCTGTTAAATCTGTTCAGATACACCAAAAATAATCGATTTGCCTAAGTATTTATACATATATATATAGTTATCAGGACACAATCCATAAAACTTCAGCATTCAACAAAATTGATTCATAGTTTAGTACTTATTCTCTGGAGCCTGCCAATTTGGAAAAATTTGAGTGACAGAAGAAACGATTAGCTTTTCTGATAATTAACCAAGTTTTGGCCCCTAAATCTTTTTTATATTCAATTTTGAACGAATGCTCTTTCTTTTCCACTTTCTTTATTGTTATTTGATATTTGTCTTAAGTTACTGATCAATAAAGCAAAAATTCAATTGCATCTGAAGGGCTTTGCAGAACAGTTGACGCTGTCCTTTCCACATTCTTTCAGTAGAAGTTAAATGAAATTTTGAAGAGTGCAATATCATTTATTAAAATTTCTACATGCAATTCTTTGAATTTTGTTGTTTTTAGAACAAAATAATGTCAAATTGATCTGATATTTTAATATTTTCCCCGTGTCTATATGAAACAAAAATAGGCATACATTTTATTGAAATAACCAAGAGGAATCTAACATACATTTAATGCTATAATTCGATAAATGAAAGTGTTTAGTATTTAGTCCATCAATAGAAATCTTCCACCGTCTATTGAGAGGAATTCTGTCAATACTTGGCCGGGGTAAGAGAAGACTCTTATGGGAAACTCGCATTCTGAAACCCCTTTTGTATATTAGAATTAATCAATGCGGCTGGCCATTCCCATCACTGAATGTACACCACTGAACACCGATCTGGTAACCTCCGACTTACCAGGGGTTTCAAAAAGGTAATAATCACTTCCATACTTTTTTACCCCAAATATCTAATATTATTTGACATTGAAAGTGCAATCGATTCCTAATAAATTTTCAGCGCAAATGTGAACGCGAAGGTTAAGAATTCAATAAAAACATGTCACTGGAGCCAATCATAAATGGGTCATCATAAATCTCCTTTTTCTCAAATTTCAAGCATATTTAAGGGCTTTGAAGATGTGTTGCGACATTCAATTAGTGTTCATTGTGACGTCATCGGAAATGTTCGCTCCAAAGCCACTTATTGAATAGACTTATACAGTCCAATTTCGTCCACTTCGAGAGTATTATAGAGTAATTATGTGTGGGAATCCGTTTTGAGCAAAAGAGGGATATTACTAATCGCCCATTTGATGTGTCCATTCTTAA
Organism: Hymenolepis diminuta; assembly: GCA_900708905.1. Lineage (NCBI taxonomy): Eukaryota > Metazoa > Platyhelminthes > Cestoda > Cyclophyllidea > Hymenolepididae > Hymenolepis > Hymenolepis diminuta. The sequence continues at coordinate 693,972 of CAADRB010000001.1, read as the reverse complement.
TAAGATAGCATGCATTGTACTATTTAGAAAGGTGGATTCATAGCTATAGTTATGAGGAAATAGGTTAAGGAAGGGTTGGAAGATTTGGGTCAAGATATTGGAGATTTTTACTTCTCAGTTCGGAAGAGTTTGTACTGTTGCTTCATCAAAGACCTTTCAAAGACCTTTATTTGCCGTTAATTTTGAGAATGACATTCTGATATATGGTGTTTCAACTTTTCATATCTGTTATAAAACTTAAAGCGCCCGAAAAATGGGCACTGAAATTCCTTGTTGATGATAAAGCTTAAGGAACAGTTATCCCCTCGATAGTGCAAGCGTTCACGTTCATTCGGCAACTTCGCATATGACCGTTTTCATTCGGCTTCACAGGAGGTGGTAATTTACGTTTTGAGAAACAGGAACTGACTTTGTTGACTGTTTTAACCATTACAACTCGACCAAACCATACACTTTCTGGTCATCTTGAATGACCTTTTAGGTCCTAGATTTGTGTAACCCTTTTAGTTTTCCGTGGTTCTGTATGCCACAAAAGAAGTATTGGGATAAGAAAACTGGGGAGACTTTCATAACAACTCAAAAGCGAAGTTTTCTTCATTGAAGCTCGGTCGTGGGATTTTGCAGAAAAATCCGCCGAACTAGCTTTTCACATATCATTGCTCTATGAGAGCGTAATCTTAAGATTAACCTTCTTGCAGAAATGCTTAATAGCAAACTCCATTTCATGTGTTCGGCTAATGGTTACTAATACAAAAATAATTCAAAATACTTCCTAGAATGTGTCTTAATTAAGACACTGTTTTCCGTGAATTTTCCACCCCGCACGCAACATACACAAGTCTTTCTTCACTTCCTCCTGGGTGTTCAGATTCTTGGCGCAGAGAGAGTAAAGGGAGGGACGACAATTAACACGGAGGGAAATGAAACGAACAGTTGTTTCCCCGCCTCCTCCTGAGATGTGGCGGCAACAGGTGACATGGGAAAGTTTCAGACGAGCTGACATCAGGCCTGTCTCCCTTTAAGACCCAGACTGAATAGCTTATTGATTACCAGTCAACTGACATCGAATTTTGGCAGTTCCTTTATTATTGTTTACGGGTGGTAAATTCTGTCTAAATGTAAATCATCTCTGTTGCTATTTGATTTATGAAATTCTTCTATCCAAGCTAGTTTTCGATTGCAGACTCCAGGTGATAATAATGAATTTATTACATCAATTCTTCTTCAGTCAATTTACGCTAGATGAGCACAGCTTATGGAGATCCGCTAAATTAAAGTGCTTAGCTATCCCATCTCTGCTATGCTAAAATTGTAAGGTAGGATCATTTTATCTTCTCAGTCCTTAGTAGAAAAAATGAATGGAAGTGACAAGATCGCCCTGTTGAGGTTTCTAAAACCAGTCAATAGGTTTTTAACGTCGTAGATAAGTACTGGTTGCAATCCCGGCGATAAATCATGAAATTCGAATTTTGGAGTGTAAGCTAACCATTTAGTACAACCCGAATCCAAAAGTCAATTGAGTTACGACTGTTTGATGCCTTGAAGTTGCCCTCAGCTTCTTTCTAATCTCCTTATCCTTCATTTGAAGTCCTATTAACCGATCTCATTTGTTGTCCGCAACTAAAAACTATGTACAATTTTTTATTACTGTGAGTAAAAAAATACTAAATATCAGTTCTGAGTAGAATGGGAAGTTCCGACCACTTTTTTTCTGTTCCATCGATGAATAAGTAGGGAAAATAAATTCTAGGAATCTAAGTTTTAAAGTATAATGCAGATTACGTTTTGGCTCTGTATTTTTAAAATGTAGTTAGTTTCAAACGTGTGTTTTAAAAAGGTGAAAATGTTAATTTAAAAAATATTTATTTGTGGCAATCAACGTATTTTCACTATTAAATAACTTTGAAAGGAAACTCAAATGCAAAATGAATGAGTACTATATAGAGCCGATGACCAAAGTAGAGATGATAAAGAATAAAATATAATACTTTGTAAAAGGAAATTAAAACACAGACAATTTGACTATTTCAGAGCGCAGATGCAGTATGGCTTTGATTCTCGACCTGTCATAAAAACTCCCTGCCATTGTTTATACCACTTCTATCAGTTCTTTTGTTTAAACGTTCTTCATGATTAAAAGAGTTACAAATTTTTTTGTTTTGTCATAAATAACAATAACAGTAATAATAAGAAAGTGATTGAAAAGTAACTTCCTGTGAAAATATTCAGGAAATTGAGACGTTATCAGCACACCATAAAGTTCGAAAATCAGTTGTTTTAAAGCCAAGATGGTGATAGATTAGTACAGAAGTACAAACCCAGATCCATTCAAAGATCGCTAAAAAATTTTATGTAGTACTCAAGGCCGCAGGTTTCATGATATAATCCCAATAAGTTTAAGTAACTTCAGGTAAATGCGAGTGTACAATTTGAATTTCAAATGAAATCTTCCGCAATTTCAGTTCATAAAAAATTAATAATGATGGCTCAGAAACGAAACACAACTACATCAATTTATTGGTTATACTAATTGTAATATTCCTCCCAGGGGCTGTTGTTTTTTATCGAAAAATTAGTAAATGAATATTTGTGGAAAAATAACTAAATTCCGGTTGGTATGAGATCATCGAACCGTTTGAAGGTTTCAGGTAGGTCTTCAATATTTACCATATTCTTTCTTTTGTTTATAAACATAAATTAAGATGGATAAATCACTTGCAAACAGCTGGAGAGGTAGAATTAATCAATCGAGCGGCCAGGCACCACTCTCTTGACATATTTTACTAATCGATTACAGGCAATCAAGGAAAGAACAGTTGTCGCCGACATCAAAGGCAGGTAGACATGATAATGAGACGAGTGGGTATCTGAAAAACGACAGGTGACACTTATGAGATGATAATGACCAGATCTACCGGGAATTCCCAATAACCATTGGCACTAAAGTCTCTGGCTCGTAGTGCAGATACGCCGGAAATTTTGAACTGGTTAACTTATTATGGTGACGTCTGCTCCCTCTAAGTGATTGGGGGATGACGATTAATGAGGAGGTCTGCAAGATATTGTAAGTGATTGTCTCTTTCTGCTAAATAGTCACCTTGATGGTCTGTTGGTTGGATCGACATTGGAAACATAAATCGCCTAAATCTGGTTTATAATCGGAAGTGGCATAAGTGAAGCATATGTTTGAGTCAATCAATATCGGATAAACAAGAAAATACAAGAAGAATAGTAGGGTGAAAATAAATAGCTACGTCGTAGTTGATATTGGCGGTATACAGCTGCTACTATATTGTTAGCTGTCCACTGAGGTAGGCATGATGGCTAGAGTAGATGTGGTCTAAAAGGAAGAATATCCAGAGCTTAAAAAAGGCCTACCTTGGTTGTATTAGGAATGTAATGTGATGTATTTACTAATTAAATTGTAGAGGATTGATTGGCTACACATTTAGCCAGTAATATAGAGGTTAGGAGATTTAGGTTGCGGATGCGAGCACGGAAGAATACTATTTAAGAGAACTTCGATGAACGATTTTGTATGAATTCTATTCCGGGAATTAAAAATGTTCAATTCTGCCTCTTACCAAGTGATTATGGTTAGAAAAAATTTGGTAGACCTGATTAGACAACAATTTGTAAAGACTGAGAAATATTTGCTTTATGTTTCCCTTCAAAGACCCTGTGGCATTACTGAATCAACCAATCACTTAGAAAATGGATGGTTCTTTTGTTATCGCTTGAAAATTTCCATTTAAATAAAAGACAAAGCAAAGTTACTCATAACAGCAGTTTTATCTTTGGAATCCGACACTATTGATACAGGACCGAAAAAGTAACTGCTTTCAGAGTTCTTTTTTCTTCCGATCTTATTGAAAATGTCCTCGTGTTATGTAATTTTCTATATTTCGGAAATTTATACATCCTTAAATCAAAAATAGGATTAATGCGCCAAATTTATTATCACAAAACAAAACTGATAATAGTTGAGGGTCAGTTTAATTGAATGGTGTTTGTTTCTGTATGTTTCCCCAAAAGTAAGAAGATTGCGTGTCCTGATTCTACGGTTAAAATGACCCTTATTATAGAAGTTTTTACTACATTTTCGAGTGATTTTCAACGCTAATCTTCCTCTCAAATCCGTTCACTTTTGTGTTCTGAGACCATTGATTGAATCAAAGAAAAGCTATACTACTGATATAAATATAAGTAGAAGTTATCTATCCCTTCGATCAAAATTGCACAAAGTAACAAATTTTAAATCAAATATTCGTAGCAACCCAAACCCCATTTATTGATTTTATAAGTAATCAGACCCTTTATAGCTTTCTCTTTTCATCGCCTTCTTCATCCACTTATCACTTTTACCCTTATCCCAAATATCGATTCAACAAAGCCCACATTTTTAACATCCTGATACAATTTTATCACACTTCAATGGGATTGGGTAAAGACTTGCTAACTGCCAAGCTCTTTGGTTTTACTCTCAAGATTTCGGCAATTGTTAGAGTGGATAAGTTAAGTTCATTTAACTGTTGCTCGACTCTCTAGTAAAGTGAGAAGCTAAGCTGCTCTTCCATCCTTGGTTGAGTCTGTGACACGTGGCGTCAAAACCTTTACCGACCATCGCAGAGGTTAACATACCCGTCTACAAAATCAGAGGACGTGAAGTCGATGCTAATTGGTGCAAACCTAGTGAATAAAATGGCCAATCAGACATATTAATTTTGGCTAATAGAAGGGGAGAAAGGTGGCAGAATTCGAGTTTCAGTAGATAGACTCCTTGACGCCATTCCTCTGTCCATGGCGTGTTGCAAAACGCTTCTCTAAATGGAGTTAGAAGTCAATACAGAATATTGACATTAAATGCGATACTAGATTACCTTGGGGTGATAGATATTCAAATTTGAAAGTTGTAGATAGATAAACTTAATAATTGCCTGAAAGTAGGAAACCTGCCAAAATATGCTCTTCAAACTAAATTGAGCAGCGAATAAGAGAAAATCTCAAATCCCATAAACAAAATTCATCTGCCCTCCCCCAAAAATCTTGTCTTTGAATATTTGAATAGATATCTGTTAAATAAAGGGTGTTATTAGAACCACAAAAAAATCAAGTCGCACAAAATCCTTTATTCATGAAAATCAATCACAAAGATTAGAGTGACCAAAAAGAAAAAAGATTTTCTTTCTTCGATCCATTAGGAACAAATAAGTCCAAGAAAAATAAAATTTACCATTGAGTAAAATCATGCAATTCCCACTGACGATAATAATAATTGACCTCTTCACATAAAAAATAGGAAAACATCTCAGTTAGAAAAAAGTAGGACGAGAAGGCACAACGTTCACTCCAGCACGCTATTCCGTAGGCACATCTGAAGACAAATTTGAATCAGTTACTACTAATAATAAAATTAGTAACAAAAATATTTTAACTAAACTTACGGATCAAGGTATGAGGATTTAGTACCTGGGCGGGACCGTTTTCAATACCTCAAAGGGGCTCTGAACTTCTTGAGGATTCTGTAAGGAAGAAATAAGTGAATCAGAACACTAAATTTGTATTTACACTGAATACACAAGGTTTGCGAAGTTAGGATGCAATTAGGTACAAGGTTAATAGGATACAGTTTAACTTATATCAGAAGTATTTATATACATATAATAGATAAATTTATTGGGGAAGTTATATATGCATTTACGGTCAGAAAAGCTATCTAACTACAAACATACTTAGGTTTGGTTTCTGTTTATGACCTTAACCTAAATCTACCTTTTACTTTTACACATATATCGACTCAACATAAATATTCATGGGGTTGGGGGGGTATAAACATGAACTAACATGGAGAGGAATTTTGTAAAGATGCCTTTTTTGGAATGCAAAATAGCCATTAGATTGTTATTCTAACAAAAAATGTTTAGAACCGGAGAAAACTAACTTTGCAGAAATGCCTGCAAAACAAGGTTTTGTAAAACGTGATTTGTAGTAATTTTAAAAAAAAGGAATTTTGTACGACAAAAGCGAAAAGGCATATTACCATTTAAGGAGTTTTGAAGAAAGGAAATATTTTATCAAGCTTCAAAATCAATCTCTCCAGCCTCCTCGTTTGAAGCATTGAATATTATCCTATTCGAATCCCTAATAGGAAGACTTGAACTAGATGTAATCTAAACATCTTCACTAATGTCAATCAGCTACTGAGAGATATAAAGGAAGAAAGTGAGCTTAGGGGACAACAATGTAGGGGTAGGGACATCACCCTTCTGGTTTCTCATAGACCACCAATAATGAGAAGTTAGAGAGGTGGAACAAGCAAAACTATATTAATAAAGAGACCGTAGATTGGCGTGTTTTCCAAGTGCACAGTTGACACCTACACATCCAATAACATCAACACCAATATCTATTTGACATAGATATTCGGATCCAAGAGACATATAAGGCTAGTTACATACAGTTTTCCAAGTCTAACAACACAATAACACAATAGAGGAAAGTGAAGTAACTGTTAGTCAAACATTCGGGTTAGAAATAAGTGAACTTAAGAAAATCTGTAACACGGTTACCCTAAAAATAGCTCCCGAGCCCATTTCGAGTAGTGTTTCCCAATACTCGCCTTGGAGAGAACAGCAGCATAATAGAACCGTTCCGGCTAGAAACTCAAATTCTGACAGAATCCCCTCCCCCTCTCCTCCCTATTAATCAGCCGTAGTCATATGGTTGGATATTCCGGTAACTGGATGTCCTTACTGATTGAACCTATCTCAGGTCCCCAAAAATGCTACATTCGAAGTGGGATTTAGAAACAAATGAGATTAATTTGGTAATGCCAAATACAAAAATTAATCCGACGGTGTGTCAGTACAGAATGACTTAATTGGCTCTCAATAAAGATTTCTAGACGTTCAAATGTGCATCCACACTCGATTTTGCATTTATATTATAATGTGATCTATAAAATCACATTTGTTATTGTCATTCTGCAATCTTGACCACTAAAGGGAAAAACATGCTAGCAACTCTAAAGATAGGAATGATGCCGCCATACAACCTTTTAAACTTGATGTATTCGGGGGTGCATTATTTGAAATCAGACAAATTTTAACTGGATGAGATCAAAAACATGCAAACGAATAAGGACCTTCGACCTTGAAAACCGGCATCTACTAGAATTTTCGTGCACTTAACTTGAAAGCTATGCTCTAACCAGTCTCAAAATCTCAAGGAATAAAACTTTTAAGGACAAACTGGCTCTAACTGCAACTATATGGAAATCCTGGTTTCGCGAATGAAACTGCCGAATTTGCGTTTCTCCTCCCCTCCGTAAATATTGAATTGGAAATTATGTGTCCCACGTGCAAATCCTAGAAGCAACTTTTTTGTTTAAATGGATTAAATCTAAATTCTTTGTCCCATATGTAGGACAGTAGTAGATAATGGCTTAGGAAAGTACCTTCTGCTTGCAAATAACCCGTATTTAGGCCTCTGATTAGCTTCCCAGTTAGCTAATAATATGGCAGATATATCCCTACTAGATAGGAGCTTGCAAAAGTAGTAATCGAAAAATCTGTCGCCCGAGAAACCACTTATATTTAGAGAATCATTATGATTTCTTCCCAGAGCACGACATACTAGTGAATCAGTGACAAGACCAATCATAAAGGAAATAAGGTCTGAATATCACCGACATGAACTCACACAGAAACTCAGAGACAAATCATGAAAATTGGGGTTGAAACATCAGAAAATATTATTGAATAAAGGAGATATATTTCCTATGCAAAGTGGGAAAAAAATAAAACTCTAAAAATCGATTTCATCATATACCTTTATTCGAATACCCCCGTTTTATCCCTTACTGAACTATTTGGCTGCTTTACGCGTTCACATGCCATCTCACGATTATTTGCATTGCTATGGGTAATAGGAATAACATTGGACCCCATTTGCAAAGATACTTAGCTAAAATGTGCAATTAGCTCCGACTGAATATCGCTTTAAATAATCGTAACATTAACCAGAGATATTTATGTACCGATACCGTGTTTATCCGATTTAGTAAACTATTAGGATGCCAATGGAAATATTTTTGATGCATATAAGCAAAGTTCACTAGCTTCATCCTTCGTGCAATAGGTTATGAATTATTGACCTCCCATGTCAGGAAATAGAATATTGTCATTGAAGTAGTTATCGACTAACGGAGTAGTCAATCATTTCCTAGTACCACAAATCTATATAAGCAAATTTGTCGCTTGAGTTACAAGTCTTCTGAGTGTGAGCAACCGTTACCATAATTATTTAACATCAGTGGGTATCTAGCAATATTGCGGAAACAACCTCAGTTATATCAGATACGACATGACCGTAGAATACTGAAGCTCTAGCTCTAGCACCTCGAGAGCCACCAAGCTAAGCTGGCGACCTCGCTAACCAGTTCATTTGAACAGTGGCCATTGGCTAGAACATGAGATATAACTCAGTCAAAACCCAATGCTGTGGGAGAGGATAGTGGCAGCTGCAGTAAGATGGTCACTTCCTCCAACTTTTTTTGTCCTTTAACGCTTTTTGACCCATTTTTCATACTATGATAGTTCTTTATGTCCTTTCATTTTACATTACCTTATCTATAAGATGTTCTTTAATAAATATTCTAAACTGCAATCTCGTTTGGAAGACATTCTTATTCAATGCACATAATGGCACAAAGCGGGGGGGGGGGGAATAATTTAATTAAAAAAACGAAGAACTTTCTCTATTTTAACAGCGTGTGCGTAAAGTGTATGATGAATGTTTTGCGCGTACGTGATGTGCGATAATACGTTACAGCAGCTATCTCTACACACATTTATGAAAAATTACTACTAGTTGTAGTTTATTCAATGCAATGAAGTGGTATACACATAGATATATGTAAACGAAGATTCTGAAGATGTACGAAAACAGTAGCAAGATAGTCACATGGCCGTTCTTTTACCTCACCTTCCCCTTTATTTTACTTCCAAGTAATAAACAAAAATTTTGGATTCAATGAAAAATGCAAGATAAACAATGAATAAGTGACAGCGGCAAGTAAAATAACAATGAGGAGGATTCCCGAGTGAGGGCAGTGAAGAACTGTAATCAAATAGCCTGAGGAACGATTTCTGTTCAAGGTATCGAAAATATTCATTTCTGTCTCCTACCGTATTGCTTAATATCGTAGAATAGAATTCAAGGAATCGATTGGACAACATTCTTTCAATTATAGAAAATTAGAACGGTTACAGCCACACTCAAGAATTCAAGCAAATTAGAGTAAGTTAGAGGGACGATACTATTACAGACACTAAAGAGAACAGACGCACAAGTTTATTTTGATGGGAGGCTGAAGAATTTCCGTTCCAAATAGCAACACTACCCATATGTAGACATAAATGTACGAGCTATTTATCACTTGGGGATTGATCGGTTAGTGATCGCCTTGTGTGGACTCTGTGTTAGAAATATCTTGGTTATCAATGAATAGCTGCTCTTGGGTAAAGTGATATAGAGAAAATCTGAACTACCATTTCGAAACTTATACGAAAACTACTGGGATTTAAACCTTTAGAGGATTAAGTAATGATACAACTAACTGTACTTATCAACTGCATGAGTTGAAGAATGTAAAACCTATATGAAGTACAACTATTTCGATGTTCTGAATTTTATTCTCTACTTCTAATTGAGTTCATACACTGTCCTTCACCCCAACCTCTATTAAATATTTTATTAAATCCTATAAATATATACACATATATATATGTATATATATGCGTATAATTTCCACTGATTTAAATAGTGAATTTCTTTTTCTTTGCCATAGGTAATAATAAGGAAATAATAAAGAAAACGAAACCCATACAAGCGGCATTCTTCTGATTTGAAAACATAAATTACAATTCCATGGCAATTATCGGAACCACATAATTATTGCAATCATATTTACTTATTCATATGAAAAATCCCAAAGTCCCCTAGCATTTTTAGATATAACATTGACTTATACACGCAGACAATGACGTTTACCGAGCTCATACGAGCAACTATCTTGTAGAGCTTACTTAAGAGGCAATGAAGTAAAAAAATCCATTTGGAAAGCCCTAACCAGTGTGGATCAAGTGAACTTTCCAATTTGGAATTTGCTGCAGATATAACGAGCTATGTCAATTCAGATAATGACCTCCAAGGGAATAGAATTTTAAAAGCCACCCAAAAATATACTTTTTGTATATTTAAGATACCTAGTGCTAATAACAATCTCTTCTCCCAGTTATTGTGATCTATTTCACGTCATGACAAAGTCAAATCGATCTCTATTCACGTGGAGCTACATAGAAATCAATTACAGTCGATAATTACTCCCTTCTACTTTGTTCACCCATAACAAAGTATTTAAGGGTGTCAATTCACTAAGCTGATGTATTTTTAACTTGAGTCAAATCTTCATGAAAATTTCCTCATTTTAATCTTAAATCAGTTCTTCTCAAAATTTTCATAATTCAATTTCTAACTAACCTATCTTTCTTCGAACTCCTGCTTTAAATCAACTCGAACTTACTCTTTTCGTTTAAGCCTCAACTCAAATTGACCTTAACTGACACCAACACCCGTGTCGATCAGTGAAGTCAGTTTGACTTGTCGTTTTCAATCACAGAATCAGCTTGACTCGACTAGGCTGTCTACAATCTCTTCAAAATTACGCCCTATTAACTTCAGACCTATGCTCTATGACTCCTTTTCCATTATCATTGCTGTTACTCAATAACAGTCAGCTTAGTTATCTCCAGGTGTTTTTTTCTCTCTCTCTACTCTGAGTACCCAGTTCTCTACAGCACAAAAAATTATAAAGAGGCGAAATTTAGCCGATAAACGCTTTTGAGTTGCTGGAATTTTGTCCTCCCTCTGGGTCTGTTTCCACGGTAGTCTAAACTTATAACTGTAGAGTAGACTTAAGTAACAAAAAACAGTAAACAGAAAAAGCAGTGCGAATTTCTACTAATTAAGTAAAAGCATTATTGTAATCGCAAATATAAAGACCTTAATCAGGTGTTACGTACATGCTTATCTTTCTCCATATAAAGTTATCTACATTTCTTTATTAAACCTACACAAATGTATTATGGTAGATTCACCTTGAATGAACTCTGGTAAGTCTTGCTATGCCTGAAACGTCTTTGCTGATCTCACCTGCCTACTCATGGCTTTAAGAAAATACAAATGAATCAGTGGCAAGATCAACCATTCAATTAAATTAACTGGTCAACAGGCTCTGAATATCGCGACGAACCTGGGCTCACCCAGAAACCCGAAGATCAAATAATAAAGGTTGATCCTTGGAACAAAGGAGAATTATGAATTGTATCGTACGTCTTAAGAGAAAGATAACAACTCAATTCTTACAAAATTCAAATAAAGTGAGATTCCTTACATCTTGACTCTATTATACACTCCCATTTGGCTACCTGTTTCAGCCCTTACTGATCTAATTTGCTGATTCGCTGTGTATTAATAAGGTCATATTAATGGAATAATTAGACAGAAAAAATGGCAGAACATACGATAGGCTTGCTTCTATGTGTATCTACAGCGTCGATGTCAATCTTGAGCGTTTCGACAATACAGCGGTAGGCTGAGGATGTGAGCTTGAAAACGGTATGCAGGGGCACTCTAATGTAGGGCAGCTCAGCTAAAGGAAGAAGAGCATAAATGAACAACACGATGATAAAAAGCCGGAATTGGCAATGTTAAGAGAAGACTTACCTTTGTCTACCTCTGTAAAGTATGCCAAAAGGCATCGGGCGACAGCTTGATGACAGATAACAACAACATCGCCTTGTCGTTCCAGTTCCATGATTACGGGCTCCAATCGCGCTACCAAGTCTTCATAAGACTACAAAAGAATATCGGAATTAAGTCAATTTGATCTGACCGACACTAGCGCAACAAATGCGAAATAAGAGCTATATAGCTATATAGCATAGACCTAACTTTGGAACTCCGGATGTTCGGTTTCTTTTGCATTTGAACGAACGGGAACCAATTCATGAAAGTGTGAGCATGAAAACTCATTGGAATTAAATCCTTAATTCAAGAAAACTGACATCCAAACCTTCTAAACTACGCTCCAGACGACTGCAGTCCTCCCAGATAACCTGAGGATTTTTAGGATAACTTAAGCGTAAGAGAAATCTTTATGTTTTCGATCTCCATTTCTGTCAGCAAATGCAAAACTGAGAGGTAGGTATCTCTCATCCATTTCGTATCAAAGATACGAACTAATGACTTCTACATAGTCAAATGAATTAAATAAATATTTAACACATACATAAAAATGTTTAATTATACCTCGAAGGCAGTTCTTTAATAATTAGAAACAAGCTTATGGTGGCGCACTATACGAGTTTCTTACCGCTAACTGAGACGTCACAATATTAAGGTATTAACAGAGCCTATGACGACTAAATGCCTATCCCAGAACCGTTTGATTACCAGTTCCGGAAGGTGGAAGACTAAGAACATCAGTGTTACAGATATTAATGTGTTTCTGAAGTCTTTTTACCATAGCTTTAAAAGACAGTTCATAGTGACTGTCTAAACAGGAAAGATTTCTGAGACATATTCTGAGTAATAAATTTATATGAGGATAAAAAGTAGCGAATCAAGAAAAGGCTTATCAAGTTAAAAATATGATGAGTGACACTTCAAACTGGTGGGATTATAATGTTTATCTTTTAAGTCAGACATGGTCGCTAAACCACAAGTGCTAACTTTTGACAAAACAATAGTTGAGAGGGTTAAAAGTACACGTAAATTGATATAGTAGGCTCAAAAAGCGTGTTGATTAATTGTTCTACATTGTAGCTCAAGTTTATCACCTCGAAAACAATACCTAATTACGAGGAAAAGAAACTAGCAATGACACAGCTATACAGCCCGAGTAAAGGTGAACCCAATAAAAATCAAACCATTGCTCAAGATCAAATGCGATACAAATGGGTTGGAGAGATTAATAAATGGAATTGACAGGTTGAAGAGATCAATGCTCGTCGGCACATTTCCAGTGATGCGAATGGCTAACCATACTGGTACGTTCCAGTCAAGAGATGGGAGAGGGAGGTATTACAATACTAATTCCTCACAAGAGCGACTCAAGGACATCTTCCTTCTATATTTCGTAAAGCCTAGGGTCGCGACTCAAAATGTGATCGATTAAATTAGGAAAAAAACATGAAATCATCTCCCAAAGTCAACCTCTGTCCATTTTTACGTGTCTTATGCCATGGCGATTACTATTGTCAGGCGATTCGATCATATCTATAGATAATAAACGAATACTAGAGCGTTTAATCAATTAAATGATATTGACCTGAGATCGAACAGAGCATCTTTAATTATTGCTAAAAAACTCTTTCCAAGGCCGTCAGGAGAGGTATTAACAATCATCCCTCCACCTCTGGAATATGCGCTGAGATCGCGTATCTTCAACCTTGCTTGCAACAACCAGCTGCATAGAATTACTGAAACAGTGCAGAATAAACGTGAAAATCCGCTCTTCTAAATTGATTTTATTCGTGTAAGAGTAAATTAAACAAACAGAATCTACGTAGAACTAAAGAACTAGCGTAAAATTTTCCGTTTTATGGGTATAAATGTAGGTGTTAATTAAAATAATTTGCCTTAATTAATTAGAGTTATAAAGGTCATAAGTGTGAAGGGTTACATTGTCGACCAATGAGAGGCAAAAATGCAATATGAAGTAAAAATTCCGGACCCCAAAACGTAAAACTCGCGAAGTGCTCTGACATCTCCATTTTAAGAAAGTCAGAATTGGAATTCTAGGTACCTTCTTATTGAAAAGTATCCAAGTACATAGACTATCTAATATTTTTAATAAAAGTTCAAGAGGGTGATTAAAAGGTAGGCTCCGACAAAGATCTTCATGCGTTTGATTGTTCGAAAATGTGCAAAGTACGAAAACCGGTTGTTTCAGTAAAAATAGATGATAATGAATCATTAAAGCAGTACATACTCAGGTCGAAGGAAAGACCTTCAAGATTTGTTCTGCGAAACTCCATCCAATATTGGTTTCGGAAACAATTGGTGAGTATAATTTAAATTAAGAATCTTCATATTACTTGTGTTCTACCTATAGTCAACCCTTCAAAAAAACTGTTTTTTTTTAATAATAGAATTAAAATAAGGAATTCCTTTTCAATCACTCTGTAGATAGTTAAAGGCAATTATTAGCCTGTGCATGCAATTTAAAAGATATAATCACTTGGTAAGCAAACTATGACGCCTTTTCTTAAGTTAAGTAGGGAAAAGCACATTTAATAAGTGATAAAAAACTTACTTCTCCCATAGGGTAGCGAAATCGGAATTTGTCGGCATCTCGTCGTGCAAATTCACTTGGGTACTTGTGTTGAATTTCCCCGTAGGTCATACCCTCACAAATGCCCTACAAAAGTAAAATCAGAGTCACTAAGAATAGAGTTACGGCATTGATTTCATCCAGAGCCTTCCAGTGCTCAATACGGGAGCATTTGATATAATCGGCCGTTTCAATAGTTCGAGTCATATGACTTGTCCAGACCTTCAAATCTGGTCGATTTTCATTGGCCATGAATTTGCCCAACTTTTGAGCGAACTATACACACAGAGAGACGTAATTAGAAATGCTGCGGAAAAACGAACCAGTTTTCCATGTGGCGAAAGACCTGAATTGCCACCCAACTTTCCATCTAGATTAAATATACTTTCACCATGCTAGAAAATGGGTAAATACAAGAGTAAAATAGATGCTTACTCTAACTAAATAAATAGTTCGTTTTGCAACACTGATGTTTATTAGATAGTAGACGATTCGACTACTGACATTGCCTAAAATGGAGAATAAATAGCATACAAGTCATACCAGCAATTCTATTGACTAGGTACCGTTGACCCTGGTTAATAATTTTAATATAAGGAATATCTTTATCTTTTTCGTCATCGATCGGTTCATATCTGGCTTCATAATGTTCAATTCGTTTGAGAAAATCTTGCATTGCCACTTCTTTATCCATCCCGATGTAATCTGGACTGTTAACCTTAACTTCCTAATGGCATTGGATCAAATCTATTAAGCAAAGAAACTTACTAGAATACTGGCTTGAATAACGTCCTTATTATCACAAATGGACTCAACAAAAATAATCTTAAATTTGTGCTCTTTGCAGTGCTCGTATATCATATCCCGGCGCTTGCGAGTTGTATTAGTTGCGTCAAAAACCGCGATTTCCCCATCACCTTCTAACCACTCTGTGAGATCATTTAAAGCTTCCTTCGCTGCCTTCCTGAGACGATAATGAAATAGTGTTTAAAATACGTACATTCGTATATCTGCTGCTTCCTTATTTTTATCATCAAAGAAATCTGCGGTTTTGATGCACGTTGCTTTTCGTCGATAGTCACCAACATTAAACACTACGGAAAGTAAATTATAATCCAGAAGCCTACCACGTGTATTAATTCCGATCCAATTCATATAGCGCGTAAGTTTTCGAGACATGTATGTCTTACCTCTTGCAGGTAGACCAACGAGAACAATAATTGTTCGGTCTTCCGCAGTGCATAAAGCTTCAAATCATTAATATAATTAAAAATTTACTTCTATTTGAAAGAGGTGAGAAAATCAGTGAGACACGTCTTTCCATTACTTCTAGGAGAACCACAAAGCATACACAAACAGAGATGACAAAATCAGAAATAACTTTTACATCGGACTAATGGAAACCGACCAATAACAGTTTGCCAACCTTGAAGAATACGCCTAAGATTGATCATTAAAACACTTTCTAATTTTTTCTGATAGAAAATAGTGAGAAATAAAGTGTGTAGATTTACAGGTAATGAAACAGATGTTAATTTTAATCGTTTGTTTTCAGCGTTGTATTTTAGGAGGTATATTATCTGTACACAGTACATAAAAGTGTTGCAGTCATTGCGATAGCCATTCATCTTATTGAAATTATTCATATTTAACAATTTATCAACCTGACTGTCATATATACGCAAGATTGATACAAATATAATGGGATATTTTTCTTTTCCACGAAAACCGTTTAAACACTATCCTTAAATAGAACTTCGTATTATGGACATTGATTATCTTTACACTAATAACATTTAAGAGTTTATAAATTAAAAAAAGTTTATCGCGTTCACTAAAACAGTAGTTTGCAGTTTATCTCATCAGTTTATTGGTTGGGAAAATGATAATATTGCAATTTGGACAAAGGCCATATATATTTAATAGGCAGTATAAAAGGATCACCGTGCTCATGGAAGAGTAGAACAAATATGTCAAGTTACTCATGTCGCTAGATTAGCATAATGGCGGTCGGGGGGCCATCCCAATTTATTGATACGCAATTGTGTTTATGACAAAACTTTTCTTCGTGAGACATCAATTATTTCTGGTCGTTGATGTCCCCGCATAATGATTATATCTATGGAGACATCTACTTGCAAATACGCAGGCACACACACACACACAGTTTGACTGCCAACGGATAGCGTTGTCAAATCTTATCGACGGCCAATTATTGATTATCATCTGCTGTCTATAACAGAAACTGAACAATAGTAGTCAATAACAAATGCTTAATTTCTATAACGGCGTCTATTTGATATTCGTTCTCACTAAGCAAATTGTCTTATAATCTCCTTGGTAAATAAACCATCCATTTACATTAATAAAATACCTGTTAAAATAAAGTTATCTAAATCGAGTCACCTATGCGCAAGTAAAGTTTAGTATTTACATATTTGAACACGGATTAGGACACAAGCAGCAGTCGACTTTTTCCTTAATACTTGATAGTAATCAAGGAATATATTTGTAATTTTATACTTTACTAAGAACGACCTAGAAGTAGTTACATAATATAGATAATTGTGACAAACCTCGTATGTCCAAAATCAACGCTTTGAAAGCTCCACACTGTTTGCAGCATATTCTATTACAGTTTGTCAACCATATTTGAATTTTCTGCGGAGTTCTATTTATGCCGAAGTATTGAGTTTTAAGAAAATCGGCAAGCACAAAATGTGTACTTTGATTCAATCCTCCTAATTGTATCAACCATGTGCTGACGTTTTTAGCTAACACTTGCATTTATCCTCTCCCAAAATTCTCCGTTCCTACTTTCCCACTTAATAATTCTACATATTTGTTATGGTTTGCTCCTCTCTGAAAGGTACCGTAACCGACTCTTAGATTCCTAAAGAAATTGCATTAGTTACAAATGCGACCCGACAACACCACAACACAAAACGGTCCAAGCCACCATATCAAAATAAGACGCACGTTTTCATATCGATAGGTCGATTTATATTATGCTCCGATTATAGCCGTAACGTAAATAAATACGTTCAAATAAAAGGAAATTAATAAACCGAATTAAAAATATAGAAATTATTATTTTTCTATATTTAGTAACGTTTTCTGTACGTTCATGGATGAATTTGTTTTAGGAGGACACGCGATAGCAAGTTATCTAAGAGTCAACAGTCTGGCTAAGCTATCAATCCTGTAACTTCTTTGGGTCTTCACCACAACAAGATGGAAATAAGAGGGATCGCTGCTTAAAGAGCTGTATTACATACAAAGAATAAGTGCGAAGGATTGAAAGAGATATAGTGAAATGATTTATGGGTCTACCAAGGATGCGTTTATGGTTTAGGATTGAATATAAACACATAGGGTCTGATGAATGCGTATATTCGATCAGTAAGTAAACACTGACTCAACAAGTGGATAGCATCAAGTTTTCTGTATTTGATGTAATCTACAGATTATGAGTGACAGATTGAATCTCCGAAGACGAACCGAATCATTAAATAAAATTTGCAGGAAATAAAGGGAAAATTTTTCCTGAAATAATTTAGAAAACTTGATGGAAGTTTAAGTTTACCAAAGTTGTAATGAACGTGGTCACAGCAACGGAATATCAATTGGTTTGTATTTCTGCTCAGATGTGCTCTTTGGCCACACGGTAATTATTCATTGCAATAGGTCTACATATTGGTGGTTGTGTCAGTAACTCGTTAAAACGCCGATTAGTCATATGAATACTGTAATAACGCTAAGCCTACCGGGGCCACATCGATCGAAGATTTGGAATAGGTCAAGCCACTTAGGTCGTCAGATCAGTTCCGAAAATGGCAGGCAAGCCACCCCAATTTATTAATAAGTAAATTAGGTTCACATACAACATGTTTCATTGTCAGAAATCAGTCATTTCTCGACGTTGATGCCACGGCGTGATGATAGACACCTGGTTAGGTATCTATGTGCAAGCCCGCAAACACACAGCGGGATTGCCTATGGGCACTATAGCGGAGATCCTATAGTTGCAAATCATTTCTAGTCGCCAGATGTTGATAGACATTTGCTACCTATAGCAGATACAATTTAGTGAAGATTCATGTAAAAATGCGACTGATATTAAGACCATAAATAAACTGTAATAATTTTTTATTAAGAAACTGAAAACCATTTGAACACAGGAATAAAATTTGAAGAAATATGTCTTTAATAATATTTGATGGCTATTAAAAGTTCCTTTATTCAGTCATACATCATTTGTATTGTGGTTAACACAAAATTGTAAGTAATCGGTAGTAGTCAGATTGAAATGAAAGAACTTGAAAAGATGGATATTTTTGTCAGGATGAAGTTACTGAATATTCCTAAAAACTCATTTCTCTATATCTGAATATATAAAATAGAAGTTAGATCTGCTCAACGGTATGAATATTTTTTCCTGATGAATATGTTAATTCTAGGTAATATAATTATATTTCTTTACTTACGTTTAAAATGATCAGACGAAGGACAATGTACACATTGTACGTTATAGCGTATATTTAAAATGGAGGGACAAATAATTTGGAAAGAGTGGTCAGACCATGAAATAAGCTCCGAATCATGGACAGGCGAGGAAAATCAATCAACGGCAAAGAAGGTATCAGTGAAATCTACTAAAAAGGTGGATTAAAATTGATAAAAAATGTTTAAAATGTTACAATTTATTAATGAGTTTGCGTATTTATTTATTTCTTTTAAATATTAATGTATTTTGATTAATTCTAATTGTATTTATGTTAAAGATAAGAAAAGGAAAGAAGCTATTCATTGACTCCGAATATGGATTATACTTCAATGAAATCTCAACTGATTCTCTAACTTACCGGCCATCTGAAACATCTGGTCGTTCAAATGTATTCTCAAGGCTTCCAGACATATTAGATGTTATTGAGGCATTCCAGAATTTGCCAGCCAATATGCAGCCCCTTTTCAACAATTTTATACCTGATATAATAAGCCTAATATCAATGAATATGTAAGTGGATGGTTTAGAATTCACAAGTATCATAAAGTAGTAATATTCTACCATGGCTGTGTATTTTCCCGCAATATAAGCCAAATAAGGATTCAGTGACAAATCTGTACAACCCTAATGGTAAATATTCGGTCAGACTGAACGTTTTGGGAAAATGGAGACGGATTGATATTGATGATTGCATCTTCGTAGATGAAAATAATCAGAAATTGCTTCCATGGCTTAGTTTTGATGACCTTTGGCTTCCACTTCTTTGCAAATCTCTTCTTAAAGTCTCACTTTTTGAGTAATTTTAAAATATTTTTTCAAATCGGTATTTAGGTCAAAATCTACGTTTTCGGCTTTCGAATGTATGACAGGATGGCCGAATTATTCCCTTGAGCTCCAGTAAATTAATTACGGTTTTTTACCTTTTCCTAGTAATATTTCAGTTATTGAAATATGGGATCTTTTAAATGGATGTTTACCCGGGTGGATCAGAAGTGAAATAAATAATGCTGAGCATAATGACTTGAAGGAATACCATCCCGTTGTCTTTGCTGAAGTGGATAAAGTTGACGAAATGAAATTATGCGAAAATTCAGTAAGTTTTAATAATCATAAATAATAACTGAATAGCAGTAATATTTTTCACCCAAATATTGTTCATTTTATTTAAGAGTTATTTAATTTGAACGAACTACAGCTGTGCCGCTCGAAATTAAAAGTACTTAAATCCGTATTTAATATTTGTTGTAAAATAAAAAAAGCATGTAAACTAAAATCTCTAATGACCATCTGCATTTAATTGAGGATACAAGCAAATAAAGACAAATATCGTTATCAAAGGGATCACAAATCATTCTGTAAAGTAAATTATGGATCATAACGAATGCTGACAAAAAGCAATCAAATCCAAAGGCTGAATTTTTGAGTAACTGAAATTTAAAGAATCGCACTACTCCAGGAGAACGTGGAATCACATAGCAAAATCATTTATAAGCCCATTCTTCTCAACCCAGTAAATAAATATTCAGAATCAACGATTAATTAAGGACTGTTAGTTATGTAGAAGTCTTGTCTAGCCTCAACTTTTATCAACTGTTTGATAAAATTCGTGGTAAACAATCTCCTAAGACACAGACTCACACTGGTGTTTACCGACAATATAGGAGGAAGTGAATTATTCTCTATCTGTTAGATCATACGTGTTGTTCATACTGTTGAACTCTTATTAATCCTCTCGTCAGTGACGTTTTAAAACGGTTTGATTGTTCTTCCTCAGAGGTGTGGTGTAACCGAAAATTTCATCAATCAATTGAAGGGAACTCCGCAGACAGTACTTTTAAATATGAAGAGGCAAGAATCTCTTACAATTTCTGAAGAGAATCCACCAATTCCATCTTGGAAACGTATTCGTGGACCGCCAATCAGTTTGAGGAAGGATGAAGAACGAGATCCAGTCAGATCTGTTTTCGTTCAATTACTCATCCATCCTATTGACGGGTACATTATTGTTATTTACGTTCATACAGAATGATGCATCATTAAATTATAAAGAATTCTTTTGAAAAAGCTAGACGGCAAGGAATGATTAAGTGGGGGGAAAAGGAAAGGAAAAGTTATGGATCAAAAGGTTAAATGTTTCATCTCTTAGCGATTCTATTTTAAAAAATTAGAGGTCTTCGTTCTTTTAAATATCTTTGTCATATTTCCCCCTTTTAATTCACAATTCTACCAAATGAAGCTGAAGATGATAAAATAAATAATTATTTCACAGTTTGCTAATTTTTTGAAATATGAAGAAATGGAAGAATTGACAATCAAAGATTAAAAGAGTTCTACTTTATCTAAATTCTAGATTTATCGATCCATTCGTTTTCAATCATAATTTGTTAACGTAATGATCTTGTAACTTTATGGGCCTACAGATGCACTTTTTCCCCTGAAATCAACCTTCTGTTATGGTTTGCATTTACGGATGCGAAGACTTCTTGGTGAACTTAATATCTATCCTATCAAGATTGATAGAACTGAACTGCAGAATAAAGGGGTATAAGAATGAATTATCCATGAAGAATAATAGCGACCACATAAGTGGAAAGAATACTCAATCGGATTCACTACAAATCAAAATTTCACCAACTTTCTCATCTATAATTTACATTTAATTTACAATAGCAAATTAGCATAGATCGTTTAATTTGAGTTTATTATGGTATAAAGGAGACGAAATAATTTAATTACAAAGTGGATTTAGTCTGACAATTTCTTTCTTCTTACTCAAATATTCTCGGTGATGAAATGTCAACTGCTCGAACTGGGTCTCAAAACAATTACAGAAAAACTGGCGTGGAAGTACGTTTTTATTCACGAAATGATATCAAGTCAAATAAAAATATCATAAAGTTTGTTCTTATTATAGAAAAATGAACAGTATCCCAATAGATCAAAATATTGTAAGTTTGAAATAATTCGTCCAGATAAAACACTTCTTCTGAATAAAGGTGGTTGGCTCGATATTGGGGATTTATGGAAATATTTCAAGTAAGTAAAGAATTAAAAATAATCTAGCAGAATTCGACTACCGAATCACTCATTCTCAAATGATATTTTGTAGAATGATACGTATTTTCTACAAACCCGAGGACATCGCTTTTTATGAGACGTTATCCTTTGTAAAAGTAAGCACAATATAGGTAATACTAAAAGTTTTTCCCCGAAGGATCCAAAAACTGAAAAGATAGAAAATTTTAATGATAACTACTTGGTTATTGATAGTCTTTATGAAACCGAAATAACATTTAACTTTCATTGTGCATCAAAGCCAAATTCAGGTGAGACTCTTACCAGATTTGATTATCATATGAGACTATACTAAACTTTAAATGTTCTATTTCATTACTAGATGATACTGATTCTGTCATTTTAATTGAGCCAACGGATTGCTTATCTCCATATAGGCTTCACCCACTCGCAACTCTTGTAGACGGTGGCAGCCAATCAAGAAGAATAAAGATTACACCAGGACGTCGAGCCTATCGCATTCTTTCGGAAACACCAATAGCAATGAGCTTAACAATATTCATTGAACACACCACTTGCGATCAAGCTGAAATAATGATTGGACCAATGGAATCATGCCTAAAGAAGTGTATAAAAGAACCTTCAAAAACAAGCAAAAGCGGAGAAGTCTTAATCAAACACATTTGTGAAATCTTGAAGAGCTATGTCAAATCTTTAGAATCTGACAATAACTCTGAGAGCACAGTTGGAAATGCAAAGAATGCTTTTGGAAAATTTGTTGATGATCTATTCTTATTGGAGAGCCATTTTTCAGCTGAAAAGGTATGGCACTTCATTGTTTAAAATAACATTACTGAGATAATATTATACCATTGAATTTCTTATCTAATCTAAACTTTAGGCTATTTATGAACAAATAAAAAACCTAATCATTCGAAATTTCAAATCGAAGGATAATACTGAGGTTGAAGATATTACTTGCGCAGTGGATATTTTAAGCAGTAATCAAGATGCTGAGTCAGGTGAAACTGAAAGTGCCGTAAAAAGTAAAAGTTCATTTTCCCTTAAACCTTTAATTAATTAAGGCTAGTATGGTAAGCTATAAAGTACGGTCAGGCTCCCTTACATGGTAGTTTATCCTTGCTCAGACCTCAGGGAGAGACAAAAGCAGAGATTAACCAGATAAGACTGGTCTATTTTCCAGATCAGGCCAGCACTGTTGATGCAATTAAGAATCTATTCATACACGTAGTATTGAGTTTGGTGGGATTGTAACTGGCCGGGGAAGATTGAATTAATCATTTTTATATCACATTCGATGTGACAGAATATGATTGGTCAGACAATGTACCAATCGATGAATGACGGTTGACTTTGTTATGTCGTGACCTGCTGTGGTTATGATGTACAAGTGGCATGATATTACACTTCCGGTACACGGCAAAGCATTGTTTTGCCGTCTTATCGATACAGACTGCAATTTAGTGGATAGTAGAGCTTGTAATTATTATATCTTAATGGGCTTTGGCCGCAATCCCTTGTGACTGTGATTATCTTATAACCAAAATCAGAAAATACGAAGATGAAATTTCATGATTGATGGTGAAAATGTCTGAGAATGAGAACCATGGCCACTTTGTTAAATTGAGGTTTATATAAAGCCTAATAGTGGGGATGAATTTTTACGAGTGGTCGGTAATACACGGATCAACATTTAACTCGATCGGTGATGATAGCCAGCATCTTCTGCATTATTTTTGCTTATCATGCTTTTATAAACTGTAGGTCAACTGTGTTTGGTTCTTTCAATAATGTTTACGGATTTAGTGATAAATACCAATGAAATGAATTTCCATATTTACCATTAAAGTTGGTTAGATATGGTTCACAACTATGAAAATGTGGCCTTGCACCAGTTAATTTAATATTTAAGACTTTTATCGAGATGAATAGCCTAGCATCCAAATTACGGACTGGAGTGCCCTCAGGGTAAAGCTGCATAACCAAAGGGCTGAGGTGGCTACTGGCCTTCCCTAGATTCACTTAACTATCAGTCCTACCAGTAACAAAAGCTATAATCTGAAAGAAAGTGACATTTTGTTTTCGTAGACACAATGGGGAGATTGTATCTAGCCATGATTTTTACGGTCACTTCACTTATGATAGGCTTTCAATTAGGACATATTCTGAATTCTTAATTTCCAAAAGTGTAGAAATCCAAAGGGAGAAGAGGTTTATCAAATCATAAGATTGTCACAAGTACGATCAATGTTATATTAGGATTTGAATCAAACATATAAGTGCCTACGGACTAGAACAAATTATATTGATAAAACTCGACGCATCCTTAGATCAACATTTGAGACGGCCGATCTCATCTCTTGGATCCAGTGAAACAGCAAAAAATTATCTTTAAATGAAATCTGATGAAATAGACTACGGATTTCATATCCTATTTTTACTTTGCAATCTATGAACAGTAAGATATCAATCTTCGAAATATTTTAGCTGAAGAATTAGCCCTAGATGTTGAAAGATCTCTCAAGGGGATGAAGCTTCTACTTGAAGGCTTAAAATCCATTTCAAACTGCGAGAGAATACTACTTTTAAAGGGTATTCAAAGTGAACTTGATCATTCCCATTCTGATGATGATTATGACGACAAATTTCTCGTCTGGAACGTCACTGAAAATTACCCCTTCGAAATCCCATTTAGATCTCTCGGATGCATAACAACGGCACCGGCAAATTATATTCAAAAGAACCTAGGAAAATTGTCCATATACCCCATATTTTGTTATCAAATCCATATTAATGATAAAGCGGCTAGACTTCGAAATTATCTGGAAAGCAATGGTGATACTACAGAGAGAATTATTTTCACTGATAATGACTTAGGAAATGAAGTCACAACAATCGATAACAAATATGTAATTTTGAATCCAAATATATATGGCTATGATGTTCTCTGCTATACAGTGATGGGGAAAAATGTGGCCAAAAGTGCTAGTTGGACATATGCTTATTTTGGAGAAAGCTGGCAGAACTTGAAGTATTCTGAAATAAATTCAAAATTCGCATTTTGGGAAGCTATTGGTGTGCTAGTGCCTACCGAAGATAATCTACTCTTCCGGTTTTCATTGAATGTAAGTTAAATTTAATTTATATAATAAACAAAGATCGGAATAATGATAATTAGTATATTAATTTCATAATTACCACCACTCGTAAATAGTGATAAAGAGTCCTCCTGAAGATTTCAAAAGTGGAAATCAATAATCAATACTGTCTGGATATCTGTAGATGATACTCGATTTCAAGTAATGTCAATAGGTGGGAAATGAAAATAATGATTGACTTTACGGAATTAACTGGGGGACTGAGATCATTTGACTTTTAGATTTTCAAGGACGTGCCAGATTATCGAGATACTGTGACGTTTGGAAATCAGTTGTACGGGGGGTAAAGATGGTGAGGGACTAATGCAAAGATTATCAAATAAATTTGTCATGCAGAACTTAAGACTACAGGTTCTATAATAAAATCCTGAGTAGTAATAAGAAACGGCAGGCGGATCCTTATGTATCTTTCGATTTCGAAGCAGAATACCATTTTTGCAAAATATGTTTTGACTAATTAAATGATTTGACTTTTATTAATAGAAAATTTTTTCCCAATCACCCGTGTACAACTAAAACAAAAATTTTTGTCAGTAATTAATTTTCCTTAATTACACTAAGAGTTAAAAATAAATAGGGACTTTGAAAAACAATTAATGAAGCATTGTTTTCCAAGATGATAAAGGGAAGAGTATTGAGGGACTGAAGTATGAATCCCTCTGCGTCTCCGAAATTTCCATCCTACGTCATCACTAATCTCTGACATTTAATTATCACATCCTCAAAGTGGCGTTTGAAATTGTTAACCTTAACGTACCCCTAGGGTCTCTGCGCGTAAACATCGTGTGTCCTCATGTGGCCTATTTTTTCGATCGGAATAAGCTAATTAAGTGTACCTCGAATGATCGTTGCAAAGGCACAATTTCACCTCGACGATATTCTGTTCATGCTGTCCCTCCTGTTCCTACAACCGTCCCGTTTAATCAAAAGTACACACTAAATTATGTCCTCACGCGCGTTCTCATCCAAGTGACGAATAAAAATTGCCTTTCAATACACACACAGATGAGAGGGATTCGTGTAGACTTCTGCTAATCAGACACATCCTCCTACTCAAATTCTTCTTCAATTCTCTCTTACCATTTCGAAGTCTCTATTGAGGTTCGTTCAGTACATCTTAGTCTAATCGACTCTTGGTGTTCTGCTTCACAATTGCCGTTAGTTGTTACTCAAACCCCAACAGGACGTTGAGAGCAAAGTCAAGGTATCAAAGAGTCTTACATCATTTGATTTTTGGATTCGAGATATGTCGTATTTACTTAATGGGTAGTTAAAAACATAAAAATTAGACTTCATGATTCTTCTCCCTTATTACTGAGCAGATTCTTGACCATGATGTTCTCTGCTTATTGACCGATCGTTTAATTATGAGGTGCTACCACCTCGACTCACTTTTATTCCGAGTGTTGAGATAGCAGAATGATGTTATATGATATTATGCGACTTACCTGATCTTAACTTAGCAGAGCTGAGATAGATGAATTTTTCACCTAACAGAGCTCTATTATCAGTATTCATTCAAGGTGAATATTTTTCAGTTGATTTCCTTTAGATCACCCAGCGTCAGATAATTTGTATCGTTCTTCAAACTAGCAATCCTACTACTCCGGTCAGAATTGCTCTCCGAAATTTTAATGGAACACTAATCACAACGTCGAGAGAAGAGGAAAAAGCTGCGGGTTTTCAAATTGTTCCTGCACTGCTGCTTGGACACCAGACTGATACATCACAGGATATTTCTTCTGAAACAATCGAGAACTACAAGAATAACAATACAGTAAGTTCGAGTTAGGTAATATCAAAATTAAATTTGTATCAATAAAACAAAATATGTAATATTGGGAAAAATATTCACTAATTCTCCCTCCCTCACTAATTTAATTAAAATGTCAATCAAATCTCTTGTTTTCCCTTTGATCAATAAAGTCCTATCAAAGGTACGACTTGGACAGTGTATAGGTCTCAAGATAATGGTTTGCAAAAATGGAGGTTTTCATTCGTTCCATATTCTACTTTAAATTCTTCCGAAAGTAGGACAAACCACACACTTTGAATTTACCAATTATTGAATATTGGTTGACGGAGTCACTCTCAGCTTTTGATCTACAGAGCTGTTAGATATACCAACGCTTAAATTCTAAATAATGAAAGCCAAAGAAGGGATTATTAGAATTTGTTAATGTTCCTTTTGAGAAATTCGATCTTCTATTTGGCTTGATTTAGACTATTGAGATACTCTTTAACTAAATGAGAGTTATGTTATCATGGCGAAAATGCCTATTTTTACGAAATACTCCACTAATTGGTGAAATATCATTTCTGATTTTATTATATACTGCCCTCTGTTATGAGTATACTACAACTGTCTGACCCCAGAGAGAGAGGGGAAGAGAGAAGTCATAGACTAAGACAAGACTAGTCTAGTAATCAGATTTATTGATGTAAATAAAATTCTCTCGATATTTATACAAAAGAATTAGGTTCGATCGAACTGTGACTGATCGGAGAGATTTTTATTAATCATTAGACATCAATGTCCGACTGAGGCTAATTAAGACTGATCAGACAACAAGCTAATCGATGAAAAGCGCTTGAATTAATCATTAGTCACCGTTATGACGAGAAAGTGATGTGTCGATGATGTGGTATCGATATCACACTTCCTATCCTCGGCAAAGCATTGTCTCGCCTTCCTTTTGTGTGGAATAGTATAGAATTCTGGATAATTCACATTTAAATTTAAATTAAATTTAATATATAAGCAATAGTATAATGGTAATAACATGTAAACGTATTGAATCATAAAGTATGAACGGCATTAAGAATACGTATGTGTCTACGTTACTACTGCGCTTGCTAAGAGATCGGATTGTTTCACATAAAAAGGGATGGAAATCTTTGTAAAGTCAAAATGGGCGCCAGGGAACTATGATTGTATGAATATCAATGTGAGTGAAGCAGGAGTGATTAATCAAAGCAAGCAGAAATAAGAGAATCACATGACCGATAGAAAGCAACTCAATCAAGAATTGCAATTAGCGCAATTAAAATGGAGAGCGTGCCCACCGAATGACCTCAAAATCAAAATTGTGAATTACAATACAAGGTTTCTCCCAGCGAAATAGTTACAAAAATATCACATTTTTTATTTCAAAAGTTAAACGCTGCAATTAAATAACGTTTTATGCTTTATAGGATTCTTCAAAGATAATTAATGATTTGACGGGGCAGTATTTACTTGAAGGTTATGTTAAAACGGAGGAACTGAAATTTACGGATATCGAACAAGAATTAATTACGAAAATTAAAGAGGAGAGGAAATACGAATTAAACTGTAAGCATTTCTTTACATCCTCCATATGCGTGGTGATTAATTAGTGACTTGTATCAAAAATAAATGATTTTGTACAATGGGATTATAATAAGAATATATATATTGCATGAGGTATAATTTTAAATCTGAGTTAGGCTTAAGAATTACCCAGCAGTTTCTAGAAACCCGAATTTATAGAACCTATGGCTTCGAATTTTGTATAACCGTTCTCAACGTTATTTCCATCGATCCAAGCATGTAATGCTCTTTTTAGCACCTTTTCACTCGAACAACTAGTTTTCTAACTTCATTTTGGGCCTATTATTAAACTTTTAAACGCCTGGAGATTGGTATAGGGCACTACTCTGTAAACACAGCTAATTTCGTTAAAACATGCTATTTACTCAAGATAAATTTCGAGGAAAATTTGTTAGCTTCCAAAAACTTTGAGAAATCTAACAGTGGATCACGCCGAAAAGCATCCAAAAAATTAAAGTATCAAGAAGATCCAGCGTTACCCAGTTGGAACCTCAAAATTTACTTTGAAGAAAAAAACGCAGTGAGTTGAGATCAGTTAAACTCCTTAATTTTTTAAACTTACAAACACATCACATTATTTTTACTGTGAATGTTCAGAATTCAGTGACATTGAAACCCTATGGACCAACAACCTCTGATCTAAGAGCCCAAAAAAGTTTATGGTTGGGTCCACATCCCGAAGAAAAATTGGCTGAAGCAGTCAATATTCGCCAGGAATTTCTGCAGGCAGAAAATCTTCAGATGCCTAGAGAGGAAATGGTTAAAAATGAACGTTATGAAATTGATATTCAAGAGATTTGTGAGGATGAGTATAACGAAATTCAGGAGACTTTTGGTTTTAACGGTAAAGAAAAGTATTTGTACAATGATGAGGCCATAATTCATGATAAAATCAAGAAGTTTATAGAATTAGCTACTGAAATACAAATGAACGAAATTGTTGAATAACAATATTTCAAAAGATATTGCAAATAACTTATTTGCAATCACCAATCATTGTATCTTCCACCCGATAATTTGAATACATTAAATAACAGCGTATTTTTCGGGGACCTTTACTCTACTTGATTTCATTTGCCATACGGTCATAAGTATGTGGCAAGACAGATTAAATGTTGTTTAGATATTGTGTGATTTGAAAAACTGGTACTTCATATCAAATCCTTAAATGCTAACAAAGAGCTTGAGTTCAAATTACTGAAAGCAAGTTTATAAACATACATCTATTGTAAAGAACAGGAAAGTACGTCTGCAGACTCGCCTTACTGTTCACGGAGTCAGACAATAGTAAGTTATATATCAATTGTTTAGCTTAGTAGTATATTTTTAAGAAGTGTAGTAAGCGTAATCTAATTATGTATTAATAAAAGAATGTTTTATAGATAATGCAATACAGAATTAAAGGGCATAATGTACAGCGAAAACACAAAAGATTGAAATATAAAAGAGTATGAAGGTGAGAAGAAGCGACCATCTTGCTATTATGGCTATTTTTACCTCAAGTGGTGTGAGAGTTTGGCTGAACATATCTAGAGTCCAAGTCTCCCTTTGCGTCCACATTGTTCTGCTTAGTCTGCGAGTTTGCAAGTGCCTCCGAGATGGCTGGCAAGGCTGCTAGGTTGCTTACTTGCAATTTCCCAGTAACAACATGCTTGGTGGCTTGCACAGACTTTAGATGCTTTACAGAATATTACATATCATAGTTGTGTGCCGATAGTAACGTATACGCCCATTGAATCTGAAGTCACGCATGTGTTATTCCAGAGTAAATACAGTGAACGCAATGGCTTATCCATTCGATTAAGAACTACGTAGCAGAGTGTGAGTTCTCACTATAGGTAAAGCAATCCCTCTGCCCAAGATAAATGCTCAAAATTCTATCCTCGGCAAATTATCTGTTTTTGTATGATGGCGTCCTGCTTACAATTACACATTCTCAAGCATTACTAGTAGAAAACTGTAGCCTTATTCGTACTAGCTATATTGGGTCTGAGTTGGCCTGAGCTGTAACTACTTTTTGGTGTTCACTAAGTTTGGCGTAGTATCAACTATAAAAATCAAACTGAACTCTGAGCAGATGAAATTGCCTATTAATTTTATTTTACAACATTAATCTTAGAAAGAAAACTATTGTCGATTAAACCAATTTCTTAAGAATGTCATATCTGGAGATAAACGTAAAAATAATGCTAATTCTTTTTATGAAAATATGCGGATTCTTGCAATATGAGAACATTTTTAAAAATTCCAGCAAGAATAACTGAATACTGACTTGGCCTTATGCACATTTGCCATAAAGAGTACTCTGCCATGATCTTATTCATGCCTTGTGATCTAAAATTGAAACAGCGGCCAAAATCGATCCGCCAATGCAGACCGAGTTCCCGCGTTCCGATGGTATGAAGATATTGAAGGCCAGTAAATTCATTTGGCTGTCGTTTACCAAAGCCTCTAAACATTGTGGAACCACCTGACAAGACGGCATTCCTACTCTTATCTCAAACACCGAATCAATAAGGTAGGGTTGAAATAGAGCTTCTAGACATCTGAAACTTTCATTGCCAACTTTGATCAGACGGACATCTGGAAGTTCAAAAGCGATCTCCAAACGTGAATTTGGATTTATTTCATTACTATAATTTCTTGAAACACAAAAAAGCTTCTCCTTAATTTTTTCGAACAGTTTCCCGTCCAGAAGGGGAGAAAATATGTATTCACTTTTGGTCAAAATTGTCGTAAGGTAGTCAGTTAGATCTCGACGTGTTACATTAAGACGTTAAATGGACCGAGAAACTGAGTAACCATCATAGATGGATACAGCTTGAGTAACATCGGCGGTGTAAAGTGACAACACAGCTTGAATTTGGAAATACAGAAATGGAACATGGAATTTCTAAAACATAACCTCGGGCATTTTCTTTCGATTGGATCTAGGGTAAAGTGGCACTTCAGAGAGGAGAAGTGACCAATTTTAATTTCATCGTGGAAGGTATAATACAAGATCGTCTCTATATCATCCTAATTGGTGACCACACTTTGTTCAATAGGGTGCTTCAATGTAAGAATTCCACCTCGCGTTTAAGCTTCATCACCAACATAAAGTCATTACTTGTTCTGCCAATCATAACACAATTTTTTGAGGCCGTACAGCGGCGGAATAAAAGACAGATATAGGCGTTCCTTTACCTGCTAGACGGGTCTTACATATGCCACAGCCAAGGTCCAAAACTACAGCGGACTTTGCCTTCTCATACTTTTGAAACATTTAAGCACTCTCTCTAATGTAAATGATTAGCGATATTAAGTAAGGAAACTACATAGGTAATAAATTTTGCATCTTTTCATTCTCTCACCTGCTGATTGATTATGACTTTTTGTCACGAGTCATATAGCCTCAAATGATATCAGAAATGTGTAACGATAACGAAAGAACTCATTGGTACAATTTGTTATGACGTAACAAACTGGAAGTCCCGGTAGTGACCTCGCAGATCCAACAATCTAGAAAACTCGATAATATAGCAACTTAACAGAGAAGCCAATAATCTACGGAAGAGCACAAGACACGTTATTAGTTAACATGCGTGTATTCACGAAACTCCATCTCAATCGGTATCGGCTTAAAAAAATAGACATAAGTACCAGATGTCTTTTTCAGTGGGAAAATACAGAAGGAAATTACATTTTTATTTAAAGAAGAAATATTGGGAGCGGGGAAAATTTCAGCATAATTTATTTAATCAGGCCTCTTATTTTAAAATGACACCAAAAGGGCTTGGAGTATAAAGTTATTATTACTGAGGTTTTGAAATTTTGATTCATTTTCTTATTTAACTGGGATTAAAGAGAGCCATAAAAACATGTGGCTTTGATTTCAGTCACATTTTACCAACTTCGCACTAATTAGCCAGCGACATATCGCCCGTAGTGGAGGAAAATTCACAGAAAGGGAGTGACTAGTTCAATAACCAACTGCCACTAAAATTAAAAAAACCACGTTCTTACTATTTCCATCAAATCCACCCACAATAGAGATAACCAGAGGTTTGGAGAAGCAACTTGTATCAAAACTCACACTTCAGTCCATGCAGGGTCAAACCGTGAATCTAACCATTCAAACACCACTTCAAGGCCAGTAGCCGGAAAAAGTGTTAAAGTGGCGGTCACCGATTTTAAACACGAGAGATCCGGTGGAATTTCGATGAATTAAATGCACTTCCTAGGAATGAATAATTTGGCAAGCACTTTTGCGTCATGTGATAAAACAACTTCGTTCTTTAACTTAATTTAAGGTATTTTTTTCTACACTAGCCAATCATTTGGCGATTCACTATTAAATGTCTGCTGACAAATAGATAATCTACAGTGAAGCCCTGCGGTATTTTTGGGAAGGCTCATCTTATTAATCAAAACCGCAACGTCGACAATTGTATATAAGAAGTAAATTTATTATAAAGTACACGATAATTCTCATGAAGAACGTCCGAACAGATAAGCAGGGACAGAACGGATTACCATATTCACAATTCAGATAAAGGTAAATTTATTTTTAATTATTCGATTCGTACATAATTTGTATTATCTAGTAAGACTGAAGTTGCCCAAACCTTAGAGGTCTAGTAAGAAGAAGGTAAAGAAATTGTAGCTTAATAATGGTTAAATCATTATGAAAAAACAACTGTATATACAGAGGTGGGATATGAGACTGGTAAGCTAGACAGCAGGCCACACAGCAGGCGAGATTTTTTAACTAGGAGACATAGACGCAAAAGAAAAGTGTAAATGGCGCATATTATAAATTTGTTGTCTGTACGAAAACGTGCGCCTTATTTTGGTATGGTGGTTTGGGTCGTTTTGTGTTGTGGTGTTGTCGGATCGTATTGGTAAATAATGCAATTTCTTAGGGAATCTAAGAATCGATTACGGTATCCTTCAGAGGAGAGCAGATTACAATAGATTTGACGACGCAGTTATCGAATAGCGCGGACATGGAAGCCCGAATCTCTTCAATCGTGAGAAACACCTTCACTCAGATAAATTTTTCAACATCGACAAAGGATCCCAAAGACTGCGTGAAAAATGTAGGCATGTTTCATCATAATCTTCTTATAGGTGAAACTTTTGCAGCATGGTATGCTCAATACCGTGATAGTTATGAGAGCAGCATAGCAGACCTCCCCTACACCACTCGAATTAGCATGCTGCTTCGAAAAGTTAACAGAAGTGACAACGACCAAAATTCGACCTACCTTCAACTGATGGATCCGGCCGAAAAGTTATGAAAAGATTATTAGTAAATTAGATTCGGTCGTTGGTGACAACAGTTCTCTTTTCAACTTGACCATACGCGAAGATGAAAATGATCAACATTATGTAGGGTTTGTTAACCAACTTTGCACTAGTTTCCGATTTGGTTCTCTCGAAGAAAACTAATTCAGATGTCTCATTTTCATTCTTGGTCTTCGATCTCCTTGATATGCTGAGATTCGACTCAGACTTCCGTCCCTCTTGAATAAGGAACACGTTGTCAAGAAGTCTTGTAGCGGATCCGAATCTGCTGCAGGACCGTTAACCGCGAGTGTTCAACCCGAGAATGACCGATCATCTATCGACTGAGAGGACCCACTCCCGATCTGACAATCATCCGACGAATATCAGAAGCAGTCACCCCCAAGATGCCGATTCTACGGAGGACGTCATTATCACCAAAACTGCCCTTCCGAAGACGTCCCAGAGAGAACTGCAACGAAAATTGCCACTGCCGACAATCTTCTATGAATAGTTTAATGAGCCAGAACCCGAATAACAAGAGAGCATTAACTCAGACGAGGCAGAACTATGGTCGACACTATCTCCACTATCATTATCGTCCCCCCAAGTATCTGATGCAGTGCGACTTTACATATCGATGCAATGCGGGGTTACATTCCCTGGGGAAGACGATCTTCAAGGAATCCTATGTTAAAGATCGAAATATCGATCTAGAATGGATAGATGGGCTTAACTTTATCCGGCTCTCAGGTGAAAACGAAGCCCACCAGGCACCTATTGTTAGAATGTACGAATGCGGAGAGTCTCGTGAGAGGATGCAACCAGTGTCTATATGTTCCGAAATCCCTCATCCATCTATTCATATTCAGTCGTCAGTCAGATTCTCTCACGATTCGGCTCTAAATTACCATTCCGAACCCACTAAAGATGTGACATACACTATGGTAACAAATTCACATTCGAGAGGATGTGCCAGAAACGCTCATTACGGACTCAAATACACGGTCTAGCTCTACATTTTACCAAATTTTGCTCCAATCGGTTGATTATTTACCTAAGGAGATCTTTCGCCATGTTAGGACAATCCGGCCTGGCAGCAGAATTTAGAGGTCAAAATTTGAGGACAGCGTGTGAAAAGATTTTGCTATCAAAATAATTTTGTGACCCGAGGCGTAGTGTGGGCAATCTTGTATGTGCCCTCAATCATCATTAAAATCACCAATGAACATAATCGCCAAGCGGCATTACGGAAACATCTACGACGTAAAGACCGGAATGGACACTTGATTTCGCAATTACAAGCAATTCAGACCAAAAGGATTTGGTTTGTCGAATTGTTAAAGACATTCATCTTTAAATAGTCTTGACGCTATTAATATTTTGTGCTTTATACCTTACAACTCTTACTCCTGAACAGTTCGTGATCTCCAGACGTAGTGCAATGACGCGAAAGGAACGATCAAGATACTATCCCCCATGTACCATCAGGACTCGATGGCATTTCTCTCATCTCCCGGTCGATCTCGCGATAAAGACGGATGATCGAATTTACGAACGGGCGTACTACATACATGAAAATAATGTTTTCTTCAAAATAATGCTTGTATGTAAGAATTCTTATTTTCCACCCTTTAATTCCCTTTCATTCGAACGAATTTATTTACATTAAGGTTGTAATTGACGCATAGTATAAGTCAACCTATCGGTGCCAAAACGTGTGTCTTATTTTGATATGGTGGTTTGGGTCGTTTTGTATTGTGGTGTTGTGGGTCGTATTTCCAGTGCAATTTCTAAGGGAATCTAAGAATCGATTATGGTATCCTATAGAGGAGAGCAGATCACAACGAAAAACATTCGAAAATTCAGCACCCGATGGACAACTCCAAATGATAGAAAAATATAGATTCTTTTCTGAGAATTAGCAATATTTGATTATGCTTCTTAGCAGTTATGCTAAATCCTCGGGGGTTTAAGCAATTAGGCACAGATTTATATTTAGGGGTTAATTAAAAACCCACGGTTCAAATTGAGGTAAAAAATGGCAAACTTTATAACCCCGTGTCTCGGCAAATAAGACATCGGTCTTCTTTCTGTTTAAAATTATGCAGTGCTATCAAAAAATAACCTAAAATGCACTAATAAAAAAAATAAAATAGATTTTATTATGGTTTGATATTCTCTGTAAGATATCGTAACCGACCTCTAGATTCTCCTAAAAATTACACTAGTTGCATACACAATCCGACAGCACCATAACACAAAACGACCCAAATAATCATGTTAAAACAAGACGCGCGTTTTCATTAGAATAATAGGGAGTTAAAAGAAGGGATAATTAAAACGTGGAACTTACAGAATCCTACACGTATGAATTACTTTTGGGAAAATATTATTTCCTTTTATGTAGCAGATTTCTTATAAGGAGAGAAATGCAATTTGTTTATTTCCGTCCTATTTACTTACAATTAAAATATTTTTCAACTACATGTGTGCTGTTTCGGATGGGGTAAATTTACTGCGGGATACAAATACGTCATCATATGTGAATTGTATATAAAAATATCACTAATAGACTTCACGTACATGAGGTGGTAATAATATTAGGTGTAAAATAAAGCTTATGAATGCTGTCTAAGCACCCAAGATGAGTTCGAACTGGCATACTGTCATGAAGGGTAAATGGTATTTAATCTGTTACTAGTTTAAAAATAGGCGGCCGTAATTTACTAATCATCTGATTTCTAATGTGACCATATTTGCAAAGGTAATTATTAAGATCATCGCAAAAAATACTTAAAAGAAGAAATTGTGCTTCAAAAGTAATTTAGAAAGATGATAAAATTATTGCAACGAATGTAAGACGTACATCTTTAGTAACTGCATATTACTATCTATTAACCGTTTGCAAAACTACGAGTTTATAACAATGGCAATAATAAAAGTAAGAGCAAATCTAGGTTTTCATATTTTAATATGGTAAAATATTAAGAATTTGAATTTTACAATTAATTCTGCATTGAAACAAAGCAATTGATATCTTAAGGAAGCTCATCGATAGTAATGTATTTAATCTAGCCGAAGTAGTGACGTATGTAGATTCTAAATTAATGTACCATAGGAACAAAAAACGATTATACTAGAAGTGAGAATATTAAAGTGCGGCGATTTTTTAAAATATTATTTAGTTGGAATATTTGACTTACAAAAATCGAATCAGTAATAACTTCAACAATAGTATCAATATATTTAAGTATTTTACAAATTACAGATTTTGTGCAATTAATTTATTTGTTTTCAAATACATAAATTTTTCACTGTCGTCTTGTTTATCAATCTGATTGAAAACACCCCATTAGTGATGAATATTTACACAATTCGAACTAATAACAATGCTTACTGATACTTTGAATAGTCTGGGGTCTGAAATGAGTCCGGAAATTACTATAGATAGAACTTTAGCGATATTTAAATCAGATGCAAGGAAGAAAGAAGTTAGTCTTGTTGACATTTTGACGAAGGCATGTATTACTGTTACTAATGTAGGAACATTTTGCTGCTTAATCATTTATACCATTAATAGAGAAGATTCGTTAAATTATCCCCAGAACAAGCGATGGAATTTTATCGCGATCGGAAAGATGAGGATGATTTTACAAAATTAGTCGAGGATCTCAGTCGTGACATAGTACTAGTTATGGTTTTTGCAAAAACC
Organism: Hymenolepis diminuta; assembly: GCA_900708905.1. Lineage (NCBI taxonomy): Eukaryota > Metazoa > Platyhelminthes > Cestoda > Cyclophyllidea > Hymenolepididae > Hymenolepis > Hymenolepis diminuta. Next base: position 656,538 of record CAADRB010000001.1, on the reverse strand, counting down.
AACATTATCGACATATGGAAAGATATAGTTACTTATCCAATAACTAAAGACACCCAGAATGATCTAGCTCAGAAGTAATTCTATTCATATTTTAATATACTCATAAGATTCTGGAATGAGTTTGGAAGCTTGGATGACAGTGCATTCCATGCCAGTGAGACAAAATCCGATGCCGACAAGGAGATACGGTTCTTTTTTCCGAATAGTAAGATATCGAAATAACCAGTCGTGTACAAATTCTGTTTAGCTATCGCAGAGCCAATTCAATCCGCAGAAACTGCTAAAGACTATCTCAACAAAACTGTGCTTCCAACTTTGTTACCTGGTTTAACTGAAGTCTGCAAGAGAAAACCTTTAGACCCAATTGTGAGCAATTCTTTATAATTTCTATAACCATATTTAATGTAGGTGTTTTTATCCGATTGGCTTCTAAGAAACAACCCGAATCAGCCAAGAACTAATGATGAAGAAGAAGACAAGTGCTGATATTTATAATAAACTCTATAATTTAATCTGGGATTTAAAAGTAAAACAATTTAGTCAATAGTAACGTAACAAATAAATTCTTATTCGCTGGTGTAACGGGATAAGCAGGAAATATATGTCAAACATCAGCGACTAGACGACCTCGAAATAGAGCACCAAGGTAAATACAGAAGACCAGACAGACAAGACAATCATCTAACAGACCAAAGACACCCACAATTGACTCGGGGAAGATGTCCAGCGGTGATATAACGTAGAAGAATACAAAAAGGAAGAGAACAATAAGACGCAGCCTCAGGAGACATGATATATCACCCTCGCCATCAAAAATTACACGCCAGAAATAACGCAAAAGAACTGGCAAATCACGCAGCTGATTGATGAGCTGTAAAAGGAAAAAGAGTAAAAAGTGGGCCAATTAAATAATCAGGTCAGACAGATAATGTTAAGAAACACATATTCGTCAGAGAATGTGCAGCTCTCAATGCTTGATGTTCTGGATAAGAAGAATTGTAGGATTTGAGAAATGTTACCAAATCATCCCGGGGATTAGAGACGACTCTTTTTTCACCGAAAAATTGCAATTCAGTTCATGTATTTTCCATGTTTAAAATGTTTTTCTGCGAAGTCAGAAATCACAAGTCAGAGGCCCATCAGTGCACATCCCATGAGCGGAACGATTAACCATGCTGGTTAAATTTGGCTAATATAGGGCCTGGCGGGATGTGAGTTTTTCATTAGAGACTGATGCTACTTCTCTACCCAAAATAGATGTTGGAAAACGCTTTCACCAACTGGCCTGCAGGTATTATATTTTTCTAATGGTGCCGTGTACATGACGATCCATTCTCTAATATAAGCGTAAATAGATAAAAAAATACATTCAAAAGCACAAAAATTCAACAGATTGGAATTTATTTAATGATTTAATTACCAACCAATTTTCTTCCACATATGGATTGAGAGATACATTATTATTACTTGGGTAGGGGAAAAGTAGTGATAAAATTGTTCTTATGAAAAGTTAAATCCTATCATCCTTCTCGTCGACCATAAATAACCATTACGGTAGACCATTCCGCTCATTTGATATGCATCGATGGGTACTAAACTTCTTGATCTCTGAATTCACAAAAGAGGACGCTAGTCACTGCACCCCGACGCGCACAACGTAAGTGGAATGGCCAGCCGCATAAAGTACGGCTTATAAAATCGACGACAGAAATCGGGTTTCTCGTTAGTTCGCACTGCTAGCTGGATGGCGAGGTCATCAGCTCAGCCTACTTCCAATTTTTCAGTAGCAACGTGCCTGACTTACACTATAGGTAAGTTACTAAATGGGAATTTTGGACTTACAAATAGTCAGAAAAACTAACTATTTAATGAAGGGAAAGACATTATCACCCAATATTTTGATTAGCTGCGGTTTCAGACGAAAGCATTTTTTTCCATTACAAAACGCATGAACACTAACTCTCATAATAGAAAGGATTCTGTGTAGCCTTTAAAAGCTACGCTCCAAAGGAACATAAAGACTTTTAAACATCTCAAACAAAGAAGGTCATATGCACAAGGCATGAAAAAGCACCGTAATAGCTAAAGAGAAATAATGACATCTTCAGGATCGATAACTTTAAATTTCACTCTTCTACCCTTCTAACTATAAAATTGGGAGCTTTACGTCCTCCTTTCAACTCGTACCTTCGATACGAACTATTTTGATGATGATGAATGACAAAACGTTATCGGGTGCCTTCCACTACAAAATATTTTTCTGTAAAAGTGTTGGAAACTTGTGGCATACGGGATCTTAGTGCTCGGCCAAATGATAGCGACTTGAGTATGTTTGACCTTCCCCCGTCATTGTGTGCATCTCGTACGCCAATTTAAACAGGTGCAATTGACTCAATATATGGAGTGATCCAGAAAGGATAGGTTATCTCCTGATCTTTTGTACGCAGTTTGGAATACGTTATGGAACCCATTACAGTAAGCCATCATAATTATTAATGATGGTATCTAAAGAAAGGCATATACTGTAAAATGTAAATTGAATTTGGGCAATAGAATAATAATTGAAAAATGGAAGAAGATAAGGAGTCGATTATCAATTAATTAATTAACCATCATCACTGGATTTAAATAATCCCTCGTTAAAGAATATTACTTTTGGTTTGTGGTAAACAGTTACTGACAGTAAAACAAATAAGTCAGAAAGATCTAATATCATCTAACAGTTCTCTTAATAAAACAGCTTCTTATTTTTAATATAAGCGAAAGTAAAGAAAACGAAAAGGTCACGGAATTTAGCCTTATATTGACAACGCTCACAAGTGTCAAACTTCCCAGGGAAATTAAGGAACGTTTGGTGTATATCATTCCCAGATTTTATCAATAGAATAGATGACTACAACGACATGTGAAAAATGCAATTATAAAAGGTAGACCACATTTGAAAATAGAAATTTACGACTAAAAGACATCAATAGTCATTGGCGAACATGAAATATTTTTAGATCAGCACAAAAAGCATTTACAGTGCTCATTCAGATATGCCTTTTGAACGGTTTAAAGCATCATACAAATTGTAATTGGACACTTGAAATCATTGCTGATCATTACGTGGATGAGACATAGATCTCTTCGGAAGTGTAGAAGCATCGTCTTCTTTCTGCCAACATTCGCGCATAGTTAACGTTATAATTTTCTATCATCGCTTGGGTTGGGATTGAATGTCGTCCTCGATTTTTGATGTCGGATGCTATTCGATTGTGGTTGCAAAGATTGAAAAAAAAGTCTGTATATATTCCCCTTGAGATGGGCTGAGTATACAAATTGGAATCACAGACTCGGTGGAACAAATATTTCTGCCCTCTCTCCAGCATAAAGGTATTAAGACTATGTATAATAAATGAATTCTTATGATGAGCGCTCATTTAGCAAATAGAAGAACCACTGCATTATTCTACAATAAGAGGGAGAAAGCTGAAAATATTCTTTTAACGACGAAAAGGAAATAATTTCCCTTAATATGATGAAAAATAAATTAGTAAACAGCAAGACAAGTAGAACATGGAGCGAACTGATAACAAGATCTACAATGCCTAGTCATAAAATTTGTCAATAGACATTAAATGTTCATTTTCAACAAAACTTTCAACTGATCCTAGTGGGCAATTAATCTTGAAACCAAAGTCCATATACAGCTAATATTATCATACTCTAGTGAGATTCGAAAAATTTGATACCCATCGATGCACACAAAATGAGCGGAGTGACTTACGTCATTAGTTAGTAAAGATGGCTGAATTTGAGTTTTCAAGAGGGAGGCTCCATGATACTATTCCTCTACCCAAGATGAATGTTAGGTGAGCGCGGAAATTATTTACTCAAAGAAAATCATTCTTAAAGTTTTAATTGAATATCAATTTTATAATAAACCCATGAACACAATATGGCATCTTTTGCTATGGGAAAAGAAAGTATACTTATTTTACTCTGCCCTGTAAAGTGAAGCCACAACCCAATCCAGTAAATTCGTGAATTTCCAAAATGCGTTAATGGGAGAATGAATATAAATACAACTCTACGCTCACTACAGATCAATACAACCCACGGCAATACAAACATCCACTATTTTTAAGGTGGGAAAGTCTAATAAGTCAGAAAGAGGAGAGGATCGAAAAATAGTTGAAAGTCAAGGTATCAAAAGTCCTTCTTCGCTTGATTGCACTATATTTACTTAGCGTGCAGTTCATGTTTCAACATTCAAACTTTATGAATTGTCATCGGAAGTACTGAGCAAATTCTTGTCCATGAAATCCGGCGCTTGTTAACTAGATGTTTAATTATGATGGTTGGATTGCCATTCCAACTCATTTTTTTTCCAAAGGTTGAAAAATTCGGAACGATCTTACGGGACACCAAGTAATTCACATGATATTCATATAGCAGAGCAGAGATAGTGAACATTTTCATTCACCTGTCCCGTAAAATAATTTTCAATAAAACATATCGGAAGCCAATATCTGAAGGTAGGACATTAAAAACGACATAATTAGAATATTTATGTGTAATCTACTTCGATAAACTAAGTAGATGAGAAATCGGACCTTAAGAGAAAACAGTCTTCAGCATTTAGTTCGAGAGGGTGACACCACGTTACTGATATTTTGAATGAGAAACAGACACAGACATCTCATTGTATAATTACAACAGGATTAGCATCCAAGTCATCCGACAAACAGAGTATTCGCAAGACCGCCACAGCATTCCCTAAATATTTGATCATTACAGGATTAAAAGGGACGCGAACATAAAGAAGTAGCAGACTTCGTGGCCAATAAAGTCAACAATTTAGAACCCCTTTAAAACATATGCATCTTCAGACTAATTAAAGCAGAAAAAAACAAAAAATAAACACGATTCCTTAAGAAAGAACGTGACTAACCCATGAGAAATAATAAAGAAAAAAACTAGGCACTGTAACTTACCGAAACAGGGTTTCCAGAGTAACGGCGATTAAAAAGATCAACGTTATTTTCAATTTGTGATCGGTCTGATGACACCTCCATCTGCATCTCGGGTAACGAAAACCTCTTAAGAATAAATCTCAACTGAGAGGAGAAAAAGAATTAGGAAAATTAATGAACCTACATAACCGCGGCATACAGGGCAAATCGGTTTAGAAAGTGGTGAAATCCGCTGCCAATATGCATGAAAACAGTCACCTATACATTTCACAAATGCGAAAAATGTGAAAAATTACCACAGAATTTATGACGACAGTTTGTTTCGACACAGAATTTTAGATTTTCTAAGCATATTGGGCAAACATCAACTTCTGCATTACTAGATGCTGTATCAATAAGTAAGTTTGTAGGTAAACTTCTTGAAATAATATTTTGCCGAACCTCATTGACAGTTTGTTCGCTCTCAGGATGAATTCGTGGAGTACTGAACGTAATAAATACAAAAGGCAGAATTTAAAACTTACCCAGAAGGTACAAATAGTTTCATGAGAGCTCGCACAAATAAAGCGATAAAAACGGATGAGAGCATAAAAACCGCGGAAACACTATTTTCCAGGCCAGATATGATTTCCATTTCGAGGGAGGGAATCGAATTATGACGACTGCTTTTCGTGGACGTTAATGAATTTAAAAGTATATCCTGACTAATAAGGAAAATGAAATTTATTATCTTTTCTAGATTATAAAGATACTCAATGAATATGCTACACTCACATTCAGATTAGTGATTTAAGACGGAGACTTCTAGAGAAGATTTCTTCTGTGGACAATTGAAACATCTTAAAAGATTCAGTTCATTCAAACACATGTTAGGTTGTAAAATATATAAAATGCGATAAACTTTTTAAAATATAAATATATTTATTTAGTTTATATATGTTTTAATAATTTATTGAAATCAAAACACTCTAGTGTAAAAACAATTTACTTATAACGTCAACCGATTGAATGTTAAAAATCATCACCACGTTCCTATGATTTTCCCACAGTCTTTCGCTTTGGATCAATATCCGCATACCATTGTCTCTCAGGTTCTAATTCTGCTTAATGAAGTGTTTGGTGGAAAATCACAGGTTAGGTAACGACATTTACATTTGTCTACTATACATATTTGTTTTGTTATTTGAAAGTATTTACGATTTTCCTTTACTTATGTTCATACGAAATAACATTTCTGAGTAGAAGAAAATCCAGGTGAAATTTAACCTATCAGACAAATTGAAGATACGCAATTCTTTGGCATTTCCTCGCCATTTTATTATATATGTAATTTCTCAAGATTAATATGCGGTCTTTTTATACTAATAATGAAAATCATAAGAATCAACGGAAACATTCTTGGCCCGCTTTACTTAACTATATCTTACTGATTATACATCAGTAGCGTTTTAAAGATTTTCCCACGTCAAATTATTCGCTCTTAGCCTTCTTATATAGAGCAAATTTGGATTGGTTGAAAGTACTCTGTTTGGTAGCGAAGACTATCTACTTACACTGATAACTATAACTAAATATACCATTTTATATGGTTTTAAATGAATATATAGTTATCCGAAGATTCACTGTAACACCCTAGCCAATACAATAACAGGCTGATTTATTCTTCTTTTGATGCCTTCAAGTATAATTTTACTCTCGTTGTTAATACAATTGCTGATTCTAAAATACAAAAATGTGAACAAGAATATTAAAATATATCAATATATATATATATACATAATACGTATTAATTTAAATGAATCATTTCCTTTAGTGACGCCTGTTTAATGGACGGATCGTTGTTTTGTTCACTAAGATGCACAGAAAATTACACTTAATGCTGTGGAGTTTACAACGCTACCAAGGTTGATCAAGGGAACCTCACGTGCGCTAGAACATTCTGCAGAGTGCGATATGTAACCGATTGCGTAGCGAATAAGCGCGGCGTGTGTGCAGAGGTCTCCTCAGCCAATCAGCAGTCAATATCCCTGCTGCCTAGCACTGTTGGTATTTAATGACCAAGCTTTTGGCAACGAGCCATAGTTGAACAATAGACCCTCTCCGCTCAGTATTTTTCCTGTTCTTTCTACTCTGGGCACAACCTAGCTAATTCTGGGAGCAAATTGATAATAGAGGACTCTGCCAGAGGCCATTTGGACTACTTAGGTGTAGCAAAAAGGCTTATTGGTGTTACATTCGCTACAATGCAAAACAAATCATGTTAGATAAGGTTTAGTATACGTGTAGATAATATCTACTTCTCTGGTTTGGCAGTAGCCAAATGACTGTATGCTTATACAAGTATAATTTTAGTTTTCTTTTTAATGAGCACGCTTCGTAAAATAAATGGATGATCACATAGGCTCATAGCGGTTGCCTACTATTTTCAAGTAACTAGAGTGCGAGAGTAAAGACGTCAATAGTCTGATAAACATTTCATCAGGTAGAATATAGATATGCATACACACACGCGAATACCCAGTTTCGCTACATTGAGCCTCACTGCGACCTTGAAGCTTAAGCAAAATGAGAGAGAAACCGCATGAAAATTTATTGCAGAGACAGTGAGCAAATACAATCGATCAAAGATTCATATAATGACAGTCGAGATTTCATTGTTTCAGCACAAAATTATTTTAGATTTGTGTAACACCACTTAAGTTTTTAAAGAAATTTTAATAGTAATTGACAAATCGGCAACCATAAAATAAATGATAGTTTATCACATTTTCATAGAATTTCATTGAAATTTTCCCGTCTGAAAAAAATAAAATGCCCAAATAATTCCAATATTGAAGTTAAGTACAAATATGAGTAAAGAGGTTGAGACAGAAATTTTATAAAGAAGTCTTTGGTTTTCAGGGAATTGTTAAGGCTAAAATAACCAACAGCACTAAAAGCTTTAATATACACCTCAAGGGAATTTGATCGAAAATGGTTAAGTGGAAAGCTGCCAGCTATATATGAATGTTCTCGGAAAAGAAAATTATGCTTTTGTATTCTGAACGGGATCACAGTTCTCCTGGGCATCGATCAACAAAAAGTTCAAGTAGCTGATTTCCGATGGCTTTAAGTCTTACTACAGATACTGATGGTTGAACACCACATCGTTGACTAATGTCATACTTAATGTTGAGCTTCAAAGGAACTTTTGTAAAAAGCAGTATATATTCTGTCGAGCTGAAAGGAGAAAAAGTAAAAATTCAGAATCTAATGAATCATATTTCCCTATCCTTTCCTCAAACTAATCCTTCACCCGCGGCTAGGCTTCCGCTATTTCAAATAGTGTAATACCTGTTTTATAAATAAATATGATATGAGAACAAATAAAAACTGCAGTCTTAAAACCAGTAAGCAGAAAAATGAGAACGTTAGAGAGATGAAAAAAAGCTTGGGGACCCAGCGATGAGTCATAAAGCGGATAAGGCGAGGTAGACAGAAAACTGATGGATCGATAAACGAATCAAGGCGACATTTTTGTAGATAGGACACAAAGTCACCTTAATGTAAACATAATGTAGCACAAGATCGAAACTACGTGCTAAGTTAATTAAGGTGATTTCGATAACATGACATCGTGAAAATGTCTTGGGTTTTTGAGTAAACAGCCTGATTTTTACAACCACTTCCCTAAAATCATTAGAGAATTCATCAAGTTTGATTATGATGCACTTTACTAAATTAAATCACTAGGTTTCTTAACGATGTGATATCAAGATTTTTCAGATTGTTCCAGTCTTCTAAGAAACTAAGGCCATTAGTTCATATTTCTGCTAATATCAGCTCAGTCACCTTTTGATCGATTCGACCATTCCAGAATCTTCCAGCTCATCACTTATTTAACACTTTCATTGTTACCACTCGTTTCCAGATTTTCGCTCATTATGACCACCTCGACTGCCTTCAGTATACGCGGCCAAGTTGTCTCCTATTGGTTCAACCTTAACCAACAGAATTACGAAGCTCAATTTAGAATAGATCAGCTGGTTCGAGTGAACCTCTGATCCTATTAATGCTTGCTTAAATTCTCTAGATTTCTGGACTTAGAATTACATCCACTGGTCTCTAATTAATATAGGATAGAAGTACCGCCCCAGTTTTTTTATATTTATTTGATATAAATTTCAGATATTTTTATTATTCAAACCGAAATCCTCAAAATATTTTTAAACTCTTATATTAATCGTTCAAAAACGTGCCAAGTAATCAACACACTATGAGGTTTGGAAACCAGTTGTTCTCGGTTCAAAATGGTGATGAATCAATGGAGAGGTAAATATCCTCATCAATGTGAAGTCTGCCAAAAAGAGACGCTTAAAACTCTGATTTGTTTCAATTTTGAAATAATAACTCATGTTATTTGAACCATTCCGAATTTTAAAATGTAAAGAGTTATTGTAAACGAATGAGAAAACTTTGAGAACTGAGAATTAGCGGAGTAAGGTATCAACGTTCAAGGTCCGACCAAACTAGTTGTATGATCCACTTTAGTCAAAAGGCATTTGGTAATTACTTATGTATTGAAGAAACAATAATATTTTATAAAAGCGCAATTAGTTCTGCAAAAACAAGTTGTGGAATTTTCTCTTGAAAAGGAGGCTCGACGGCCAGGACCTATAAGCAATAAAAAGAATCTTACTCTCAACCAAAAATTGACAAAGAGAGGCGAGATCAAACTCAAACAATAGATTATGATGTTATTTATCAAAAACCAATCAAGGCAAGGCATGATACCAAAGTACACAGATTTAGCATATGGAGGATAAAATGATTATGAGTTGTCATCTCACTTACCTGTTACTGGCACATTTCATCCTGCAAAAAAATTATTTAAAAATAGCTTTTTTTGAAATAATGCAAAACTATATTTAAATATTATTATAAGGGAAAAGTGATAAGATCAAGATTTGGTTCAAATCTCGTGCATTTATAAGAAAATTAATATCCATATCCGTATAAAAGAGCGATTCTTTGGAAATATTCTGTTTTCGTCATCTTCGGATGACACAATTATTAGAATATGGAAAGCAGAGACAATGTCCAGACATCCAGTTTCACCTTGAGTGAAATTCGATGAGTTTCGGTATGTTAAAAATATCATCCCTAGTCTCCTCTACCTGCTCGTGGTTGTAAGAAGGTAAAAAATAAAGTGGCATGCCCAACCACTCAATTAAATCAGCCAGTCAATAGGCTCTAAATGTCGCTGAAATAATTTAAATCATGAACTTCGGGGGTCAAGAACATTAAGATATGACACAGAGCATAGTACTTTTGGTGAGATTATGGATAACTAGATACTACCGCAGTTTAAACAAATTAAGACTCTTGATGCTCTCCTGTTTTATATATGGCATTCTCCTTATTCAGGCGCCTTCTAGTGGTTAAAACCTGTGAAAGTTTTAGTGCAATATCTCTGCCAGTTCTTGTCTGTATCTCATTTTTTGGTTGATCCATATCAGGAAACTTGAACGCCAAGACACGAGTACCCCTTCTTCTTTATTGAATCAGAAGAATATCTTCAAAATCTCGATTTGGAGTTGTAATTTTTTAGAACTCTTTCAGGAGACAAGAGTTAACATGTTCATAATACATTACCCCTTCTCTTCGTGTTAGATAATTTAAATTGGACAACTATAAAAAATGTTAAAGCGATTTTTCGCTTCGAATTTTTGGAGGTGGTGCTGTAGCTTTAATAATAGTATATTAAAAGGAAAATTCTTCTAGCTATAGCTAACAGCTCTGTAATTCCAAAGATGGGGAGCATAATTTTGGTGTACGCATTCTTCTTCAATCACACGAATTTGAACAGGTAGAGGTTAAGAAAAAGCAAATGAATGTGAACTATAGATCTTGGAAACCGACATCACAAGTTTTCTTCACTTTCTTGAAAGATAATCACCGACCGTACGCTCTCAAAACAGCAAGAAATGACACAGAGGACTAATCTACATCTGAAGTTATATTAGAAACATTGGCCTTATAGCTGAAATCTTACGATCTACCTCTCTCTACTTCACAATGAATGTTACATTGGAAGCCCTGTACAAATATTCCAAATTTTATCGTTGGAATGGAAGCAATATCTGTCAGTGAGCTGGCAGCAAAGGTTAGTTCATGTCAACTAACAGATCAAGGGGTGGCAGCTCCGACCAATCTTTTAAATGTAGTCCATTACGGATAAACTCTTTCTTCTGCTCTCGGACGAACTTGAACTTATTTATATAATGCGGGATTGTAAAATTCAAAACGAGATCAATCATCATTTAATCGCCCGAGTAGCTAAACTCCAGTCAAGTAGAAGGTCTCTCAAATATCATAAATCAAAAAGGTCATTAAGACAGAAATGCCAAAAGAAATGTCTATTTTCAAGGTCTACTTTCCTTTCAGTGACAGATTACATTGAAAATTATACATACTACAACTAATATCCCAATATTTCGACGAATTTTCACTATAAATAGTTGATCTAATGGACGATTAAATGAAAAGTCAATTGTGAAAAAACGTACATGTTCTAAATTTAAGTGAGTCTGTAGGAATCCATTTGAACAAAACCTTTGGTCACACTGGGGACATTTATATGTATCCGTTGACAAGGTCTAAGATAAGAGTTACAAAAAAACAACCAAAAGGAAAGTTATAAATAAATTACAAAATACCGATTTATTGCTAACCTTATTCTCCGTTTGAGATGTGAAAGATAAATCGTCATAGGTTGATATTGGCTTAAATAAAAAAACAATTAAGAAAGTTTTAATAATGAGAAAGGATCTGAATACGAGGAGCATCCTACTTGTTCAATAGGGATTAAAATTAGGATCGGATAAAGATAGATAATGAATTCTGGAGCTGCATTGAGTTGTTGACTTTATCATAAAGAGTACCTCAGGCTCCTCGGTGAATTCATGTCCTCAAAATTTAGAGCTAGTAGACTGATTGACTACATCGAGATGTGGTCAAGCCACCTCGATTCGTTTGCACTTTCTTACCACCTAGAGTATATGTATGAGACTACTAAAGACTTCTTTGACGTAACAGAATCCACTAGAGTTAATTTCAAGCAGAGTTCCTTTCCAACCGATAACTGAAAGCCAGTTCTTTCTTAGCCTTGGAAACCACCTATAGGATGTGAATCGCTCATCTCTAGGCCAAGCATAAACTGCGAAGTCTTGAGTCAAGTATACCAATGATTTATTAAATCTTATGCTCTATCCAGACTTGGATTGACCCATAGAGTTATTGTGTTTAAATGTCTATATTAACCACAAATGCTACCATGGTCCAATTTTTTTCCTAATCGTAAATAGTCTCTAAATAGATCAATTCGAAGTTACGTTTACCTAGAATGTTCCTCACGATAACATTTAAAAACTTTTTACCAATTTGACTATTTCTGCGTTTTGATGTTGACGATGGTCTTATATTCCTTGTTATACTCATTTTCGCCCAATATAAATGTAGATTTGATCGCTATACGGAAATAAATCGATCACCAACTTCAATGAAATTTGTTACATTAATAATATAGCTGTTCTTTTTATTTTCGCAAGTGACGAATCTATTATGACCTATCAGTCAAGTTAATGGCGAACCCCACAGCAGAACCTTGGGTAATTTTTCTGAAATGGGGATTATATTGCTTAGGGAAAAAAGCGAACATTCCATTTATCTTGAAATTCAATTGAAGTGGATTCCATTTTATATCCTGACTTTGGTCTCTTCTTTTACTCATTATGAAACAAATTTATTATTTTCCTTACTGAAATGCTTTAAGATGAGTTTGCTTTGCTATGGATAATCCTAACAATAACAATAAAGATTCATAATTTTAGTTAAAGAAGAAGCAGGGCATATTTAAATGTTCGTTGATGCAATCCACTATTACGGTCCTTCCACATTACTGATAAGTGTCTCTCAATAGCTCTGCGAGAAGGTTAATCTTAGGATAACGCTCTCCAAAAGCAATGAGGCGCGAAGAGTTAGCTCGGCAGATTCCTCTGGAAAATCCCATGACCTAGCCTCGACAAGAAAGATTTCATCTTAACGTAATGCCTCTTTATAGTCAGTAGATTTCAAGGAGATGTTGGTAAACACACCAAGGAAGTCTATAGTTTTTGGTGGCTATCATGTTTATGACGGCAAACCGAGTCAATTCCCGTCTCACTTCAAGGAAATTTCAGCAAATATGGTGCAGCGCACGGCTGCCGATTGTAAATGAAAATTAGGAGAAATAATTTTCCTAATGATCTTCCAGTGCCAATTTCCGGTTGCCATAATGCTTATACAAGACAGGGGTAGTTAAAAATGCCACAAATCAGTGTCATTTTAAATGTTAACAACCGATTCAATACCAGTCTCTTTTGAAAATCATTTAAAAAACAGAAGTACATAATCTTCGGGAAGAAGTAAAAAAACCCGATTCCTGTGGACCTTCCTTTTCCTTGTCGCTGCAGTTATGTATCTGTTTATACAATTAGTATGAAGTATACTACATCTATAAAATAAACGTATACACTATTAATACACTGCCCCGGGTTATCTTCCCCTTCACCCGATTCTACCATAAAAATTTAGGCAAAAGATCAGAGACAACACACAGCTGATATGAACCACAACGTTATCCCACAATCTCTGAAAAAAAAACATCATAATTTTTTGGAAATTTACTAATTACTAAATGAACCCTCCTTTCGTTAAGATGAAACATTATTAAGATGAAACTAACCGTTTCATTCTCTTGTAAACCCGGTGCGAATACAGTGCTCTAATGAAATGGAAAAAAGTTTTGTGTTATTGAATTTGAAGCGAAGAACAAACAGAAAGTCTTCTTTATATAATCAGACAGCTTACTTGAGTAGGAGGTTGATGATGGTTTCCAGAGATCTATAAAGTCATAAGCAGTTGTAAAGAACATGTGAAGGAACTTACTTGATTTTGAGGTTCAGTTGAAGTTTGAGGGTACGAATTTACTGGTTCAGATTCGGAGAAAGCAACCTATATTTTTCAAAACAAAGAAATAATACGTGAAAACCAGAATATATTAACCATTTTACAGACAAATTTCTAATCTTTGAAACATAAATCTTATGATGAAATTACAAAAGATAAATTTTTCCGGATTCATTTTGCTTGTAATAAATTTTTCATGTAAATTATCTTTTGGAATATTCTATAGACACTAAATCAAATTGAATTTGAATAAGCAATGTGGAGGGATCTTTTTTTAAAAATTAAAGTAAGAACATCAGAAACGAAGAGAGTCTAAAAGAATTTTTTGAAAGATGCAGCTAGTGTGATTTAATAAATAATTTAAAAGTGGCAAGAAAAGAAAAAGAACTTCTCTCATATACAACAAAGAGAGCGAGGGAAAGAGATCGAAATGTTCACATTACAATCAAACCGTGTCATACGATAAATATATACGGCCTAATTAGCGGCCACACAATGTGACTGAAAGAGTAACTCCCCCAAGAAGACCTTCAAGCGTTCAAAGGACCATAAATGAGCCAAGTTATCGGCCTACTAAGAAGCTCAGAAATTAGTTGTTCGAGTGCAAAGACGGGTATGGATCATTACAGAAGTCCATACTTAAATCGATGTAACGATCGACAAGAACTGTTAGACAAAACTCAAAATCACAAGTTCTAAAGGGAAGTTCCGATTGGTTTTTGAAAGTGCAAACGAATGCTTGGGTCCTTAGTGCAACGGTTAACATACTCACCTGCAAAAGTTAACGGTCACGGCTTCGAAGCATATAAGCCAAATGAATAATCTCATAATTGTTAATTACTGCTAATGGAGGGGCCGTAGACATTGAGTCACTCAATGGTTACTACTCTATCCGAGAGGAATGTTAGAAAACGCTTTTCTACTAGGATTTGGTAGTTATTTATTTAAGAAAATACCAGCATACAACTCAAATTCTAAGTAAAACCTCCTGTCAAGCCATATTTTCATGTTCTATTTATACTATAAAACTCAAAATAAGTTTATTGATCATAAATATGGGAAGATACTTCCCATTTACCTTACAAATAACCTCGTGACTTCATAAAGAACTTGTTTCAGTTACAGAATCGATAATAATCCGCATAAAAAGCATTATACCTACCGTCATGTAGTCAATTTGTTGTTCCATTTGTTGTGACCAATCAATTATATTTTGTACTCTTGAATCTGGTTCGTCCCGGATCTTTCCCTCTTTATGCAAATAATTCAGGAACTGATAGTCATTTTTTATCCCTGAAATGAATTCAAGAACAGTTTTCTTATTTTTGTCTAATTCCTGAAACAAAGAGGCAGCAGATTAATTAATATATTTAAATATAGAAATTTTTGCTCAGGTGATGAAAAATCGTATTTCACCTCCTTGTCAAAGGCAGAATTGATTAAATTGTCGAGATACTGCATTTTCGCTGGTTTGCCGAATAAATCAATAAACTTCTTTTCGAACATTCGATACTCGTTAGAATTCTAAATAGACAAAAGTTAATTGTTCAATTATGATACGTCAATACGTAATTCGATCATTAATCGAATAAAAGTTGGTGAATGCTCTAAATCGAAGTGCAGTTTTCTTTCTAAGTAAAACATGTAATTGCCAACAGCTAGTGCTTAATGTGACGGTTAAGAGTTCACTGATTTAGTTAACGCGATTGTTTGTCAAGTCAGAGATCATGAGCTCAATATCCAATTATACACATCCAGTGACGTAAGTGGTAAACCGCATTGGTTTATTCTGGTCGAGATATGTGGTAGAATGCGAGATTCTGGTAAGAGCGGATCCTGGATACTTTCCATCTACCAATGTCACGTATTTGGAACACTTCAACTAACGCACTTGGAGAACTATTTATAACAGACCGTCAAACATAACTATACGGAGCAGAAGGAGAATACTTAAGACACACTCAGAGACCTATAAAGTTTAAAAAAGCCGAATGAAGTGGTTTAAAAATCAAAAGACCACGGTAAATAATTCTGAGTGATGCCTCAACATCGCCTGCCTGAACAATAATTAAAAACTGACGAAAAAAATGAAAATTTGATAGTAGTATGAACAAAATATACAATCCGAAGACTAAATATCTAATATCTAAATCTCGATTAATAGTGAGTGGTGGCACCCTTTGGATTAACTCCTACATCTCTTCCCTGTAAACGGAGATTGTTTCTTAATAACAAATCAGCGATTTGAGGTGCACAGAATGTGCAATATTACCTGTTGTCAATAGCATACCATCGGTATGAAATCTTAACATCATTGTCAATATAGGACAGGGAAGGGCGAGGCCAAACGTAATTCATGGATTGGTTTGTTGTCTGACACCGAACACGAAGGCCAATCAACAGTAGTGATGGATTCAATTGTTTCTGACCAGTCACGACAAATTACAACGGCATAAACAGTTCCTAAATTATACTAACAAAGGCCTGGGAGTAACAGCATTTCTGTCTCCGCTCTTTCCTATGGGATCTGAGTAATTGTCGCTTGTTTACAACGGTGCCAATATAGTCTAACTTTATGATACCCAACAACGTTTAAACCATTCCATCAGAATAATTCAATATGTATAGTGCATAATATTATATCCAACCCCAAGAAATCCTTTAGGTCGAATGGCCATACTCATTGATCAATAAGAGTCAACTTTTGGTTATCATTACAATAAACGTTCTCGACTGTGGAGTTTGCAGTAACTTTACAAATTAGTTGGAAAAGACAAACTTACTGACTGCTTTTGATCTCTTGCAGGTTTTTCTTCTCGAATCTAGAAAATTTTAACATGCATGATAGATTTATAAATGTGACATTTCAAAGGAGTTTTAGATCAAAATAAACGTGCCTCGGAGTGACCAAACCCGTTTCTTGAAATGAGCTGTTGTTTTGATCCAGCCTAAAATAAATCAAATGGGGAGTTTGTAAATATGATGAAAAATAAAAAAACCCTTTAAACCGAATATTTTTGCCTTTTCTTATTGTTACCCGGTGTCTAGTATGTCAAATTTAACAGTGATGATTAATATAGACATTTTTATCTTCTGTAGGTAGCGGGGTCTAAATAGATCCATAATAAGGCACATCATATTGATAAGGTGAGTGAATAAAACAGAGCATAAAGTCTGTAAGATGTATCAAAAATAGAAACATGGATCAAGAAGCCTACAGATTATAAATGGTGAGAGCAGGTGGCCACCACCTCCATATCCGCCTAACTCCATTTCGGACGATAACGACCAATGACTGTGTACCCTGATCTAGCTAATGGTCACAATGAGTAGCCACTTCGGCTTCCAATCAGAGTATGGGCTTCAGTTTGGTCCGGTAAGGTTTCGAGCCAACTAACAAACTTAGGATCTTGACTTCATAGACCAAAACAAAATTCAAAATGCAGAATAAAGGTTTATCAAATCGAGAGGCAGCGACGGTGGTGGCAGTCTTAGATAATAACAACTAATCAACCCTGAAATGCTCAACGAGTATAACAGTAATATATCAGTGTGTAAAGCTGATACATAGCAAAAAAATGAAATTCCAAATTATCCCTTGGATCCTGACCAATAATTCAAAACTCAGAGGGAAAAAATATGAGAATGGGAAGAGAAGCATTTAAAATTGTGAGACTAAATCCCTTCATTAAAAACTGAAATTGTTTTCTAATAATAGAAAGGTAAAATGCCGACATCAGCCGGTATTCATAGATTGTCTGACGAATCATGTTCTACCACATCAAATTGCCACATTCTCATAGTTAAGTTTGTAGTAAATTCACCAATTTGGTTGCAAGAATAAACTTACAATCCTTTTTCGCTCCTTTCAAACTTTTCTCTTAGCTAATTGTGAAATTTAATGAGAAATTTCAGAGGAATTTTAAATCATAATAAACTTACATAGGGATTATAATTTTCATCCCTTGAATCAGATCGGTGATTTAATGAATTCTAAAAAGAATCGAATGAGGGGCATTTGTAAATAAAAATCCATAAACAGGCATTTTTCATCATGTTTACCATATTTTCCACAATGTTATTCGTGCCTAATTACACCGAATTTAATAAAGTTGCATAATGTACACTTTTTTATTATCATAGGTCAGAACAATAATGTTAATAATGCAAAACACTTACAAAAGCTCAATAAAATGAATGGAAGTACGGAAAATAATTTTAATATAAAATGAACCCAAGTTTGCCACACTAATGATGCTGATGATTTATTTTACCAATTTAGCAAAATATGGATAGACGAAAGGATAAGCTGTGTACTTCTATAGTTTACTACACAGAATAAATTATGTAAATTCGAATAAAAATGATAATTTATCTTACCAGAAGCATGTTGATTTTGTTCAGAGTTTCGATTGCTTGTTCTGTAAAAATATCAACAGGATTCTCAAAGTACTCAATTGGGAGAAATGATTCAATAACACTCTGTAAAAATGTATGCTCGATTCTTAATAGCTTGACATAAGCCTCGACTTGAGTATGAATATTGTGAAGTTCCTAAAAGGGAGAAATTTAAAAGAAGGTTAACTTGAGGCAAAATGGAATATAAATAAAGCATTTTTATTCAAATCTACCTTAATATTACTTCCCTTTGAAATAAGAACACTAATATCTTTAATTTCATCATTATTTTCGTATTTTTTCCGAACATATCTTAAGAGACCTTTTAAATCGCCAGCAGACTGAAAAGATTGCTATTAAAAAATCATAAAATACCATTTCGGGAATCCAAGACGACATTTGAATTCCTTCAAACTTTAGGCTTTGTATTAAATGGCTATTTGAATCCGGATAAATGGACTAAAATTAATAATTATACTGCCATTAATAGCACACTTACCTTAATGAACCAGCCCAGCTTTTGGGAAGCAATGTTATTTGTATAAGTCAAAGAATGTAACACCTGCATTAACTTTTCCTGATACTCTACTTTATTTAATGCATCAGAAAACATCGTTCCACAGCAGTTATAAAACATAAGCATAACGTTTACGAAGTTCATCGATTTGACCGTTGATTCGCCAATTTCTTTGGAACATGCAGTAAGTAAGTCCTTGACAGTCACCTGTCCGGTTGCATAGAATCCAAGTAATTCGTAATACGTCTTTATGCGACATTTTGAGTGAATGGCTTCCTTTACTAAATAAAATTATAATTGGTTGTACATTAACTTTCTGTTATAAGATACCCTGCGCTTTAATCAGATATGTACTACACTTAAATTAAAGTCTTATAAAGTTTGAAAAATTGGAAGTAGAAAATAAAAATCCTACAACTTCTTCCTGCTTCATTCTTTAAAGTAAAGAATAAGTCGAAAGGCCACATCGCAAAAGGTTGAATACAGTAGTTGCCTTAATAAATTTAAACAAGGTATTCTGAGTCTACTTTAAATATCACAATAATTTGTGATCCCTAATAAAATTAGATTATTTTTAATATTTTGTTTTTTTATCATGATATTGTAATTATTGCTGCTGGCTTTCCGAACAGCATTCATATTTACGCAAATATTTGAACTGGATTTATAAAGCTCAACTATTTAATTTATTTTTATGAAAAAGAACTTAGCAATTTAATTTTTCATCATTGATTTTATATCGCACAAAAACAATGCAAATAAAGTTTATTGAGGTCTCATAATACGTGAATTTAATGTTTATTCAACCTGTATGTTTGGATGTTTTTCTTGTTTTTTCTCTGTATAAGTCTTGTTATGTTTTGAGGACTGAAGGCGCACTATAAGTCGAAATTCGTTAACAAGAAGGGGAAAATTTTTCAAAATGATTTCTCTGTATATGGAAAAGCGTTTACAAATTTCGATTTCAAACGGTAATAAAGTTATGGATCCTATTTATGGTATTTTGCGTATTTATGAGATTTTGACTACTACCGGTAACGAAACATGTTGTTTGAGTTTATATTTATATTCTAATTATCCCTTTTGTTATCATTAAAATTGAAAATTTCTGCAAAATATACCAATAAGAGGGAAATACTCTAATTTATCTTATAATTTTGCACTTCCGTACTTGGTAATATTTGAATACTTATTAAAACAAGCAATTCCTGTTAGACATCCTATTTGTGAAATTATTGGGCCTAGTTTCACTTTCCCAGGTTTATAATTTACACCCGATATAATAAAATTAACGTAAATGGAACTGAAATAATGTATGTTTACCTAAGGCAGTCGCATTGTAACACCCTTTTTGACTGTTAACCTTGAAACATGGCTTAGATGTTGGCCCTGATTGAGACGCATGACAGTTAATTCAAATATGGTTCCTAATCCATTCTCTTTCTCCGGTTTACCTGATGTAAGAATGGAGATTTTACTTGCATAAATATGCACATAATTAAACGAAATGTCTTACTGCATGAATTCAAAATTTATTTTTAATATTTTAAAATTCGTTAGTGAAAGTAACACTGATGCCGTGGAGAAAAGTTAGGCATTATATACTGATGTTTGTTTTATATTTTAGAAAAAGTAGAAATATTCTTTTTGAAATATATGTTATCCAATTATAATTCTAATCTCACCTATTTGAAACAGTATGATGTCGCTAACCGCACCTCAGACGATAAGTCCACAATCAAAGAGTATAAGACTGGAATTAACATAAAGAATTCAAGTTAGTCGGATCGAGAAGTACTTTCATGCAGGCGGCATTTAAGGCAAGTTCCGTGTGAGTAGTGATTAATATCTCGGAAGTGAAATTCATACGTTTACATGAAATTACAGAAGCAACGATCGGTGAGCAAAAGCTTAATATTACTAAAATCGATTTGAAAATTGCAATTCCCCCTATATGTTCTATTCATTACTGCATGTAGCCATTGAAACAACTGAAAGCGCACCCTTCTTTTTTAATCAAAATTTTTGACACCACCCCTATCAGAAACACAATCTTTCTCTAATTCTCTGTCTTCATCATATTCCCCCATTGTTAATTATTTGCTAATTTGCCATCGATGCCTGATTTATTCCGGGTGTCAAATGATACAATATGCGGGTATCTGAAACACAGACATATATCTAGACTTATTCCTCTTCAGTCCGGTTCTACCTCCTCATATTCTTAAGACGCTATAGATTGTTTAATTGATATTTAGTTGAGTAAAATGAACGGAACATGTTATCCTACCGAAAGTAATGTCTTATATGCGGTGACGCTCAACTGATTTTATTAAATTTTAGGACTTGGTTCATTCTTCTATAGTGGCAAGTGTACATCAATCTCAGTTAAGAGTTAAGTTTTCCAGCATTACTGCAGACGAAAAGAGTCAGACATAAATATTTATTCCTCAATGAAAAAACAAGGACATTTTAATTGAGAAAATATGGCAGCCACGATGACTCCCACACAGATGGGATTAATTTTTTACATAGTTAATAATAATGGCTGATAATATTTCTTTGAAACTGCAATAGCCAGCAGATGTTTATCAACACCTGACGATTAGAAATGATTGACTGGTGATAAGATCCCCACTATAGTGTCTACAAGAGGTCCCGTTGTGCGTGTTTGCACATAGGTACCTAAACAGTTGTCAATCATCACATCGAGACACCGACGACGAGACATGACCGACTTCTAACAAAGAAATGTTTTATATATAAACCCAATTTACTCATTAATAAATTGGAGTGGCTTGCCTGCCATCTTTGAACTGATCTAACGACATGAACGGCTTGACTTATTCCAAATATTCGATCGATGTGGCCTCGGTAGACCATGATGTTATTACACAAACCTTGAGTAGTTAATTTAACAGATGATAACAAATTTTTAGCTGATGCAACACAGACAAGCTCCTAACTAAACCATAGTAATCCTTCTAGAATTTCACCTAGTTGCAGACAAGTATAACAGGTTTCAAAGTGCGTTCTCCAGTATAAATTGTTCCCAAAGTTACTGTTATAACGTAACAAACTAGAAGTCTCGGTAGTAATCTTGCAGAGCAACCAATCTAGAAAACTCAGTAATATAGCAACTTAACACAAAAGCCACTAACCCACAGCAGAACACAGGGCACGTTATGGCAAATATGTCTGTACTAAGAAAACTGAAACTCACTCGATATTGGTTTAAACAAGTATGGGGAAATTAAGAAGGGAAAATAATCATCATTTCTCCCAACAGTTAGCTAGTAAAAACACAGGAGAAAATGTAACGAAAATGTTTGGTAATTGTGAGTACAGTTAATGCTCCACTGCTCGAAATTTGATCACTGATTGGCTGAGAGGGCTCTGCGGGGATGTCCACTTTTGTTCGATAAGGTAAGATAAGAAGACAAAAAATTAATTTTCAACTTTAATTCAAAGGTAATCTCTCAAATAGTAAACTCCTTTGTTCAGTAGATGGCTGCTACAGGAATTATATGTAAAAAGGATGGCTGAGAAATTATATGAAATAATATTGTCCGTGACAATTGGCGTGACAATTTCGTTTATGCATGATCCTCCTCCAGTTACTCAGGTCCTATGTTTCTCTTATGACATAGCCTTATTCAACTCAATTATCCTATCTTGTGTGTTTACATATTTGTTAGGTGGCCCTAATATGTGTGATCGTGTAAACATTCGTAAAATCTTCCCGGATTTGTTATATTTTTTGTGTGACTTATATTTCATAATAATACCTAGTTATTTACTGTGCAGAGGTCTCTCTGACTTCCTGCTGTCTACTAGTACTATTTCTAGGTTTATCTTGGGGGTGTCCAGAGAGCATATAATCCGTATGAAGATTATCCGTGTGTAGAAGAAGAGAATAGCAATGTCAAACTTTAAATAAAAAAACTATTGTTCGGATGATCGTGAAACTCACAGGGAGTAAGATTCTTTTGATTCCCCTACTCTTTATCCAAATTCCTTTACCCTCTCTCAACATCAAACTGTCCTCTGCTATGAATTTTAGATGTTTCCCACCACTAAAATGTTTAATAACTATTCCGCTCAACCACATTAAGTGCATTGATTTACTGCATATCCTACTGTTTAAGATTCTAAAATAGCACTAATTCCAGATAAATAGTCTGGAGTTCGGCAAACGGCATGCAGTGACTTCTTCCAAATTAGGGAACGAGAATTGAGCTGGAGCAATGGAAGGAGAAGGAGAGAGCAAAGGGAGAGGGTTAAGGAAGGGTAACTGCATAAAACTGGAAATATATAGAAAGGCTCTATAGGAAGCACTTTGTGGAACTGTTAAGTTTATTATGCTTCGTTAGCCACTACTACGAGTCATAACGCCATCCGCAAATCCATTGCACTACCAATTTACTACATTATAGACTATAGCCTCGATATCACCAATGTATATCAGAGAAGACTTGCTAACATATTACCCTTTATTGACTTTACCGCCGCAGTACGATGAAGGAATAGTTTGATTGAAAGAAAAAGTGTTCACTAAGTAGCAAAGTTAAAAGCTAAAACATGGGGAGACGTAAAACTGCTTACAAAGAAAAGTTATGCATTAAATGCAATAACATAAAACTTTGCTAAATTGATAATAAGTCACTATAAACTCATTCATGCTAGATATAGAGAAGTTTTCAAATTAATAACAAAAGCAATAAATATGTACTTTTGGGAAACGTACTTATTAGGAAATACAATAGATTCATAATATTATATGAAACAAGAAGTCCATTTTAAGGATTCTATTTAGTATTATTATTATGAGTAAAATCAGACGTGATCTCTTAATCGATCAAAATGAATGGAATCTTCCTGGGCATTGAAATAGTTGTAAAATGGGTCTCCGACAGTGAGCGGCTGTCTCCGACGTTTTAAATAAACTATCTTTCTTTTTGCCCCAGTCTGACTGTATAAATCCTCTTTCCCACATTTATCATAAACCACGTTTCCTATACGATTGTACACAATCTTAAGCTCTCTCGGTATCTTTGTGTGATCAAAGGTACTTTCTCAAATTCCCTCACTCCCTCGAATTACATTGTAGTTTTTCATAATACTTTCACCGTAGCTCAAGTCCTGGTATTCTTCCTCTTCTTCCATGATAACTACAATCCTCTGATTCGGTAAAACACATCAAAATGAATATATCTCCTGATCTAGTCTCTCATGACTGTGCTGGTGTATGTGCTTTCATACTGACATTGACACGGTAGCTGGCTAAACATCGTGCCCGAGGCTTACAGTGACTTACAATAGAAATAAAAGTCTTTTATAACTGACCTTTGGAAATTAGTTAATTGCTGCACCGATGAAAATTTTCGTCTAGACTGTCAGGAACTGCGTGCACTCACATATTGTAAGACAGAAAGACTACCTGTGGGGGGTTGCACATTCAGAGAAAAAACACTAACAGTGTGGTCTATTTCAAAACTGTTAGGGTCTGCAAACCGATTTATCAGTCCGGTAGAAAGAAATAAACAAGACTGCCACGACAACTTATTATTATTGCTCTTTTATTCAAATCAGCTCCAGATACATTAGTATTATTTTACATTAAAGATGTACAATGTATTTGTCATTTCAATAAAATGGGGACAAATATTTAATATAAATTTCATCAAGAGAAATTATTTAGTAATTTTTTAAAATAATAATGATACCTTGAAACTAACTAACCTAACCTCACAGTTAACTTGTGATCAACGTGTTTGAGAGCAGGTCGAAATAATGCTTTGACGCCCACTGGAAGTGCAATATCGATGTGATGTTTCAATTTTTTAGTTAATCAGTGGCCAATGACATAAAAAGGGAGATGGAGTTATTTGCTTTTCTGGTTTCATTAAATCTGTCTTATCACTCGATTCGTTCTTCGTGCTCAACCATCCAGTCCCATTCGACACTTCACTGCCTACAAAACAGAAAATGAAACCTAATATTTTCTCCAGTAATTATGTCTTTATACTAAACTGCTACCAGTAAGAAATAAACGGGGACATCCTCGATAAATCCGTCATTTTAATTTCTGCAATTGTGATTAAGAATCCATTTTATAATTAAGTAAGATGAGAAGACGAGCTGAAATAAATTAAGAAAACTTTTATTCGCAGAATAAGAAAAAGGGTGCTTTCTGACCGGGAATGGAGGCATACAAATGACCTGTAGCAATTACAAGAACTGAGGGCGCATCGATATTTTCAATTAATCACCACTTTTATGAATTCCTTTGGACAAGATTTTTCTCCCCTATTCCTACATATTCAGCGTATTGTTTCTTCGGCATTGATGACTTATTTACTCAGAGTGTTATATGATACATTTAACAATAATCAGGTTCTTGGATGATTTAACATTCACAACGCCCAATGTTTAACGAAGAGGTGCTTCGTTTGGATGAATAGTCATACGACTGCAATACATTTTCATCCATACTATCAGGAAGCTAGAGTGATTTAACCAGCTAATATGACCGAACAGAGCGGAGCTCAATAGAATTAAATTAAAGTGTACTATAATAATAAAAAATAACAGGATACAGCTATAATTTTTATTGTAACCTTACAAGCATCCCAAAACTGCCACAAAAGATGCAACTCAATAATAACACGGAATTAACGGAATGATAGGCTTTACTCCAAAGCACGGAAATAATCAGTTTTAATTTTAAAAAATACAAAAAACATAAAATTTACTATTGGGGTTGACAAGCAAAGGTATACACACTGGAGTAGTGATGTGGTATTCGGACTCTCAGTGTTGGATAACATGATAAATCCCCTTTGGGAGACAACGAATTTGATATTTTTGACCTCCCCTGTCGTTAATTGTGTCTATTTAGGCTATCAAGACGTGTTCCCTCTGGGCCTATTTTACATAGTTATTAATTCGCTACATGTTGTACCAGAACATTCATGGAAAAGGTCGCCTAAGCATACATTAATTAAACGGCGAGTATTATGTAAAATTGAAGTCGGGCCAGCTTCACTAGAGGCCACACACCACAAGAAGCTGATATATTTGTTCTCACCAAACATTTTTGGGGATATTATTAAAAGAAAAAATATAAATTTAAATATAGTTTGCATATCCTTAAACACCCTCTAAATTGGACAGAATACCTAAGCTTTGATCGAGGAATCATGCCAAATGGTAATATAATTTCACTCAAAATATCCTTCTGCTATACATAAGAAGATCATATTTTCCAAAAGTAAATCTTACCTGTAAGATTCTTTATATTCTACGTTTTAAATCCCGCTTCTTTTAGTTCCCTTCTATTTGAACAAATTTATTTCCATTACGGCTGTAAATGATGCATAATACGGATACGTAAACGTACGTCTTATTTTGACATGGTGAATCTCATTCTCAAGGCTTTCATTTTATGCTTATTAGCAAAGTAATTGTTGATTGACTCCTACCAAAATAACATCACGTCTCTTTTGAAGGCAATAAATACACTTGAGATCCTTGAAAAGCTTTCACATAAGGTCGAAGCTTTCTTTGGTTATTGTGAACAAAATCAAACTGGTGTCTTGTAAAGATTTTACCAAATGATCCTCAAATTGAGGCATTAAACGAATTCGAAGTTCTGTCACATTTGAGCAAAAAGTATTAATGACAGAGGGACTCCAATCCAAACTGTGTCTACACAGATATTGTATCGCCTGCCTGATCTTCATGCATTGCACTCTATTGGCTCATGCCTCCTCTCTAATTGCCGGTTGCTGACCAACAAACAGAGAACGCAAAATTTATCAACCGCCTTGTTGTAACTAATTTCACCTGTTTTCCACAACCTGGATCGTCTTTACTCTGTACTAACAAATTCCTCCTGCCTCCCTATATCATCATCTACACTTTTTGCCTTTCCCACCTCATTCATTTCTAATTGTCCAATATATACGTGGTCCCACTTACCAGTTCACCCTAGGAAATTTATTAGTTACGTAAGAGATATATAACTTAATTTAGTCTAGTTTGTAAAGAAGCTATACTAGGGATAATAAAAAATACTCTTCACCCTCACCCCTTCCAAATTTTATCTTTAATGAATCTTTTTTATTAAACAGAAAAATATACGTGTAAAATACCATAAAAATGCGATAATAATTCTGCGGAAGCCCTCCGAGTGTAACAACAAATTAATTCGGTTTATGTATGAAAGTATCAAGCTGCGTTTGAAAAAATCCTAAACTATTTTGAGCAAACACAGCTTAAGGAAGCTCTACTAACTTAAAAATTTTAGCTATTCCATCTGTCCTATGTTATAGCAAAGATGCTGACTACCATAAAAGAACCACTGGAATAAAAAATGAATTAGAGTGGCAATATTACTAGTTTTTGACTATTAAAACCGGTTAACAAACACTGGACATCGTAGAAGACTATTTGCTGCAGTCCGGAGAACTAATCATGAAATTTGGATTTGAAACGTGAGCTACTCATTTGGTAAACGTTGTACAACCCGAAACCAAAAATCAAAAGATGTAATACTCTCTAGTACCTCCACATTGCACTAGCCATCATTTTCATCCACTTCCCTTAATCATCGAACTTTCTGTTAATCGATTTCAGTTGTTTATTACAATAAAAATTATAAAACTTTTTATGTTACTATGGGTTATAATAATAAACAGCATTCAATTAAATTATATTTGTTAGCAGATACTTACAAATACAGTGATATTTAGTTATTTTTCAATATTTGACATTGCAATTATGCCACAACTATTGATTCTTCAGTTAGATTTTATGTAAATTCATTTACAAGGCGTTTATTTAATTTTCAAAATTCTATTTTAAAAATTTTTCCTACTGATTGAGCTGCAAACGCCAACTAACACCAGCTAAACACATTGCGACTTACAGAGGTAGAAGTGGTGCCACTGCCACCGAATTTTAAAATTTAGGCAACTGGAGATCAACACTGTCTTCTAACATAAAAACAATAAGAACGAGTTTGCGTAATATTTGACAATTAATGTATTCCTTTTTGGAAACCAGAGCCAGCATCTCTCCATCTCTCAGAAAAATATCTCTAATTGGAATTAAAATGTAAAATAAATATCACAGGAAAATCTGGCAGACATCGGAATAAACTCCTTTTTATCTTCAAAAAATTACTAAGTTCCTACTTAAAAGGATATCATAAAATTTGTATATTTATGAAAATGTGTTAAATTTTGAGTAAAGGGTCGAAACCTTATGGATTCTTTTATTATTGATTTCTTCGTTTGTTGGCCGTATTGGGGAGGCAAATAAGGGTACAATCATCGGCGAACACATATTATTTGCCATCTCTGACAATTTCTACAATGTCAAACTCAAAAATAGGGCTTCTCAACGAACATTGGATCGCTCAATACATTACAAAATAGTGGAGAGCTTGTTCGCAGAAATAAAGGTTCTTTCTGCAAAACTTGAAGCCAAATTTTCTCCTGATGTTACTATGACATCTACTGCCACGGCTTCTCATACTTTCACAAAAAGTTCTACTCAATTACCTGCTGTACTATCTTTCCGAAGGTGCCTCCTTCGGCAGCTCTTGTTCAGACCGCCAGTAATGACTTAAAGCTGCATCAATCAGTTAGAGAATCAGTAAAATTACAATTCTCACGCCTTTTGCCCAGTCTACCGAGTCAAATGTCGTTCCAGCACGACCCGTCTACGAGTCAACCGCGCAAACCACAAACAGTCCCCAAATCTTGTCTAATTGATCAACAGATACCTCAATCACAGTGCTCTAACTGTCCAGGCTGGCATTTACAGAAATTCAGTTCTTCTAAGCACCATATCCATAATATGCCGCCTAAAGGGACACAAACAGATTGTGATACTCTTGCTTCGACCAAAACACATGCAACGTCCACCGGGATTCAGTCTACAAAATGTCATGGTCAGTGCAGCCACATTCGAACTAAATCAAAGCTCGTTTCCCGTTTCAAGCCTTCGGTATGGATAGATGATAAATTTAAAGAAACTGAGAAAATTTGTCCCATGTTTAAACTCCAATAGAACAGTATATAGAGTGGTTGCATAAAATGCAGGAGAGCATAACGGAACGGCTGCACCAATTTCTTCCCAGAATCCTCATGTTTAATCTTGAACTTCGGTCCCTTGGTCCCACATTATTTTCAGCCTTACTAGACCCATCCCAGGAATGTCATATCTAATCCTGGTGGATTTTTTTTCAAAATGGCCAGAGGTCCTATTTCAAGGTCCATCACAACCGATACCATCATCAACATTATCAAGTATTTCCCACTCCCTGTATACCAAAATGATTGTGTCTGGAATTGTTGCTACTTCTCCTCTATTCGATTTTGGAGGGCACAAAAGGATACAACAATTAACAATGTTAGATAAATGTTGCAATAATTGTACCCATAATTTAATTGCAAATACTAAATGATTCCGTTAGGGCTGGGGAAAGCAAATTAAACATACATAAACAAAAACTCTGAGAAATCGAAAAAAATTGTAAATACATCTTATCGTTTCTAATAAATAAATTGAAATTGTTCCAACACTTCATATAGGTAGCATAGGATTCAAGATAACGATATCTATGTGATCGTTTGCGTAATTTCTTTTGTTTCTTTATGTCACGAATCCAAAGGTCATTAGGTCTTTTGTACCGTGGCTTTGATTTTCTGCGCTTCTGACGGACTTGATCAATGAAATTCACAATATCACCATAATTCTGTATTATATTTTCTGATATCTCTTTATTAAGGGGCTTTTGATTACTGAGATTAGATCTTTTCCTTTCTAATTCTGCTAGACTTTCAATTTTCTTTTATACTTCCGCCTCTCCTTTTGCACCATCATCTTTAAGGCTAAAGAATAGTAATAACTTAAAGTGGTCAGAATTAGCATCAGCTTCTCTGGAGGCTCCAAGGTCAAGAAATCTGATGTTTTTTTATGGGGGCAAGGAAAACGCTGAATCTGCGATGCAAATTGATCTCTCACCCTCAGGAGAAATAATATTGACTGAAATGAGTGCCACGTATTTGTATAGCGATATATGGCTTCATGAACCTTCCATAGAAAGAGCCATTTTTGACTGCTTTAAAAAGCTACTTTCATTTAGCTCTTGCCATGCTAAAGTGCTCATATTTATTTTGTCTTACCATCAAGTATCTTCCTTCAAAATTAATTATATTTAAATATAAATGATTAATTAATTATATTTCCATATTATTAATGTTCACTAAACCTGGTGATGCATAATTTATCGTTGACTATTTGAAAATAACGGATGAATAATTTCCATATGTGTAAATTTGAATCTCGAAATAAAAGTTCTGATTGACAAAATATTTGCTAGTCTTTTACCAGTTAACTGCAGTAAGATTGGAATTATTTTTAATGCCCAAGCTAGTTTCATCTACACTCTACCAGTCTGTTATACTATTCGTTCCCTTGCTGAAGAAAAAGTGGACAACATGGTGGAGAAATTTATCGCTAATCCAGAGTATCAATTACAAAATTTAGGTTTGGAAGGTAAAACACTGAATGTATTGTAAGCCGGACACTTTACAAACCGAATCCTCCAACCAAATGAAGTAAGACAATTTTTTACTTCCACCCTATTCTCAGGATCGTT